>SJYQ01004475.1:133586-153914 GCA_006410935.1 Redunca redunca
CCAGTGAAAGAATCATAGGCTATAAATTTGCATATCCACTTTTTCTTTATTTAGTGAAATTGGCTTTTGACTCTTCAGATTACATGATAATTGAATCAGACATCTGGTTCTAAGTGATATGTTTCCTTTGCTTTTCCATTTGTTTATTGTTTGCATTGCTGCAAATGCATTAAAACCGAATGTTGATGAAAAGAGCTAAATTCTGACTGTCAGATGAGAAGAGCAAGCTTGCTGGCTGCAGATGCCATTTTAACTTTGAGTCTTTCATGTGTAGATTTTTCATTTGTCTGTAGTTCTTTTTCCAAGACTTGTTTTTCTCCTCAAATCAGATAAGGACTTTTCAGAAGGTAGGAAATGATGAGGGAAGGCTTTTCCTTTTCCACCACTACTTATATCAGATGGCTGCATTGATGTCACAAAATAATAGGGAAAAGCTCTAAATTGGATCTAGTAGCACTTTATGTTATAGAAAGTAGGGGTTTAACTGGATCTTAAACGATTTCATTGACAACTAAATAAATTTAGCCAATATTCTAGAAATTGGTGCTATAAAAGTCTATATTTTATTTACATTTCACAATTCTGGATAAAGTTTTGTTCTGCCAATTATTGAAGAAGCCAGGAAGAAAATGGTTCAGTATTTTGTTATATTTTCACAACACTTATACATAAGACCCAGGAATCTCATTGAAATAGCAGGAAGTGACTTAATTAGCCTAACTCCTCATGACAATACATTCTGGGAAATGTACAGTCAACTGTGATCTTTGCCTTCAACAATTTACAAATGACTTTAATATGCCCTAGAGCACTGTTCTCCATCGGCATTACGTGAAGACATTGTTCAGTGTAAGAAAACGGAAGCAGCTGGTACTATTGTGTATGCTTCAGATCACAAGAAAATGAGAGTATATCCTGTTTCCGCCCTATCCAGAAACTCTCTATTGAATCTCACAAAATTAGGGATCAAACTATTTTGAAAGCTTTTAGTTTCTCCTTATTGTAATGAAGTATAATACTTAAGACTCAGAAATTTATTTCACTTCTGGACATTCCTGCAGTTTGGGAAAGCTACTGAGAAAGCATTATTAAGACAAAAACAAAACAACACGACAATGATCTGAGCTATAAACACTCACGGTTTTCCTACCTTCTTTTTTAGTGAAACACAGATGTTATACTTACAACAGACCTTCTGTGGTAATGTGTTTGAGAATAAACACCAGCAGTTTCTCTGAAACTAATTTACCTGCTTTAGATTAGTAATGCTTAGCATTTTAAAAGCCTAGGAGAAACATGGGAGGAAGCAATTACTCAATCCCTGTTACTTCATAGACATAGCAGGAAAATCACGTAAATTAAGGTTTATGCCCAAGTTCGTTTCTCACACCTACCAACAGATTTCTTACTGAGACCCTTCAAACCAGTTAAGGAAGTAAAGTACTATTTTGTTAAGCACTGACTCTTAAAAGCTACAATGTCCACAGGAGATGTTTGGTGGCTGGTGAATTATTGAAGGAAGATTTAGTAAGAAAAAAATAGGGTTGATATTTTAGCATTAGCTCTTGACACAGACCAACATATTGCTGCATTTTGACTTTCTATACACTGAATTCAAATAGGATAACAGCAGCTGGCTGATTGTTCTTAGATTAGAAAGCTGGCAGTGAAGGTTAAAGAAAAAATAGGTAGTGGGAAGAAAGTTAAACTCTCTGAGTAACATCACATAGAATGGAATTACTCAATCCTAACTGCACATCTAGAATCATCTAGAGAGTTGTTAATAATGCCTGAACCTTGATGCAAATAAACCCATGTAAAATTGGGAAAGAAGTATGTCAAGACTGTATATTGTCACCCTGCTTATTTAACTTACATGCAGAGTACATCATGTGAAATGCCCAACTAGATGAAGCACAAGCTGGAATCAAGATTGCAGGGAGAAATATCAATAACCTCAGATATGCAGATGACACCACCCTTATGGCAGAAAGCAAAGAGTAACTAAAGAGCCGCTTGATGAAAGTGAAAGAGGAGAGTGAGAAAGCTGGTTTAAAGCTCAACATTCAAAAAACGAAGATCATGACATCCAGTCCCATCACTTTATGGCAAATAGATGGGGAAACAATGGAAACAGTGACAAAATTTATTTTCTTGGGCTCCAAAATCACTGCCGATGGTGACTGCAACCCCAAAATTAAAAGATGCTTGCTCCTTGGAAGAAAGGCTATGACCAACCTAGACAGTATATTAAAAAGCAGAGACATTATATAGTCAAAGTTATGGTTTTTCCAGTAGTTATGTATGGATGTGAGAGTCGGACCATAAAGAAAGCTGAGCACAGAAGAATTGATGCTTTTGAAATGTGGTGTTGGAGAAGACTCTCGAGAGTCCCTTGGATTGCAAGGAAATCAAACCAGTCATTCCTAAAGGAAATCAGTCCTGAATATTCGCTGGAAGAACTGATGCTGAAGCTGAAACTCCAATACTTTGGCCACCTGATGCGAAGAACTAACTCATTGGAAAAGACCCTGATGCTGGGAAAGATTGAAGGCAGGAGGAGAAGGGGATGACAGAGGATGAGAGTTCTGTGTAGCATCACTGACTCAATGGACATGAGTTTGAGCAAGCTCTGGAAGTTGGTGATGAACAGGGAAGCCTGGTGTGTTGCAGTCATGGGATTGCAAACAGGCAGACACCACTAAGAGACCGAACTGAACTGATTCAAGGATGGCCATCAGCATGTACAGCCATGGTTGGGAATCACTGATTTAAATAATCATGTTTTTAAGCATGTATTTGTGATACAGAAGTTTTTAATTGATTTTTTTAAGTCTTTAATGAATTTGTTGCAATATTGCTTCTTTTTAAAAATTCTTTTTATTTTCATTTTTTGACTGTGATGCATGTGGGATCTTAGCTCCCTGAGCAGGGATTGAACTCATATCTCCTGCATTGGAAGGCAAAGTCTTAACCACTGGACCACAAGGGAAGTCTCTAAATTGATAATATTTAGTTACTTATTTTTAAATATTTTTCTCTACTTAAAGAAGACTTGCACAGTTCAAGGATATTTGTTTAACAGAGCAATACAATGCTAAAATATATTTAAAGTATGATCACTTTGTCTGGCACATGATATAAACTCAATAAATATTAGTTTCTTTTTAGTTTTTTCCAACAAGCCTATGTATTTATAGATACACACACACAAACACACATAAACATATACATGGTAGTTACATGAGACCGAATAAATGACTTTTTTCCCATGAATATATGAAATCACTCTCATTTTCTATTTTTATTTGAATGACAACCAATTGTTTCTCACAAAGAAAAATTCTTAATTTGAATTTTAGCAGTCTTTTCTAAGATTTTCTTATTTGCAGTTACAAAAAGAGTAAGACATCTGTATCATATTATTTTTGGTTGCAAGTAACAAAAAACTAAACTAACAAAGATGATACTTACTCGCTCAATTTTCTGAAAATTCCAAAGGTGTTTATGTTGTAGTTTGGTGTGGATTGCTTCAAGTTAGAGTTGATTCAGTAGAGTAAAAATGTCACCAAAAGCAAATGTTTCTTTTTGTATCTCCACTCTGCCTTTCATGTGGCTGGCTTATTTCTGGGGCTACCTTCCTTAGCTCTTTCAAGATGGGTGTCAAGGCAACCTGGGCCACAGGCCTTCTAATTCTTATTCAAGGAGCCGGTAAGAACTTCTCTGCTTCCAGCCACAAAATAAAGTCCTGGGCAACACTCTTAGACCAACTAGGTCACATTACAAGGTCATTCTTAACCAATAATTGGTCCAAAAAGAATGGGGTTATATTGATTGGTTTGAGTAGGCCCAGAACTGGAGTCAAGAGGGATGGGTCTGGTTGACCAGCCCCTCCCAAATGACTTCGTTGCCTCCTGAGTGTTTATGATTGTAATTTTGGGAGCAATAGGGTGATGGTAAGCAGATAGATTCCAGGGAAAGCAATCACCAATGTCTACTACATTGATCAAAATGATATATTTTAAATAGCTAAACAATTTTTAAAAAGCCAGACTTTATGAACAGGTATGAATACTTTTGCTCTCCAACATCTCTGGTTATATTATTAGATGGGATTAAGATGCAACACATATTTTCCCTTTTAGATCATAGAGTACATAAGGCATCAAGTACAACACCATTCTATATAAATTTGTATATCCACATCATCTATAATTCTGAGTAAGTTGAAAACAATTTTTTCACTGCAACATCCCTTGTCCTATTCAAATACTACATTGGAGATAATACATATAGTTCAAAAGTTTCTAAATTTTCTCCCATCAAGATGCTCTTGGTATTTCAGTAATAATTTTGGTGGGATTTTAGGTCAAAATAAATAGTAATATATAAAAGTTCATTTATTGAGTTGTTATATCCAGACAACTTAATAGGTATTTTTGTGCTAATAATTTAGTAGCCATTTGGAAAAAATAATATATATAAATTTGAAAAAAAAGAATTTTTATTTTATCCTTATTATTTAAGGATGTATTTGCCTGCTAGGCTCTTTATATCCCTAATCTTGGAATCATTCTGGATACCATCACCCTCATTTCTTGTCCCACATTGATTTTTGTACAATACTTGCTGTTTATCACAGTAACTGCCAAAATCCAGCTTAACAAAGATATGATATAATCAAAGAGAATATCATGTGATCTAATGATGAAACTGAACTACTTTGGACTAGTAGTTTGAACTGCATCTTACAGATGTTGGTGGACTTCTTTTGAAAATTTAGCACATTTCTTTGTGTCTTGGTTTGCCTTGGTGCACAGTTTGGGAGATGAGATTACAGTTATAAGGGAAGTAAATGAAAAATACCAGGAGATGACAATTAGTATTTTAAAAAGGAAATGACCATATCCATCTTTCAAATATCTTAAGAAGTATTTGATTTGTATAACAAAATTCTTATTTGTACCCTTTTTTTGGCCAAAAACATTAAAAGAAAAAAGTACATTATATAAATTAATCTTTGGAATTTATAAAACCCCCTACTACTTTGATAATTTAGTATTCTATACTCAAGATTATGTTGAAATCACATTTCTTTACATTCTAGTGAAAAATGAGGACAGGCTAGTCTAGGAATAAGTAACAACTTCACATTACTGTAGATTTGAAATTTTAGTACATTTCTACCTAAAACATTACCAGTACTAATGATAACAACTGCTGGGCCCAGTCAATGTTCTGAACTAACCCACTGGCCTTACCAACATATCTCACATTTATGATTAGGAAGATATAGATCATAAAAATTCATCCCCTCTGAGTTTCCTTTTACAATGGCCAATTGTCACAGAATTAGGACAGATAGAGTACTTTTTTTCCTCCTAAAAAGAGAGTGGTAAAAACTCATAATGTATCACAGTAAGAATTTAGGAGAAAAATCATTTGTTAGTAAGATACTTTGTAATAAATCTTATATTATGGCCTTGTTTGGCTGCTATATACTGCACAAAGAAGAGAAGTCAATCAAAATGGCATGAATTATTAATTCATTTCATACAAAGCCTACGATATCCTCAGAATATGTTTGCTAAGGTGCTGCAGTGAAAAGAAGGCAAACAAATGATATAGCTCAAGTAAGGAGTTTCAGAATGAGTTCTTAATAGGGACACATGTAGTTAATTTCTAAAGTTTCTGTTGACTGTACAAACTGAAATACTAATATCAGAATAACTTGTTGTAAGGGAAAAAAAATGACATTAAGATTCCAGGTTGAAGGTGTGAAACTGAGGCTATGTAGTAGATTTTATTATTGAATAATCCTATAAGAGGATTATGTATTCTGCTCTGCTGACATAAGGCTTAGTCATATGATATGTTTTAACCAAATGATGTGTATCACTTTTTAACCCAAATTTTAATATTGAATATGTGGTTTGCCATATGTTCTTTCCTCTGCCACAATGACCAATACTATTCCAGGCTGAGGCTGCTCCCTCAATGTTGAGCAGAGCCTCATCTAACCTTTGACGGGGATGTGCAATGACTGAACCACTGAGATATTCTTGGTGTTTGTTACTTCAGTATTACGGAAACCATCTCAACTGATGCAAGTTTTTAGCCTTTAGTGTCAGCATAAGCTAAATGTGGGAAAACAGAGTAAGAAGAATTTTTTAAAAAGCAGTTTCTTTCATAATGGTTATATTAAGGTTTTATAAGCAGATGAAAAACCCAGGTCTTGGAAATGGTGAAAGAGGGGAGGAAACCTTGCTAATAACTGCCGCCCCCCTCCCTGTTAGAATCCATGGCCTGGGACTACATTGAAGCATCATAGCTCTCATGATTAAACTGGAACCGCCACTATCACACATTTTCTCTAGGTCAGAGAGTTTTAGTTGCTCTTTAACACACAGCTGGTAAGGGACACACAGCTAGTAAGGGACAGGCTCAAAATGTGTTGCCTTCAACTACACTGTCACCTGAACATAGAACGTGAGCACCTGGCTAGGTGTGGCAGCTGCTCAGGTAGCCCTTAAAGAGAGAATCTGCTGTGGAGAGTGCAGTTAGCTTACAGCCTCCAGCTGCACTGGGCAAGATTCTGGATATGCTGCAGGCATTTGAGCCAAAGGTACATTCTCCTCAGGAAGCCTCCTCTTCCCCTATCACTGCCATGACTAAGCATGATAGGGTATTTGGGTCTGGTCATTTCTTCCCAACGCAGTGGCTCTTCTATGCATAATCTTTCTTCTATAGTGCCCTGTTGGAAAGCTGAGATTTTCTCAGAGCAGCACTGTGGTCTGTGGCCCCCTCCTTCTTTCCTTTCCCTTCATAGGTGTTAGACCAGTCATTCTTGTTTAGTTGCTAAGTCCTGTATTAAGGTCTAAAGGCTTTCTCTACCTACTCCTGCTCCCATACCTTTTATCTTACATAGACTTCATATGTCAAACAAAAATTATCCTGACACTTGTTAAAATGTTGAAAATACACTTTATTTAGGACCTTTGTGATACATGTCAACACTGTCACGAAAAGGGAGAGAGATCAGGCTTAACTTTCAATACAGCAAAGACAGCTGAGGATTTAGTGCCAATGAACAAGATGAGAGGAAATCAGTGAATGGGAAATTGCTGAAAGGAGACATTAAGAATAGATGGTTTCTTGGTAAACTGACTTAACAGGATTTTTGCTGAAGGCAGGCCAGGATGATTAGATATCCAAGGGTAGGGGATTCTCACCAAGCTGACTTAGCAGGATTCTTACTAAAACTCTGCTAGGCAGGCCAAAGACAAGGCCCAGGGACAAGGGCTACCTGTAAATAGGGCTCAGAGGACAGCCTATCTAAAGTTTGGTCAAAGAGAGTCTTTGTCACATCCCAGTAAGAAATAAATACTTCTTACTCCATCTTGGCACCTATTTCTTGGAGGCCCTGAATTGACACACAAAGTGAACTGGAAAATCTGGCCAATATCCTTTTCTGGAGCAAAACATGCAGATTTTTATGGCTAGATTACTAGCGCTTGAAGGATAAAGTTTCTCTCATTAAAAAAAAAAAAAAAAATTAGAGGCTAGAGTGCTGATAATGTACTGCCATCTATGGGTTGTTTTCAGTTTGTGAAGCACTGCAGGTTGGAGTTTACATGGATTGTCTCATTTCATTCTCATGTAATGTTGCCAATTATATATTCTAATTATTTTTATTTTATACATGAAGAAAAAATGTTTAGGTAAAATGCCTTGTGCAAGATGACCCTTCCAATACATAGCAGGGGCAAGATTCAGGACCAGATCTATCATATTCTAAACTATCACTGTTTACTTTCAGTCAAAATGTTAGCTGATAAATAACTGTTACACAGATTTGCTGAGTATGGGGAAAGAGGTATAATATTTGGAGTCTGCTTTATGGTAGGAAGGAACTGAGAGATCCAAGAAGCTTTGTGAATATTACATTGTGAGTACAACATTTTATGCATACTGTTCCCACTGTTATGTCAAGTCCCTGGAGAATAAAACTTGTTGGGCTAAAATAGGCTAAAATGGATAGTCACAAATTTGGGTATACATCTCCTTGGATAGGGAGTTCCATGGTTATCATAAATCTGAGGACTGTACAGAAAAATAGAAAGGAAAGAAAATATATGGCTCTAAATTCAACTTATATCCCAAGAAATTTTTATTTCTTTTGGATAAAAAGAATCTGAGAATACCTGACCATGGACCCATATTGACTCTCAGTTCTCCAGATCAGGAACTGCTTGTGGCAGACCCTATTTATATTTCTGTAACTGCTCTTTTGCAGCACTTATTGTAGCTGGCAGTGGACAGTACTGAGTTGGTAATTATATGATAGAAATTGAATAAGGAAACAGCAGGTTGAGAGAGATCAATGTCACGAGTCTAACTGCCATTGCCTGGTTTCCCATCCATACCTTAACCTTGACTCTTAGACTACTGATTTTTCATGCAACCTATTCCAGGTAGAAAGCCTTGGCCTGAGACAAGACTGGGTCATTCATTCTTTAACTCATGAAATAAGTATCATGCACAGTTGATAATATCATTGCTGAGCCCTGATCTCTTAGATTCCTTTCTACCATCTACATGTGTACCCTTTGATGTACTTTTGCATCCAGCTGCCGGAAACTAT
Source organism: Redunca redunca (assembly GCA_006410935.1). Classification (NCBI taxonomy): domain Eukaryota; kingdom Metazoa; phylum Chordata; class Mammalia; order Artiodactyla; family Bovidae; genus Redunca; species Redunca redunca. The sequence continues at coordinate 142,231 of SJYQ01004475.1, forward strand.
GAGTCTTTTCTACAGGATTGCCCTTGGGCTACTGGTGTCTCTCTGCTTTAGTTCACACACAGAGATTGAATGTCTGTGGATTTATAGTCTCTTTGACTGCCAGGGCATGAAAACCCAGTTTCCTTTTCCTGTGTTGAGATAACCCTGAGGCTTAGTTCTCACTCCATGGTTATTCTAGTACCTCAGGGTGAAGTATTATCTTTTCACAGGAAGTTCCCTGAAATCAGATCCTTGCTTGACTCCCTTTCTTTACTTCTGGTGCTTGCCCCACTGCTTCACTGCCTTACCAGTTTATTCTGGCTTGAAAGTGAAAGTTCTTCAGTCGTATCCAACCCTTTGGAACCCCATGGAAGACAGAGTACATGAATTCTCCAAGTCAGAATACTAGAGTGGGTAACCCTTCCCTTCTACAGGGGATCTTCCCAACCCAGGGATTGAAGCCAGTCTCCTGCATTGCAGGCAGATTCTTTACCAGCTGAGCAACAAGAGATGTTTACCCCAAAATGTAATTAGATAAGAGCTGTACCCACCTTACACAGTTCAGTCGCTCAGTCTGTCTGACTCTGCAACTCCATGAACGCCAGGCTTCCCTATCGATCACCAACTCCCAGAGCTTGCTCAAAGTCATATCCACCGAGTCAGTGATGCTGTCCAACCATCTCATCCTCTGTCATCCCCTTCTCCTCCTGCCTTCAATCTTTCCCAGCATCAGGGTCTTTTCCAGTGAGTCAGTTCTTCACATCAGGTGGCCAAACTATTGGAGCTTCAGCTTCAGCATCAGTCCTTCAGTAAAGATTCAGCACTGATTTCCTTTAGGATTGACTAGTTTGGTCTCCTTGGAGTCCAAGGGACTCTCAAGAGTCTTCTCCAGCATCACAGTTTAAAACATCAATTCTTCAGCGCTCAGCTTTCTTTATGGTCCATCTCTCACATCCATACATGACTTGGAAAAACCATAGCTTTCACTAGACGGATCTTTGTCAGTAAAGTAATGTCTCTGCTTTATAATATGCTGTCATAGCTTTTCTTCCAAGGAGCAAGTGTCTCTTAATTTTGTGGCTGCAGTCACCATCTGCAGTGATTTTGGAGCCCCCCAAAATAAAATCTGTCACTGTTTCCATTATTTCCCCATCTATTTGCCATGAAGTAATGGGACCAAATTCCATGACCTTAGTTTTTTGAATATTGGGTTTTAAGCCAGCCTTTTCACTCTCTTTTACTTCCATCAAGAGGCTCTTTAGTTTCTCTTCCCTTTCTACCATAAGGGTGGTGACATCTGCATGTCTGAGATTATTATTTCTCCATGCAATCTTGATTCCAGCTTGTGCTTCATTTAGCCGGGCATTTCAAATGATGTACTCTGCATATAAGTTAAGTGAGCAGGGTGACAATATACAGCCTTGATGTACTCCTTCCCCAATTTTGAACCAGTCCATTGTTTCATGTCCAATTCTGTTGTTTCTTGACCTGCATACAGATTTCTCAGGAGGCAGGTCAGGTGGTCTGGTATTACCATCTCTTCAAGAATTTTCCACACTTTGTTTTGATCCACACAGTCAAAGTCTTAGTGTAGTCAATGACACAGAAGAAGATGTTTTTCTGGAACTCTCTTGCTCTTTCAATGATCCAATGGATGTTGGCAATTTGATCTCTGGTTCCTCTGCCTTTTCTAAAACCAGCTTGAACATCTAGAAGGTCTCAGTTCAAGTACTGTTGAAGCCTGGCTTGGAGAATTTTGAGCATTACTTTGTTAATGTGTGAGAAGAGTACAACTGTGCGGTAGTTTGAGCATTCTTTGGCATTGCCTTTCTTAGGGATTGGAATGAAAACTGACCTTTTCCAGTCCTGTGGCCACTGCTGAGTTTTCCACATTTGCTGGCGTATTGAGTGCAGCACTTTCACAGCATCATCTTTTAGGATTTGAAATAGATTAGCTGGAATTCCATCACTTCCACTAGCTTTGTTTGTAGTGATGCTTCCTAAGGCCCACTTGATTTCACATTCCAGGATGTCTGGCTCTAGGGGAGTGATCACACCATCATTGTTATCTGGGTCATGAAGATCTTCTTTGTATAGTTCTTCTGTGTATTCTTGCCCCACCTCTTAATATCTTCTGCTTCTGTTAGATCCATACCATTTCTATCTTTTATTGAACCCATATTTGCATGAAATGTTCCCTTGGTATCTAATTTTCTTGAATAGATCTTTAGTCTTTCCCATTCTATTGTTTTCCTCTATTTCTTTGCATTGATCACCAAAGAAGGCTTTATTATCTCTCCTTGTTATTCTTTGGAACTCTGCATTCAAATGGGTGTTTCTTTTCTTTTCTCCTTTGCCTTTTTCTTCTCTTCTTTTCTCAGCTATTTGTAAGGCCTCCTCAGACAACCATTTTGCCTTTTTCCATTTCTTTCTCTTGGGGATGGTCTTGATCACTGCCTCCTGTACAATGTCACAAACCTCCATCCACAGGTCTTCAGGCACTCTGTTTATCAGGTCTAATCTCTTGAATCTATCACTTCCACTGTATGATCATAAGGGATTTTATTTAGGTCATACCTGAATGGTCTAGTGGTTTTCCCTACTGTTTTCAATTTAAGTCTGAATTTAGAAATAAGGAGTTCATGATCTCAGCCACAGTCAGCTCCCAGTCTTGTTTTCACTTACTGTATAGAGCATCTCCCTCTTTGGTGGCAAATAAACTAATCAATCTGATTTCAGTATTGACCATCTGGTTATGTCCATCTGTAGAGTCGTCTCTTGGGTTGTTGGAAGAGGGTGTTTGCAGTGACCAGTGTGTTCCCTTGCAAAACTCTGTTAGCTTTTGCCATGCTTCAGTTTTTACTCCAAGGCCAAACTTGCTTGTTACTCCAGGTATCTCTTGACTTCTTACTTTTGCATTCCAGTCCCCCGTGATGAAAAAGACATCTGTTTTTGGTGTTAGTTCTAGAAGGTTTTGTCGTTAGTTCTAGAAGGTCTTGTATGTCTTCATAGAACCATTCAACTTCAGCTTCTCCAGCACTGATGGTTGAAGCATAGACTTGGATTGCTGTGATACTGATTGGTTTGCCTTGGAAACAAACAGAGATTATTCTGTCATTTTTGAGATTGCATGCAAGTACTGCATTTAGAACTCTTTTGTTGACTCTGAAGGCTACTCCATTTCTTCTAAGTGATTATTGCCCACAGTGGTAAATATAATGGTCATCTGAATTAAATTCACCTATTCCAGTAGAAATAACAAGATGACATGGTAGAAGGGTGTGTGCTCATCTTCTTCTCTGAGAACTCCAAATTGCAATTCACTTCTGATCAACCACTGACAGGAGAATGTTGTATCCCACCAAAAAATGATACTCCACACTCAAAGCAGAGGAGCAGCCCCAATAAGATGGTAGGAGGGGTGAAATCTCAATTAGAATCAAATCCCATACCTTCCAGAGATACTCAGAGAGTGTAAGCAAAAGCGTGTGCACACCAGGACCCAGAGACCCCACCAAGACTGAGCCAGACCTGCCTTTGAGTGTTTGAGTGTCTCCTACAGAGGCACAAGTCAGCAGTGGCCTGCTGTAGGGACAAGGGCTCTGGCTGCAGCAGGTCTGGGTCACCTAGCATGTGGCATAAGCCCACTTGGAGGAGGTCGCCATTAGCCTCACCATAAAGCCACTAAGCAGATTACACACAAACTGCATAACAATTATAGCAAAGAAATTCTCACACTGTTAAGAAAGTTCTAGGACTGACAACAGATTTCCCAACCTGAGGATCCAGCAAAGAGACTGAGAACTCACAGGGAATTTGATTTTGGAGGCCAGTGGGATTTGATTGTAATCAAAGTTCTGTAGCACTTCCACAGGACTGGGGAAACAGACTCTTGGAGGGCACAAACAAAACCTTGTGCACACCAGGAGCCAGGAGAAAAGAACAGTGTCCCCATAAGAGATTGAGCCAGACTTGCCCGTGAGTGTCCAGGAGTCTCCAGTGGAGGCATGAGTGGACAGTGGCCTGCTGCAGGGTCAGGGGCACTGAATACAACAGTGTGTGCACAAGTCCTTTTGAAGGAGGTTGCCATTACCACTACCTATAGTTTGGCCTTACGCCAAACAACAGGGAGGGGACACAGCCCTACCGGTCAACAGAAAATTGGACTAAAGTTTTACTGAGCATGGCCCCACCCATCAGAACAAGACCCACTTTGCCCCACAGGCAGTCTCTCCCATTAGGAAGCTTCCATAAGCCTCTTATCCTATTCATCAGAGGGCAAACAGAATGAAAACCATAATCACAGAAAACTAACCAAACTGATTACATGGGCCATGGCCATGTGTAACTCAATGAAACTATGAGCCATGCCATGTAGGGCGACCCAAGACGGGTCTTTGTGGAGCATTCTGACAAAATGTGGTCCACTGGAGAAGGGAGTGGCAAACCATTTCAGTATTCTTGCCTTGAGAACCCCATGAACAGTATGAAAAGACAAAAAGATATGACACTGAAATATGAACTCCCCAGGTTGGTAGCTGCCCAATATGCTACTGGAGAAAATTGGAGAAGTAATTCCAGAAAGAATGAAGAGATGGAGCTGTTAGGTAGTCAGAAAAGGAAAAAGAAGTCCAGAAGGGGCATGGCTAAAAGACAAGCAAGGGAAAAGCCCACCAAAATAGAACAAAGGAGGGTCTGAGGACTGGAGTGAGGACCTCAGGTAGAACAAACAGCACTCCTGGGTAGCCCAATTTACATAGAGCAGGCCCAGGGGGAGGAAAAAACATACAAAGGGCCGGGAGTCTCTCTCTCTCCTTCTCTCCTCTTCGCTTCTTTTGGGTCAGCATCTTCTCACACCTTGAGGTTGTATTTTCCTTTATTTTCTTAATGAAACTGAGCTGTAACATGGAGCTGTAACACTTCCCAAGAGCAGTGATGCACAGGGGGCTTTAACATCCATCGCTTCAAGTTTTTGTTGTGATGAGACAGAACTGAGGAAATTACACACTCTCTGACAGAGCCAAAGTGAAAACAATGCCCAGTTGTGAATGTGACTGGTGATGGAAGTAAAGTCTGATTCTTTAAGAAACAGTATTGCACAGGAACTAAAGTGGTCAAACAGGAGATGGCAAGGGTGAACATTGACATTTCAGGAATTAGTGAACTAAAATGGACTGGAATGGGCAAATTTAATTCAGATGACCACCTTACATAAAGCCCATTTAAATATATCTTTATCTAGATTCCACCAAATTTTATAGCTTTAGTTTTCATAAGGTTTCAATCAACAAGCTTTGGTCTTAGTGGAGAGATTAGAAGGCTTTTTCTTTTTGTTCCCTGTCTATTTTACTTACTTGTTAATAAAAGGCTCTGGGATCCCCAGAGTTGGGTAGAGCCAAGGAAGTCAGGCCCTTAGCCTGACTGTCCCAAAATAGCTTGTCAGCTACAAACTGGCATTTACCAAGAGCATTGCCAATGACTGAACAACAAAGGCATTTGCAATTTGCCTCTATGGAGAACCCCTTCCTGCTATAGATGTTGACCTTCAGCAACCCCAGAGGGAGTTCAAGGTGGAGTGAGGCACTCTGTGCCCAAGGAGTCTGGTGGGAAATAATAGCTAGACCTTTTTTGTTTTCTTCCCAATTTTTTAGTTGGTATTCTTAATTGCTCTTTTTAGCATCTGTAAAGCCCATTGTGAAGGCTTCGGTGAAGCTTCCTAAACCGATTTTTCTCATTCAAAAAAGTTCGTAGGTTAATTTGACTTTTGCTTTATAGGTCCCAACAAAACAGTTCTTTACAGTGCATAGCTATTATTTCAATGAAGTAAATTTTTTTTTTTTTTATTTTAAAGAAAGGAGCTACCACAATGAATTAAAAAAAATTCTTTGGATGGTTATTTAGAATGGGATAAGTAAAATAGAAATTTATGTGATTAAAACAAAATTTGATATTACTACACTACCTAAAGTGGGCTTTCCTCATAGCTCAGTTGTTTGAAACTCCTACCTTAATAAATCACTTACACAGGATTCCTTGTCTCAAAATCTGTTTCTAAGTCTAAAATAAATACCTACTAAATCTAAATCATGATATTAAACAATAACAATGACTTGCCATAGAGGTATATATATAACACTGTTGAGATATATTATGAAATGATAATACTGAGAAGGGAGTGGTTATCATTAGTGAAGTGAAGTGAAGTCGCTCACTCGTGTCCGACCCTTTGCGACCCCATGGACTGTAGCCTAACAGGCTCCTCCCTCCATGGAATTCTCCAGGCAAGAGTACTGGAGTGGGTTGCCATTTCCTTCTCCAGGGGATCTTCCCGACCCAAGGAGTAAATTTCTTCAAAGAAAGTAACATTTAAACAAATTTATAAATATTTAAAATCAAATATTTAATACAATATACTCTGAGAATGAAAGGACCCTTTTTGTATTATACAGGTTATATCAATAGTGTCTAATATGGGGCTTAAGACAGTGTCTAAATATTTTTTGACAAGTGAATCCATTTTCAGAATGAGTTTTGATCTTTCTTTATTTTCCCCAAGTTTGACAATAATTTCAAGGAAAACCTCAAACTGCAAAAATAATCATGGGAGTGATTTAAATTCTTGACTTTAAATATATTTATTTGATACAAAATAAAGTCTACAAAATCTCTTTCCCAGGAAACTGTTATCAAAGCAAAATCTGTTTCCTTTGCTTAAAATGCCCTTCATTTCTTTCATCCCAGTTGATACCTATGCATTCATTTATATTTCAAGAATTTAAATCACTACCTAGACCATCTGTATATATAGTTGGCCCTTGAGCAACGTGGGTTTGAACTGCACAGATACACATATATGTGGAATTTTTTCAGTACACTGCTACATGATTTGAGGTTGGTTAAATCTATGGATAAAGAACCACAGATACAGAGGCTGATTATAAATCATATAGGGATTTTAGACTACATGAAGGTCAGCACCTCTATTCCTCTGTTGTCCAAGGGTCAGATGTAATAAGAAAATACTCAATAGACTAAGATGCTCTTTATTTTTTAAAGTACTAATTCATAAAAGTAGCAGTTAATCTCAATATTCTAAAGTCCCTATCATGTTTCCCTATCATGTCTCTATCATGTTTTGCAATGTTTTGATTGTGAGTCATCAGTTCAGTTCAGTTCAGCCACTCAGTCGTGTCCGACTCTTTGCGACCCCATGAATCACAGCACGCCAGGCCTCCCTGTCCAGCACCATCTCCTGGAGTTTGCTCAGACTCCCGTCCATCGAGTCCGTGATGCCATCCAGTTATCTCATCCTCGGTCGTCCCCTTCTCCTCATAGATAGTAGGAATTTACAATTGAGAGTTTGGATTTGAATACACATTCAATCTGCTAGTATTCAATATGTGGCTTTGAGCAAATAATTTACCACCATGAAAATAAACACAGTACCTATCTTACAGAATATTGAGAAGAATATCTGAGATAAAGTGTGGGAAATTCAAACCACAGTGCCTGGAATATAGTAGTCAGTCAGTCAGTCAGTTAGTTCAGTCCCTCAGTCGTGTCCTACTCTTTGCAACCCCATGAATCACAGCATTATTTTTTGGGGCTCCATAATCATTGCAGATGGTGATGGCAGCCATGAAATTAAAAGATGCTTACTCTTTGGAAGAAAAGTTATGACCAACCTAGATAGCATATTCAAAAGCAGAGACTTTACTTTGCCAACTAAGGTCCATCTAGTCAAGGCTATGGTTTTTCCTGTGGTCATGCATGGATGTGAGAGTTGGACTGTGAAGAAAGATGAGTGCCGAAGAATTGATGCGTTTGAACTGTGGTGTTGGAGAAGACTCTTGAGGGTCCCTTGGACTGAAAGGAGATCCAACCAGTCCATTCTGAAGGAGATCAACCCTGGGATTTCTTTGGAAGGAATGATGCTAAAGCTGAACTCGGTGCTTTGGCTACCTCATGGGAAGAGTTGACTCATTGGAAAAGACTCTGATGCTGGGAGAGATTGGCGGCAAGAGGAGAAGGGGATGACCCAGGATGAGATGGCTGGATGGCATCACGGACTCAATGGACGTGAGTCTGAGTGAACTCCGGGAGATAGTGATGGACAGGGAGGCCTGGCGTGCTGCGATTCATGGGGTTGCAAGGAGTCGGACATGACTGAGCGACTGAACTGACCTCCCTGTCTATCACCAACTCCCAGAGTTCACTCAAACTCATGTCCATCGGGTCGGTGATGCCATCCAGCCATCTCATCCTCTGTCGTCCCTTTCTCCTCCTGCCCCTAATCCCTCCCAGCATCAGGGTCTTTTCCAATGAGTCAACTCTTCACATGAGGTGGCCAAAGTATCGGAGTTTCAGCTTCAACATCAATCGGTCCAATGAAGACCCAAGACTGATCTCCTTTAGGATGGACTGGTTGGGTCTTCTTGCAGTCCAAGGGACTCTCAAGAGGCTTCTCCAGCACCACAGTTCAAAAGCATCAATTCTTTGGCACTCAGCTTTCTTTATAGTTCAACTCTCACATCCATACATGACCACTGGAAAAACCATAGCCTTGACTAGACGGACTTTTGTTGGCAAAGTAATATCTCTGCTTTTTAATATGCTATCTAGGTTGGTCATCACCTTCCTTCCAAGGAGTAAGCCTCTTTTAATTTCATGGCTGCAGTCACCATCTGCAGTGATTTTGGAACCCCAAAATAAAGTCTGACACTGTTTCCATTGTTTCCTCATCTTTTTCCCATGAAGTGATGGGACCAGATGCCATGATCTTAGTTTTCTGAATGTTGAGCTTTAAGCCCACTTTTTCATTCTCCTCTTTCACTTTCATCAAGAGGCTTTTTAGTTCCTCTTCACTTTCTGCCATAAAGGTGGTGTCATCTGCATATCTGAGGTTATTGATATTTCTCCCAGCAATCTTGATTCCAGCTTGTGTTTCTTCCAGCCCAGAGTTTCTCATGATGTACTCTGCATATAAGTTAAATAAGTAGGGTGACAATATACAGCCTTGACATACTCCTTTTCCTATTTGGAACCAGTCTCTTCCATGTCCAGTTCTAACTGTTGCTTCCTGACCTGCATATGTTTGTCAAGAGGCAGGTCCATCATCATTAGTATTGGTGTTATGGCTGGGGTTGTTGTTTTTGTTATTCTGTCATACACAAGATTTGCACAGGTCCTGTGACTTTTTTGCTGTAGTGTCAATCTTATTTTGTTCCATTCTTCTGAAAGCTTAGGAAGGATGGATGACTACAGCATACATTTATAGAAACCTTGACATACCAATCATCTATGGAATTCTTAGTTCTCCCATTTTTCTCAAAAGCAAAAAGTTAACTACATCTTGGCAAGACAAATTCATATGTATAAGGTTGGCTTCCGTTTAGTGAATGACTGTAGATTTTCAGTGTAACCAAGAGTACTATTGTGTGCTGAAACTTCTCCTCTAGCAAACAAGGAAAAACAAATGCCTTTTACACTGTAGAAAAACAACTTTAAAGATATTCAGTTAAACACTTGATAAATACTTAGATGTTGCACCATCCATTGTAAGCCAATTATGAAAGATCAAATGCTTTTAGTCTTAAAATTAGAACATGTACATTTTGCCCATGTAATTCTGTTCTGTTAATGATAAAAATCATCACTCAGCTTCTTGTATTTGAAATGAGAAATCAGTTATGGCTGTTTCATTGGTAAATTTTCTGAAAGAAATATAACTCCTCACTTAATGTGTTTCAATTATTTTCTGATTAAAATGTTTAATTTTATAAATGGAAATTAGGGTCTCAGAATAATAATTATTGAGCAGTAGTTTGAGCATTTTTTGGCATTGCCTTTCTTTGGGATTGGAATGAAAACTGACCTTTTCCAGTCCTGTGGTCACTGCTGAGTTTTCCACATTTGCTGGCATATTGAGTGCAGCACTTTCACAGCATCATCTTTTAGGATTTGAAAGAGCTCAACTGGAATTCCATCACCNCACCTGACCTGCCTCCTGAGAAATCTGTATGTAGGTCAGGAAGCAACAGTTAGACATGGAGAACAGTTGGACATGGAACAACAGACTGGTTCCAAATAGGAAAAGGAGTACGTCGAGGCTGTATATTGTCACCCTGCTTATTTAACTTCTGTGCAGAGTACATCATGAGAAACGCTGGACTGGAAGAAACACAAGCTGTAATCAAGATTGCTGGGAGAAATATGAATAACCTCAGATATGCAGATGACACCACCCTTATGGCAGAAAGTGATGAGGAACTAAAAAGCCTCTTGATGAAAGTGAAAGTGGAGAGTGAAAAAGTGGGCTTAAAGCTCAACATTCAGAAAACCAAGATCATGACATCCGATCCCATCACTTCGTGGGAAATAGATGGGGAAACAGTGGAAATAGTGTCAGACTTTATTTTTGGGGGTTCCAAAATCACTGCACAGGTGACTGCAGCCATGAAATTAAAAGAGGCTTACTCTTTGGAAGAAAAGTTATGACCACCCTAGATAGCAGATTGAAAAACAGAGATATTACTTTGCCGACTAAGTTCCATCTAGTCAAGGCTATGGTTTTTCCTGTGGTCATGTATGGATGTGAGAGTTGGACTGTGAAGAAGGCAGAGTGCCGAAGAATTGATGCTTTTGAAATGTGGTGTTCGAAAACTCTTGAGAGTCCCTTGGACTGCAAGGAGATCCAACCAGTCTATTCTCAAGGAGATCAGCCCTGGGATTCCTTTGGTAGGAATGATGCTAAAGCTGAAACTCCAGTACTTTGGCCACCTCATGCCAAGAGTTGACTCATTGGAAAAGACTCTGATGCTGGGAGGGATTGGGGGCAGGAGGAGAAGGGGACGACCCAGGATGAGATAGCTGGATGGCATCACGGACTCGATGGACTTGAGTCTGAGTGAACTCCGGGAGTTGGTGATGGACAGGGAGGCCTGGCGTGCTGCGATTCATGGGGTCACAAAGAGTCAGGCCCGACTGAGTCACTGAACTGAACTGAATAATAATTATTTATCTAAGACTTCAGTATTAAATATATGGACTAACTGACACCAGTCACTTGCCAACCGCTTCAAAATAATTTTCTGCACTTAATAACTGGGAGAAGACACTGGGGATGTTTAAAAGATAATTTGAATATCAAGTTCAGTAAGGCCTGTCATTTTTCATTGCTTGGTGAAATAAAACCTGCATAAATACTTAACTATGAAATATCATACACTCCTTGATACCTATACTTCAGAGATAATAAAGGCATCAAAAGAATGGTTATTAAACCTGGGATTTTAATTTGTTTCAACTTATTCCTTTTATTTTCCAGTTGAAAGAATATAATTAAAAATCAGTTTTGATATTTTATAGTACTTTTACACACTTAGCTCTTTCAAAATAAAAATGATATACAATGTATACCACTTTTATTCAGCAACTCACTGTGGTCCAGGAAATAGTGTTTGTTTTTTAGTATAGGCTTGAAAAATGGCTCTGACAAGTTCCCAATACTGTTCACACACTATTTTGAAAACTTGAGGGTCTTCAAATCAATATTTTTTTCATTTGGTTCCAGCAGTGATAGCCTTCCTTGCTATTGTGAAAATCACTCTTTTTTTGCAAGTAGAAAGGCAAAATCTGGATCATGAACATCAAAAGTTCATGAATTTCTAATTCACATTGAAAGGCTCTAAAATATCCTTTGCACA
>SJYQ01004476.1:0-136083 GCA_006410935.1 Redunca redunca
TGAGGGTGGGATGGGGGTCTCTTCGCCCTCACACCCCAGTGCTCTTTGCTCTGCTGCCCCCTCTGATGTAGAGCAGAAGATGGCAATGGCTCCTCTTAGCAGTCTGCTTCCACAGGAGGTCTGGACTCAGCTCTCTGCGCTGTAGGCTGTGGCACCTTTCTGGCCAACGCTGACTGCCCTTTGCTAGAATCTGTGTGGAAGGAGGCAGAATGCAGTTTCTCTGTTGGGGTGCATGTGCTGGCTCCTCAGTGGGTTCTGGAGATTTTCCCTGGCCAGGCTCCAGGTGGAGATCTCGCTCAGGTGCAGGTTCCCCTTTAGACCATGGTACACATAGCTGCATGGGAAAGCATGATGGCCAAAGCCCAGTCACCTGTGAAGTCTATCAGAGCCCAGTGGAGTCCTTGTCTTCTTGCTGCTCCAAAGAGCCCAGCGCAGCCCATCATCTTGCGCTGCCTGTCAGGGTCAGCATCTCTTTTGCTCCCCTTTCCACTCTTGCAAGGCTCAGATGTGCCAGAACAATGATTTGCCAACTGTCAGACCACAGCCCTTCTCCAGTGCTCTACTTAGCAGTCGTGGTGGGAAGTGACATTTCAGCCTCAATCTTATTGTGTGGGGAGCTCAGATTGAATACTAAGTTTCTAAACAGTGAGGGGCAATGGAAGGGATGGTTGCCACTCTACAGAACGCATTCCTCCCAAGAGGTACCCCCCATCTCTCTCCCATTCTATTTCATCAAAGAAGTGGGTCTGCTGCCATGTTGACTATCTCCAATGCTTTTGAATTGTGGTGCTGGAGAAGACTCTTGAGAGTCCCCTTGGACCTCAAGGAGATCAAATCAGTCCATCCTAAAGGTAATCAACCCTGAATATTCACTGGAAGGGCTGATGTTGAAGCTCCAATACTTTGGCCACCTGATGCGAAGATCCAACTCAGGGAAAGACTGAGAGGAGGAGGAGAATGAGGTGACAGAGGACGAGGTGGTTGGATGGCATCCTTGACTCAATGGACCTAAGTTTGAGCAAACTCTGGGAGATAGTGAATGACAGGGAAGCCTGGCGTGCTCCAGTCCATGGGGTCACAAGGAGTTGGACATGACTGAGTGACTGAATGCAACAATCCTGCATAAAGGCTTCTGTTTCCTATATCTGTGAGTTCTCAGGACATGGACCATGGTGGGGTGGAATTTTGTTTGTCACTACAAACCTTCCTCAACAGTTCTTGAGCTTTAGTGGCAACAACTGAGTATTATCCAGTGATACCCTTGTTCTCAGTTCTGGTTTTGTACTAGATTCAATTAGTCTGAAGTGGGACCTGAGTCTTAATAGTTAAGAAAAAAAAAACAAAAAAAAACAGTGATTTTGGTTTCCATGAGGGTTAGAAATTTGACATGACCATTGGAAGACAGAACAGGATCTGGAAGGGACCGCATGTAGAATTAATTCTCAGGTCAGGGGGGTAGAATAGGAAAAATGTGGTTCTTGAGCTGCAACTAAAAAAAAACCAGGCTTCCTAGCAGAAAGCAGGTTGAGGGATGAAGGATTTTGGGGAGGGGACCTAGAATAACACTAGATACCCCCAAATCTATCTTTCTAATCATTTTGTTTTTCTTACCAGCAAATGCCCAATCCTGCTCTTTGAAAAAGATTTATTGGTCTTGAACTGCTTCTGAGCACCACTGACTTGGTTGCACAGGGCACTGTGTCCAAGGCCTTCTTGTCAACATGGTCCTTGTCCTATAACATAGCAGAGAGTAGGAGCAGGAAGAGATGTTTGCAGATAGTTATCAGACAGGGACTTCCCCTGCTTCCAATACAGAGCATGCAGATTCGATCCCCAGTAGAGGAACTAGGATCCCACATTCGTGTGGCAATATAAACAGCAAAGTTCTGTAAAGCAATTATCCTTCAATTAAAAAGTAAATTTAAAAATAAATAATAATCATAGATCACTCATTTTTTTAAAAATGGTTATTGGACAAACAGCAGCCTCTTTGAAGAGGCTTAGCTCCTGCCTGTGAGAATGATTTCCATTAAATATGTTCTCCTTTGGCACTTAACATATGGCTGCTCAGATACCTCGCTCTTTCTCCTTTCTGGACCTTCTTTTTCACCTGTTAAAATTGTAAGGCCACTGCGTAGGTGGTTGACCCCAAAGTCCAGAGGAAGAGTGGGAACATCTCCTTTTGTGTCTCTGTTTTAGGAATGAGAAACCGTTCCACTTCTTTCCATGTCTTGGTAACCGAGATTGGCTCGTGTCCACTTTAGACCAATGACTGTTAAAGGGCACAGGATTCCTGTAGGTGGATTAGTCTGTTCCTGTGGAGAAAAGTCAGCATTGGAGAGTCAAGCTCCAAGAGCACTTCACTCTGCTTATCTCTCTTACAGCACTTCTCACACAGTTTTGTAGTGTTCTCTTCACTTGTGTGTTTTCCCTAATAGGTCTAGACCTTGTCTTACTGATCTTTTTCTCTTCATATCCTCCTAGAGTTTATAATCTGGTTAGAAATATAATACCCACCCACACATGAACCGTAGACACTTTAAACAGATACATAGTGGCACAGTTTTGTTCTTCAACTTGAGTGCCCTAAAGGAATCAGCCTTATCAGTTCAGTTCACTTCAGTTGCTCAGTCATGTCTGACTCTTTGCGACCCCATGAATCGCAGCCCGCCAGGCCTCCCTGTCCATCAACAACTCCCAGACTTCACTCAGACTCACGTCCATCGAGTCAGTGATGCTATCCAGCCATCTCATCCTTGGTCGTCCCCTTCTCCTGCCCCCAATCCCTCCCAGCATCAACGTCTTTTCCAATGAGTCAACTCTGCACGAGGTGGCCAAAGTACTGGAGTTTCAGCTTTGGCATCATTCCTTCCAGAGAAATCCCAGGGTTGATCTCCTTCAGAAAGGACTGATTGGATCTCCTTGCAGCCCAAGGGACTCTCAAAAGTCTTCTCCAACACCACAGTTCAAAAGCATCAATTCTTCGGCGCTCAGCCTTCTTTACAGTCCAACTCTCACATCCATACATGACTACTGGAAAAACCATAGCCTTGACTATATGGCCCTTAGTCGGCAAAGTAATATCTCTGCTTTTGAATATGCTATCGGCCTTATAGGCGGCCATTATAGCAAAGACTGTTGGAAATGCATTTCCACCTGGTAGATTGGCAGTAGCTTTTCCAGTCTCTTCAGCTCCCTTGAAGTTCCAATACAGCTGGAGGTGCCTCCAGCTGTGTCTTCTGCTAGCTGCATAGTCACGTGATGGTTGTTCAGTCCACCATAGATGCAGTAATGTTGATGAGGATGTTCATAAAGTCAAAGGACTTCTGAGTAAGTCTTATTGACTATTGTCTGTTTCCTTGAAGGTGCCTGGAGCTGCAATACAGCGAGCATTTGAAGGCCTCCTGTGCTGCTCTTCCTTGCTCTGGTTGGGAAGCGCACTACTGTCATTTGAACAGCTTTTCTCAGGCGTTATTGATCAGATCTATTTGCCAGAGCACAGAATAAATAGAGGCCATACTGGACTAGATACGACGCTAAACTCAGGGCAGCATGGCTGAGAGAGTGTAGTGTACCTACAGCACTCGGCAGAGGGGGAGACATGCATTTGCCAATTATGGGGAAGACATAGAAACATTTATAAAATGCTTTTGGGAAATAATTCAGAAAAGTGGGCTTAGAAAGAATAGATGCTACATGGAATGACATTAACTGTCCTAATATACCAAGTGGTGGCATAGGTAACTAGTTTGGGGTGACTGTTCCACTCATATCTCCTTTTTCGGTTGTAAATGTATAGCCCTGCTGAAAGGATGGGTTCAGGTGGCCAGGTTTGTACCATGGAACCTACACACCTGTCCCCCAAATATTGCACCAGGGATGTGGAAACCTGATCCAAGCTGAAGTAATTCGATTTTCTTAGTTTCCTAATTACCCTAAAAGGATGGTCCAGTAATGTTGAGTTAGGTCCAGTACCCCAGCTGAGTTTGACTTTGAGGGGTAGAAAGCAAAAATTGTAATTTCTTAACAAGATAGAGATTTAGGGCTCCTGTGGCAGGCCATTTAATTGCCACCAGGGACTTAGGTTTCTTTTGTCCTACTGCTCTGCCATCTTCAGCACTTGCTTCTTTCTATCCAGTAGTGTGCTGGTAAACTAATTCTCAGGAGTGCAGTGGGGCGTGGGAGTAGAAAAGCTTGATCTGTAATGTTTGCCTGATTCCTGTGTTGAAAATATTCCCACTATGGCCAATTTCAAGCTAGCAGCGATTTAATCACTAGTTTGCAGAATTCTTGAATTTTAACAGTCTGCTCTCTTCTAGCTGGTTCTTCCTCATGGTCCAGAATGGCTGCCTCATCTCCAGCCATTGGAACTGCCTTTCAACCAGTAGGGAAGAAGAAATCAAAAGGAAGAGCAAACTCCTTTCCCTTTAAGATATCTCCCAGAAGTTGTGCATAGCCCTTCCACCTAAATCCCCTTGGACAGAACTTAGTTACATGACCATGTCTACTTGGGGTATGTATTGTTCTGAATTTCCACATGCTCAGCTAAAATTTTTTTTTTTTTACACTAAAGAAGAAGGGAATAAATGGGGGAAATTAGCAGTATCTATCACTCATCGTGACACCCAGTTCCACATCCATGACTAAGTTCATGAGGAGCAGAAGTCCACATTAAAAAGAAGTTCGTTTTCAGAAGGAGAAGAATTTAATGGATGATAAATAGGTAGTCCCAGATAGAGAGGGAATTGCTGCTTATTGTTATGTTTTAGGCTGACCAGTGAGAATACTCCTTTCTCTTCTGACTGGGAACCAGTTGAGGGACAGATACATAAGGCAGAGGGAGCTAAAGTGTCATCTTTATTACTGATTAAACTTTGATGAACAACAACCCTGCAGCAACAAAGGGTTCACTCACTTCACCCCCCAAATAAACTTACCCACCTAGTCCAAGCAGCACTGCCCAACTCTTTGCCCTGGGCACTTGCCCTTGAATGCTTCCTACAGAAGGTCCCCTTCCCCTTCATCACCGCCCCACCCCGCCCCCCCGCCAAAAAAAAAAAGGAGAACAGGAGGCTACATGAAGCATGAACTTTCTTCTCCCAAATTAGCCAGACAGGTAACTGAGATTGATTGAGGGGCAGGGAGAGAAGCCATGATATGTCCATCCATTACTAAATCATGAGGAATAAGTGTTCCCGTCTGCTACTTGTGACCTTTCAAACCTCTCGAGGTTTAGCCAGTCATCCTACAGTGGGTTACATGAAATCTCTCTGAATCCTTACAGCTATCTCTCTCTTTTTAAACAAACACAGATGGTTTCTCTTAAAACTGTGTCTAATTAAAAGTGTTACTAAAGTCTATCTTGTGTGGGTCAGACACTGAATGCTGTAGAATTTTACAAGAAAGATTGTGAGAGAGGACTGGAGCACACAATGGATTTTTCATGGAAGTCGTAAAACTTGAACTTGTTCTCAAAGTCTGGGCAGGCTTTTGCTAGGTTGAGGGGATGGAAGTGTTTCAGTCATGGGGAATTTCACAGGGGAAATGAGCATCCGTTCAGTTCAGTTCAGTCACTCAGTCATGTCCAACTCTTTGCGACCCCATGAATCACAGCATGCTAGGCCTCCCTGTCCATCACCAACTCCCAAAGTTCACTCAAACTCATGTCCATCGAGTCGGTGATGCCATCCAGCCATCTCATTCTCTGTTGTCCCCTTCTCCTCCTGCCCCCAATCCCTCCCAGCATCAGAGTCTCTTCCAATGAGTCAGCTCTTCGCATGAGGTGGCCAGAGTACTGCAGTTTCAGCTTTAGCATCATTCCTGCCAAAGAACACCCAGGACTGATCTGTTATAGAATGGACTGGTTGGATCTCCTTGCAGTCCAAGGGACTCTCAAGAGCCTTCTCCAACAACACAGTTTAAACGCTTCAATTCTTCGGCACTCAGCTTTCTTCACAGTCCAACTCTCACATCCATACATGACTACTGGAAAAACTATAGGCTCGACTAGACAGACCTTTGTTGGCAAAGTAATGTCTCTGCTTTTGAATATGCTATCTAGGTTGGTCATAACTTTCCTTCCACGGAGTAAGTGTCTTAATTTCATGGCTGCAATCACCATCTGCAGTGATTTTGGAGCCCCCCAAAATAAAGTCTGACACCTTTTCCACTGTTTCCCCATCTATTTCCCATGAAGTGATGGGACCAGATGCCATGATCTTCATTTTCTGAATGTTGAGTTTTAAGCCAACTACTTCACTCTCCTCTTTCACTTTCATCAAGAGGCTTTTTAGTTCCTCTTCACTTTCTGCCATAAGGGTGATGTCATCTGCATATCTGAGGTTATTGGTATTTCTCCTGGCAATCTTGAGTCCAGCTTATGCTTCTTCCGGCCCAGCATTTCTCATGATGTAGTCTGCATAGAAGTTAAAGAAGCAGGGTGACAATATACAGCCTTGACATACTCCTTTTCCTATTTGGAACCAGTCTGTTGTTCCATGTCCAGTTCTAACTGTTGCTTCCTGACCTGCATATAGGTTTCTCAAGAGGCAGGTCAGGTGGTCTGGTATTCCCATCTTTTTCATAATCAATAAAGCAGAAATAGATGTTTTTCTGGAACTCTCTTGCTTTTTCCATGATCCAGCGGATGTTGGCAATTTGATCTCTGGTTCCTCTGCCTTTTCTAAAACCAGCTTGAACATCTGGAAGTTCACGGTTCATGTATTGCTGAAGCCTGGCTTGGAGAATTTTGAGCATTATTTTACTAGCATGTGAGATGAGTGCAATTATGCGGTAGTTTGAGCATTCTTTGGCATTGCCTTTCTTTGGGATTGGAATGAAAACTGACATTTTCCTTTTCCTGTGGCCACTGCTGAGTTTTCCAAATTTGCTGGCATATTGAGTACAGCAATTTCACAGCATCATCTTTCAGGATGTGAAATAGCTCAACTGGAATTCCATCGCCTCCACTAGCTTTGTTTGTAGTGATGCTTTCTAAGACCCACTTGACTTCACATTCCAGGATGTCTGGCTCTAGGTGAGTGATCACACCATCGTGATTATCTTGGTCATGAAGATCTTTTCTGTACAGTTCTTCTGTGTATTCTTTGCCACCTCTTCTTAGTATCTTTGCTTCTGTTAGGTCCATACCATTTCTGTTCTTTATTGAGCCCATCTTTGCATGAAATGTTCCCTTGGTATCTTTAATTTTCTTTAGAGGTCTCTAGTCTTTCCCATTCTGTTGTTCTCCTCTATTTCTTTGCATTGATCGCTGAGCATAGGGGAGTAGATATTGTTTTGTCAAGTCACTGGTGGTGTTGGTGGGAGACATATTACTCAGCCATTAAAAAGAATGAGTTGTTGCCATTGCGGCAACGTGGCTGGACCTAGAGATTATCATACTAAGTGAAATAAGTTCAAACAGAGCAAGACAAGTGGCATATGATATGACTTATGTGTGGAACTAAAAAATGATACAAATGAACTTATTTACAAAACAAAAATAGACTCAGAGACATGGTTATGAAAGGCAGTAGCTGTCGGTGGGGGGAAGAGGAGATAATTTAGGAGTTTGGAATTAACATATACTCACTACTATATATAAAGTAAATAACCAACAAGGACCCACTCTATAGCACAGGGAACTAAATATCTTGTAACAGCCTATAATGGAAAAGACTCTCAAATAGAATGTGTGAAATAGAATAAACCGTGACTCTGTTTGCCATACACTTGTGATTAACCCAATACTGTAAATTAAGTATACTTCATTAAAAGAAAAAATAAGACATGGGTGGTGGTGGGGAACCATAAAGATTCTAGCTGTGGTACCTTTTGGAGACCAGTGACAAACCTGGTTAGAAAGGGAGCTTGGGAAAACTCTAACAGAGAAGTAGCTAATGGAGATAGAAGTTTATCGCCGTTGAAGAAGAACTCAATATAATGTTTTTCCCAGATTATTCTGGAGGAAAAATTACTCTTTGAATTTTTTAGTTGCACAGACCAACAGATTTGTTGTTGTTGTTGTTTAATTCACTTAAAATAAATAGTCCTAACTAATACATTCCTCTCACAGAATAAAGGGAACTGACTCTAAACTTTTGTGTGCCTGGAAGACTTGTTAACATACAGGTTGTTGATGGCACTTACCCCCACACTTTGTGACGCACTAGTTTGGGGCAGGGCTCAGAATTTCCATTTTTATAAGGTCCCTGTGATGCTGCTGCTGATGGTCCTGGGATCACACTCTAGGAATCACTGGATGAATGAGTGAATGCAGGAGAACGAATTCCCTAAGTCATAAAAGGAGAACTTAGACGAAATAATCTCTGAAGTCTTCTTGAGTCTATGCTGCTTCTAGGTGAGAGGATAACCCATTTATATATTTTTCCATATAGTAAAAATTTCAGTGTTTACTGAGGTTGCTTTTATCCCCTGCTTTGTGAACTCATTTTATATTTTACATGTGGGCTTCCCTGGTGGCTCAGATGGTAAAGTATCTGCCTGCAACGCGGGAGTTCAGTTCAGTCACTCAGTCGTGTCCGACTCTTTGCGACCCCATGAATCGCAGCACGCCAGGCCTCCCTGTCCATCACCAGCTCCCGGAGTTCACTCAGACTCACATCCATCGAGTCAGTGATGCCATCCAGTCATCTCATCCTCTGTTGTCCCCTTCTCCTCCTGCCCCTAATCCCTCCCAGCATCAGAGTCTTTTCCAATGAGTCAGCTCTTCGCATGAGGTGGCCAAAGTACTGGAGCTTCAGCTTTAGTATCATTCCTTCCAAAGAAATCCCAGGGCTGATGTCCTTCAGAATGGACTGGTTGGATCCCCTTGCAGTCCAAGGGACTCTCAAGAGTCTTCTCCAACACCACAGTTCAAATGCATCAATTCTTCGGTGCTCAGCTTTCTTCACAGTCCAACTCTCACANCAACGCCACAGTTCAAACGCATCAATTCTTCGGCACTCAGCCTTCTTCACAGTCCAACTTTCACATCCATACATGACCGTGGGAAAAACCATAGGCTCAACTAGACGGACCTTTGTTGGCAAAGTAATGCTCTGCTTTTGAATATGCTATCTAGGTTGGTCATAACTTTTCTTCCACGGAGTAAGCGTCTTTTAATTTCATGGCTGTAATCACCATCTACAGTGATTTTGGAGCCAAAAAAAATAAAGTCTGACACTGCTTCCACTGTTTCCCCATCTATTTCCCATGAAGTGATGGGACCAGATGCCATGATCTTCGTTTTCTGAATGTTGAGTTTTAAGCCAACTTTTTCACTCTCCTCTTTCACTTTCATCAAGAGGCTTTTTAGTTCCTCTTCACTTTCTGCAATGTGGGAGACCTAGGTTCAATCCCTGGGTCCCCTGGAGAAGAAAATGGCAACCTACTCCAATACTGTTGCATGGAAAATTCCATGGACTGAGGCTCCTGGTAGGCTACAGTCCATGGGGTCACAAAGAGTCAGACATGGCTATGTGACTTCACTTCGCTTCGTGTCATTGCATAGGTGGAAATCTGAAGGCATGCGATTGGATTGGAGATGCTTTCTCAAGATGACCCTCTGAACAAGGGCTTCCCACATGTTCATGGCTTCCCACTTTTTTTTCAAGAAAAGAAAAACAGGAAAAAAAGGTAGTAGCTACTTCAAATAGTGTCCACACCACTTTCACAGATAAAAAGAGAAGGGGTGAGACTTTTCCTGTAAAGGAAAAGCATATTTGACCCAGTACTTGAAGCTTTGAAGAGCATTTACTCAAACTGTTAAAAACATTCAACCTCAAGAAAATATTTACCTGATTCATCATTGTCCAAAACTACCAGCTGGATGTCTGGCCCCAGGGGTTCGAGTCTTCCTAGGTCAAACTCAACACAGAACCACAGCAGGCTGATCCCACCACAGGCTGAGGGACTGTTGTCAACATTCGCAGCAGCAGCAGAAGCAGCAGCAAAGCTCTCCCTGCTCCGCGTGGCCTGCATACTGCTGGCTGAGTGAAGGTGGCCGATGACAGCTGTGGGCAGCCAGATGGCAAGCCCCACCGAGACTGGGGGATTTCCAGAGTTGTACCCTGGGTGATCTTTACATGCGGCCCCACATCAGGGAGAGGAGGCAGAGAGCTGATGTGTCCAAGACAACTGGATGACGGGAACACAAAGCTCTCAGCAGCAGAGGCAAGATTCTGAGGAATCAGCAGGATGATGAATTTTTTTTTCCTTGTAAGATGGGTTTTGTGGTTCCAGCAAATGAGGAAATGGTTACCCTTTTTGCTGAGAACTTGCCCACATGATTTCAGCTGTGGGTGAATTCTCCCGTGATCAGGAATTCTTTCATGATAAGTTAACAACTGCGAAAAATCTAAGACCGTCGAGTCTGTCCTGAGCCTGGAGAACCTGATCTTTGACCCAGGTTTTTTTCAGCAAATAATGTGAGGGTGGGGCAGAAAGCAGACAAGTCTACCCACTCGGTCCTTCTGACTCAGGCAGGACTTGACAACGTTGACCTTGCCACTGGATAGGAGTTTATTTTCTAATTTTAATTTATTTATTTTGGATAGAATTTTAAATGCTCTTTGCACTGTGACTTCCTATTTGGAATCTAGGCTGACTGATTTTATGGCTAGCTGGCTTTACAGCCAGTTCACAATCCATTCTCTCTTTCTCTTAGTCTTGACTCTCTAATGTTCTGTCTAATGTTCTATCTCCATCTGTTATATTGTGAATTGCTTTTCGATTAGGCTGTGTGTTACTATTCATTATATTCTGTACAGTGAATGTCCTTCACTAATATTCTCAGTCCATCACTAATATTCTCAGTCCATAGCTATGTTCTAAATCTGATCTCTTGTTTTAGGAAACATAGTGTAATTTGAAGCTTTGATTCCTACTTGTTGCCTTCACTCCTGGAGAAAAGTCATCCTGGAAGCTCCTTTGTTGTTGAACAGTTGCTCAGTCATGTCTGACTCTGTGACCCCATGGGCTACAGCATGCCAGGCTTCCCTGTCCTTCTGTCTCCCAGAGTTTGCTCAGCCTCATGTCCATTGAGTCAGTGATGCTATCCAACCATCTCGTTCTCTGTCACCCCTTTCTCTTCCTGCCCTCAGTCTTTCCTAGCATCAGGGTCTTTTCCAGTGAGTCGGCTGTTTGCATCAGGTGGCCAAAGTATTGGAGCTTCAGTTTTAGCATCAGTCCTTCCAATGAATATTCAGGATTGATTTCCTTTAGGATTGACTGGTTTGATCTCCTTGCTATCCAAGGGACTCTCAAGAGTCTTCTCCAACACCACAGTTCAAAAGGATCAATTCTTCTATGCTCAGCCTTCTTTATGGTCCAATTCTCCCATCCATAAATGAACACTGGAAAAACCATACCTCTGACTATAAGGACCTTTGTTGGAAAAGTGTTATCTCTGCTTTTTAATGTGCTGGCTAGATTTGTCATGGCTTTTCTTCCAAGGAAGAAGCATCTTTTAATTTCATGGCTGCAGTTATGCAACCTGCAATGATTTTGGAGCTCAGGAAAATAAATTCTGTCACTGTTTCCATTGTGTCCCCATCTATTTGCCATGAAGTGATGGGATCAGATGCAATGATCTTAGTTTTTTGAATGTTGAATTTTAAGACAACTTTTTCACTCTCCTCTTTTACCTTCATCAAGAGACTCTTTAGTTCCTCTTCACTTTCTGCTATAAGGGTGGTGTCACCTAGGGAAGCTCCTCAGTTAGTTCAGTTCAGTTCAGTCACTCAGTCGTGTCTGACTCTTTGCAACCCCATGAATTGCAGCATGCCAGGCCTCCCTGTCCATCACCAACTCTCAGAGTTCACCCAAACTCTTGTCCATCGAGTCAGTGATGCCATCTAGTCATCTCACCCTCTGTCGTCCCCTTCTCCTCCTGCCCCCAATCCCTCCCAGCATTGGAGTCTTTTCCAATGTGTCAACTCTTCACGTGAGGTGGCCAAAGTACTGGAGCTTCAGCTTTAGCATCATTCCTTCCAAAGAACACCCAGGACTGATCTGTTATAGAATGGACTGGTTGGATCTCCTTGCAGTCCAAGGGACTCTCAAGAGTCTTCTCCAACGCCACAGTTCAAACGCATCAATTCTTCGGCACTCAGCCTTCTTCACAGTCCAACTTTCACATCCATACATGACCGTGGGAAAAACCATAGGCTCAACTAGACGGACCTTTGTTGGCAAAGTTATGTCTCTGCTTTTGAATATGCTATCTAGGTTGGTCATAACTTTCCTTCCACAGAGTAAGTGTCTTTTAATTTCATGGCTGCAGTCACCATCTGCAGTGATTTTGGAGCCCCAAAAAATAAAGTCTGACACTGTTTCTACCGTTTCCCCATCTATTTCCCATGAAGTAATGGGACCAGATGCCATGATCTTTGNCAACTTTTTCACTCTCCTCTTTCACTTTCATCAAGAGGCTTTTGAGTTCCTCTTCACTTTCTGCCAGTAAGGGTGGTGTCATCTGCATATCTGAGGTTATTGATATTTTTCCTGGCAATCTTGATTCCAGCTTGTGCTTCTTCCAGTCCAGCGTTTCTCGTGATGTGCATAGAAGTTAAATAAGCAAGGTGACAATATACAGCCTTGACATACTCCTTTTCCTATTTGGAACCAGTCTGTTGTTCCATGTCCAGTTCTAACTGTTGCTTCCTGACCTGCATATAGGTTTCTCAAGAGGCAAGTCAAGTGGTCTGGTATTCCCATTTCTTTCAGAATTTTCCATGCTTTATTGTGATCCACACAGTCAAAGGCTTTGGCATAGTCAATAAAGCAGAAACAGATGTTTTTCTGGAACTCTCTTGCTTTTTCCATGATCCAGCAGATGTTGGCAATTTGATCTCTGGTTCCTCTGCCTTTTCTAAAACCAGCTTGAACATCTGGAAGTTCATGGTTCACATATTGCTGAAGCCTGGCTTGGAGAATTTTGAGCATTACTTTTCTAGCATGTGNCTGGCTTGGAGAATTTTGAGCATTACTTTACTAGCATATGAGATGAGTGCAATTGTGTGGTAGTTTGAGCATTCTTTGGCATTGCCTTTCTTTGGGATTGGAATGAAAACTGACCTTTTCCTTTTCCTGTGGCCACTGCTGAGTTTTCCAAATTTGCTGGCATATTGATTGCAGCAGTTTCACAGCATCATCTTCCAGGATGTGAAATAGCTCCAGTGGAGTTCCATCGCCTCCACTAGCTTTGTTCATAGTGATGGTTTCTAAGGCCCACTTGACTTCACATTCCAGGATGTCTGGCTCTAGGTGAGTGATCACACCATTGTGATTATCTAGTAGAGGTTAATTTTAGTGCCAAGGAATTCAGATGTTTTCTTTAGAGTTTGTTAGACAGGGAAAGAACTTGAGAGCAAAACAGGGACAGGAGCGTGGGGGAGGGTGGAGATGAATGGTTTCTCTTGGGTTACCTAGGATATACTCTGCCTACTTTGTAATTTCACAAAAGGTTGAAGCCTTCTAATGAGTTAGTCTGATGAAAACTCCAGTGTAAAGTGGAGCCTGAATCACACTCCTTGAAGCTGGAAAAGAGACAATTGGTATTACATCATCAATCATAGATTAAAACTTCATCTGAAATGGCTTTAAAATCTTTAGATGCCAAAGTGGTGGCAGCCTTGAAGCTCTTTGAGTGTTGCTGTGTTGCCAGAAACTGGGGTAAGCTTTGATGCTTTGGAGACCCTGCGTTGCAGTATATTAAAGTCTGTGTGTGTGTGCGTGCTTAGTCATTCAGGCACGTCTGCCTCTTGGTGGCCCCGGGCCCACGGCTCACCCGGCCCCTCTGTCCATAGGATTCTCCTGGCAAGACAGCGGGATGCACTGCCACTTCCCCCAGCTGCTCCTCCTCACCCAGCAACTGAGCCCAAGTCCCCTGCTCCTCCTTCACTGACAGACGGACTCTTTACTGAGCCACCTGGGAAGCCCCGTATTAAATTCTTCAGCGCAGTTCAGCCGCTCAGTCATGTCCGACTGCGACCCCATGAATCACAGCACGCCAGGCTTCCCTGTCCGTCACCAACTCCCGGAGTTCACCCAAACCCATGTCCATCAAGTCGGTGATGCCATCCAGCCATCTCATCCTCTGTTGTCCTCTTCTCCTGCCCCCAATCCCTTCTAGCACTGGAGTCTTTTCCAATGAGTCAGCTCTTTGCATGAGGTGGCCGAAGTATTGGAGTTTCAGCTTTAGCATCAGTCCTTCCAATGAATACCCAGGACTGGTCTCCTTTAGGACAGACTGGTTGGATCTCCTTGCAGTCCAAGGGACTCTCAAGAAAGTGAAAGAGGAGAGTGAGAAAGTTGGCATAAAGCTCAACATTCAGAAAGCTAAGATCATAGCATCTAGTCCCATCACTTCATGGGAAATAGATGGGGAAACAGTGTCAGACTTTATTAATTTGGGCTCCAGAATCACTGCAGATGGTGACTGCAGCCATGAAATTAAAAGACACTTACTCTGTGGAAGGAAAGTTATGACCAACTTAGATAGCACATTAAAAAGCAGAGACATTACTTTGCCAACAAAGGTCCGTCTAGTCAAGGCTATGGTTTATCCAGTGGTCATGTATGGATGTGAGAGTTGGACTGTGACGAAAGCTGAGTGCCAAAGAATTGATGCTTTTGAACTGTGGTGTTGGAGAAGACTCTTGAGAGTCGTTTGGACTGCAAGGAGGCCTGTTAAAATATTCCTAGACTTTTCTGAGAAAGATCATCAAGTCCTTTTTGCCCCTTTTCTCCTGGAAGCTAGGCCAGTTGGATATTAATTAGGTCTTGATTTTACATTCTCATAACTATTGGCAGCTTCATGAACAATCTTTTCCCCTAGTCAAGGCTTGAGGGATACCAGTTTGTGAAAAATATTCTTTTTCTTTTAAGAAAAGTTAGTGCTGCTTCTGCTAGTTTCCATGGCTGCCTTTCTATGCATCTGGACATAGGAACATTTGCTTTTTTTTTTTTAAGTGGTTTTATTTCTTTATTTTGACCGTGCTGGGTCATCGTTGCTGGGAGGGCATGTCTCTAGTGCAGCGAGCGCAGGCTACTCACTGCAGAGGCTTCTCTTGTTGGGGACTGCAGGCGCTAGCGCATTGGCTGTCATTGTGGTGCATGGGCTTAGTTGCCCCTCAACATGCAAGATTTTCTTGGATCAGAGATGGAACACTTGTCTCCTGCATTAGCAGGCGGATTCTTTACTGAGCCACCAGGGAAGCCTGAACATCATTTACCTATAATCGTATCATTTTGGGGTCTGAGCAGAGTGAGCTTTGTGTTCTGTATTTGTGGTTTTTATATATGTCGCGGTGTCTACTGACGGAGATACATCACTTAGAAGAGAACACTGCTGAAAAGTTGCAAGCCTGCAATGGAAATAAAAGAGGTGGGAAGATGGGATAGAATGCAAACAAATTAATCAGTCACTGAGAAGCCTGGGATTCATGTTTAAATGCTTAGAGACTGCGTCACACGTAAGGCAGAATGCGGCACGCGTCGTTGTTCTGCTGCCCTGTGCGTGTTTTTGCAGACTGCCCTGCTGCTGCCTGTCCCCGTTTTCTCACTGCCCACAGGTGGCACACCTTTTCTGTGTTGCTTGCCTTCCTCGTTTTTCCACAGAGTGGAGCTGTAACTGCACCGAGATGAGGCCAACAAAATTCCAGAGATCAAATGATAATGAGAACGACCACAAGTGTCTGTTTATCTATTGACAGGCAAGGGGAAATAACTCATCAGATTTCGTTTGAAGATCTCAGGGTGTGGAAATCAGACTTTTAGATCTTAATCCAGTGAGAATGAAAGATGAACCACCTCTCATGTCTGCTCATGACAAGTCATTTCTTTACTCTGGGTACGAGTCTCATCCTCAGTGGTCTGAAATATTCCTTTCAAAGAGATAAGTTGTTTGTTTTTCAGATGACGGCACCTCACAGGTGTGCTCAGCCTGGCAGGACGATAGCATCTGGTATGTGGAAAAGAAGATCCTTTCTTGTGTGTGTTATTCAGTAAGTTGGCAAATACATATTGATGCACAGTTTGTGCCAAGAGTTGTTCTTAGTGTTCACGAGGGTAGAGCAGAGAACTGAACAGGTGAGTCTCTGACCTTAAGGAGCTTCCACTTGAGTGGAGGGAGTCAGTTAATAAAAGTTTAGCCGTGCAAGAAATAAAATAGGGTCACATGTTACAGATTGGCCTAGACTGATCAGGAAAGACCTCTGAGGAGAGACTTCTAACCTGAGGTCTGAATATTGGGAAGAAACCAACCAACTGACAGTTTTGAGGGAGCAGGGGCTAAGCTCAACATGTTGGATAGAAACAAGGTCCCTGCACTGGGATGTGATAAGGGAAGAAGGTAGGATGAGGTGGGAGAGGGAGGCAGGGGCTGGGTACCAGAGGCTTTAGAGGCCATGATGAGTTGGGAGTTTCTTCATGATGCCATTCGAAGTCATTGAGTGGCACAGGAACGGGCTGTGGCCTGATTTAATTGGAATAAATAATGTGGCTGCTGTGGAGAGGATGGACAAACAGGACAGGTTGTGGTAGTGATGGAGACCTGTTAGTGGGCTTACGCTAGGGGGGTAGCAGACGGGGAAGGGAAGACGCCAGGTTAGAGATACTTATGTATTGTAATCAGAGCTACCAGACTGCAGATGGACTGGCTGTAGGGTATAAGCCAGAAGAATGGGATGGCTAGTACGTTTTTGACCCGAGCAGCTAGTAAGTGGTGGTGCTATTGGTTAAAGCTTCTGGTGGTTTCGGGGAGAGAGGAGGATTTGGCAGAGAAATGATACTCTGCAGAGTTTTTTTCAGATCTGCGTAAAGGACTTAAATCATTTTGTGCCAAGCTACTCCACTGATGTAATGAGAGCTGCATTAATACTTCTAGCCTATAGGGGGCACTTTTACATGATAGTTTGATTCCTAGTACTTCCTGATCTATAATGAATGGCCTGAGTGAAGCATTAATATCAGTAACGGGATTTCTTTAGTTAGAATTTTCCCCCCAAGACTAAAATGGTACTAAGGAAGTGAGTTGGAACTGTAATTAATTCTCTAGGCAATAGAGGACTAGGTTACAATTTTATTTTCAGTCAACTGGTTTGCTTATCGGCTCTGGGACTTTTGGAATGTTAAGTGAGTGATTAAAATTAGCCTTGAGGATAAGAATATAAATACAAATAAATTCCTCACATTCTTGGAGCAAAGAATCCCCACTGAAAAGAGCAACTAGATCTAAAATGCCTGATTTTTTTGGCTATCAGAGGTGACAGATACATATATATGTGTAATCTTTTTTTCTATGAATATATATATTCATATTACTTGCCTAGATTCACATGGAAAGAATGATATTTCTATCTACCCATCAATCATCTCCTCCCCTGCCTTCTTCCTGTGAATATGAGACAGCAGGAACAGCCACAATTTTGAATCAAAACAACTGAACAGCATCTTGTAAGAATAATGTCTGAGTCTTCTATTTCTTCTTTCATTTTTCAGTCATTTGGTCAGTCAACAAGCATCTACTGTGTTCTAAGCACTCTCTTACCCTCTGTGGGTACAAAGACTTAGTCTACTGTTACTATCAATTGCTATGAACCCTTTTATAGTTAAAATGAGTAACAGCAACAAATTTAGTTTGATGGATCCTAGATGGAGAATTTTGTGTCAGATCCTGAGAGTAAGTAGACAGCATATTAAGGGGTTATCTTGAAGGCAGTGGAACCACTGAAGCCTACTACATGTGGAAGAGATTTGATCTAGTTTTGCACATTAGAAAGATTGCTATAGCAACAGTACAAAGATGAAAAGTAAATGAGTCGGTGTACCCGTCACCTGCTCCCAGACCTTTGCCTTCCCTTCCAGGTCACTACATGTATATAGACTTGGGACTTTCCACCCTTAATTAGTGTATTCTGTGACTCTTAGAAAAGACAGATGCAAAATATGTGCCTTCTTGAAATTCCCTTAGTAAATGCTTCTAGATCAGAGTAAGAAAACTGCCAAACCAGCTAATACAGTAGCTTTTAAATCTCATCATAATTGCTTTATTATATGCTATCACCTGAGTAATTTTCCAATTCAAGGATATTTCAAGGAAAAATGTGGTTGAACTTTTACTTTACCAGTCTTTTCTTTTCTTTCCTCTAAGCCCTTTCTTATGAAGTCAAGCAAAGGAAGTAAGCTGGGTGGAGAGTATTACCTTTACAACTGAAGATTTGTAGTAGAGTTCAAGTGAGGTTTCCTCCCGTGGCTTAAAGACTCTTTTGCAATTAACTATATCTGTACTTTGGGGATTCTCTGTTTTGTT
Organism: Redunca redunca; assembly: GCA_006410935.1. Taxonomy (NCBI): domain Eukaryota; kingdom Metazoa; phylum Chordata; class Mammalia; order Artiodactyla; family Bovidae; genus Redunca; species Redunca redunca. The sequence goes on from SJYQ01004476.1 coordinate 18,314, forward strand.
TTGTTTCCTTTTCTTCTTTTGATCCTGAAGACTTTGGTTTTCTGGAAACATCTTAGAAGCAGCCCAGTGAATTTTCTCTCTGATGGGTTATGTATCTTCCTATTTGTAGGGAATGCAGATACCGTGACTCAGGGACCAGTAGCCCAGGCAGAGAAATTAGAAGGGGATGAAAAAGGAGAGATATAAATGTCCAGTTTCCACTCCACAGTACTTATGTAATATTGTCAGGGAATGAATGAGGGTAAATTGCTGTGATCATACAACTCGTCATTCACTTCCGCAGCAGACATCTGTGGAATACCTCACCCAGCACCCAGCAATACCAGATCAGCTCTTATCCTCCATGGTTATTTTGGCACAGCCTTGGAGAGGGTTTGGTGCACTCACGAAGGAAAAAAAAATGAGTTCCTTAAAACTTTAAAGTTATTACTGCTTTACTCTGCTAGCTTATTTAAAGATTAATTTATTAACTCACTCAGCAAATATATTTATTTTGATTAATTACTGTAGAAAAGACTATGCTAGATTTCAGGATTCATGAAAAAAAACAAAGATGCTGCTTTCAAAGAGCAAAGAAACTCACTGCATTTCAGTGGTTCCTATGGTGTCAATAAACACATCAGTCGAGTTAAATCCAATATAATAACCAGCAGTGGTTTGAAACACTCATTTGAAACGTCCTGGGGCTGGAATAAATAATGAATCATTATTATGAAGTGCAAGGTCCCTGGGGAGTATGATTCGGACTAGCCAGCGATGGGATGAAAGGCGTTTCTGGTCACCGTGGTTGTGTGAGGAGACGGCATCTGTAATAATCCACTCGCAGCTCAGGGACCATGACGGGAGACAGTGCTGCTGCCTCTCCGACACCTGCTGTATGTTTCCAGGTCTTACTCACTGTGCTTTGCATCATCTAAACCCTCCTGTCCTTTCCTCTTTGGCTGTAATGAACACTTTTTTTTTTTCTCCAGAAACTGTTGACCACTGTCCCTCTCACAGAGTTGCTAACAAATCTCACAAGTTTCAAGGCCAGCAAATGACAAACCATGTGCAAGAAGAGCAGGAAAAAAAAATTCTGGAGTCAAGTGAGCACAAGTTCACAATATTTTTGTCTTTGTGAATCTACAAAGCATCACAACATCCCTGCAGGCTACTGGGATACTAAAGGAATAAGATCTTAGCTTTTGAAAGTTGGGAGAGGAGATTTAGTATTGAAGGGATCTGTTATTATTTCAGGTCTGGAGAAATGTAGAGAATTCAGAGAGATATCACCAAGATAATTTAAAAAAAAATAGGTTGAAGGTAGAAGATAGGGTGAGAATAGAGTGGCTTTGAGTAACAGAAGACACGATGGCTTGTGAAGGACAGTTTTCTTGGGTGGTGAGCATGAGTGGAAGAAGAGGCAATGTTGAGGCCAGTCTCCTGTGATTCTTTTTCAGCATCTCTGCAAGGGAGGTTTTAGGCTCCCCCAGTATGTACCATTTCCATTGCAAAACTAATTGCACTTGAAGTGAGGTGAGCGATTCAGCTTAGAAACGTGTTCTTAATAGACACGCTACAGTCCCAGGAAGGGCACAAGCTTTCCAGCTCCATCCGCTTGGAATCCTGATTAGGCTGCTTGGTGAATTTGTGTGATCTTGTTTACATTACTTCATATTCTCATCTGCACAATTGACCTAAAGAAGCCTGTGCTTTAATTGAAAGATGAAGCAGGTTACTTTATGGGAGACACCCATATCAGGCACATGTTAGCTTATCTACTAAATGGAAACTATTATTATCACAAAGTTACAGAAGACGTTTGTAAAATCCTTATTTCCTGAAGGCAGCGAAAACTACACAGGTTTTCATGAAATTGCAATATTAGATGTGGTCCTGGAAGAGGGAATTTGAAAACCCTCTGTACATTCCCAACAAATACACTTTATTTTGTTTTATTTCCTCAGTGTAGAATAATGTGGAGTTGACATAATTCAAAATATTTACTAGTATATAAAGTAAAATTATACCTCCTCTAATTCTATGCTTAAGGTGATCACCATGAACAGCTTGATGTATACCCTTTCATATCTTTCTCTGGTTACTTGAAAAAAAAAATCCCACAGATACACATATGCATATATATACTTTAAAAAAATAGAATTATATCGTACACGTATTTTTGCAATTTTTTTACATAACAATGTATCACGGACATCTTTCTATGACATCTCATGGGGTTCTACCTAGTTTTTGTTTTATTTTTGTTTAAATAGGTGTATAATATTCCCTAGCGTGGATATATCATTCTTTGTTCAATCAGTCTCCTTCTGTTTGACTTTTAGATTGTTGCTTTTTTTTTTCTTTTTTTTGCTGTAACAAATGATCCTGCAATGCACAGGTGTGTAAGTTTTATTTCTGTAGGATTTAGTCCTAGAAATATGCATGGCCATGTCAATGCCTATTTGATGTTGTAATAGGTTAGTTTCAGAAGACATTATTAGTTTCTGGTTAGGATTTATTTCAACTGACTTTAAACCAATGTGTATGGCTTGCATTACTGAAAAACAGCTTAAAAGAAATTGACCAATGAGCTAAATGGGACACCAAGTGAATAAAGCTGGAGTCTTTATTTCTCTTCAGTTCTGGCAGTTACAAGATTGTCCTCTTCCTAGAGCTTGTTTCAGTAATTCTCATCCCCTGGGAACAAAATCGCGGCTCTGGTAACGTTGGGATTTGCTGAGAAGAATGTTCTTAGATGCTTTAAAGCTATGCTGGTGGCTCCAGTTAGAGCGTTAGTACCTTTCAGTCAGCAGTGTCACAGAGGTAGGGGAGGTGCGGCTTGGAGTGTGGTCTTTGTTCATATCCCTGAGGACGCTGTCAAGATAACCAAGGCAGTTTTCTCTTGTACTTGTAGCAGTGAAATCAGCTCGGAGAAAATTGGTAGCTTATTGTACTTTAGTGGGTGAAATGTAGCATGCTTAGTTATCCAACTCATATACCTGCCACCTATTTTAGGAAAATGGAATCTGAGAGCCTGTGTCATTTGCATTGTGTGAAGCAAGAGGAAAACTGGTTGTACTGTAGCTGGAGTACTGTTTCTTTGCCCTCCTAGCTCCCTTATCTCCTATTTCAAACACTTTCACTGCCAAAACCCTAATCCATGTCTGCACAAAGAGAAGGCTGCTACTCTGCCAGCACAAGGAAAAGCTCTGGGGCCCTTAGAACTCTCCCCAGGTTAAAAGCGCTTCTATTAACTTGTTTGTTGATTTGTTTCTGATAAAGAGCCCTATTTTCTCTATAGTGGCTCCAGAAGAAGAAATTAATTTCTAGTTTTGAATTCATTTTCTTCTTTATGTAAATAAAGCTTTTATAAAATATATGCATGCACATAGTTTAAAAATAAAATAATGCAAGAAGACTTAATAATGGGAAATAATTTCCCCACTCCTTTCCCTGTCAGTTCTGATAGCATTGTTAGCTTCTGTTTCTTCTGACGACTGCTTCCATCCCTCTAAACAGAATTGCTACACTGCTCCTTCCTTTCTTTTGTTAAAATTAATTATATACATATATGTATATTTGACTTACATTTCCTCTTTCCTCTTTGTTTCCTTCTTCCCAGTACATTTAAATCATCATTTTACAATTCTGCAATGGGTTATCATACTTAGGTTGTTTTCATGTCTAGAAAGAGAAAATCGATTCCAAGTATTTAAGCAGTAAGAAAAATATATTTTCCCACAATATGATGTTCCAAAATAGGTTGGCTATAAGGTTAATTAATTTAGATAATAATCTAAAAGAATATGGAAGGTCCCTTGGAAAAGGAAATGGCAACCCACTGCAGTATTCTTGCTTGAAAAATTCCATGGACAGAGGAGCCTGGCAAGCTAGAGTCGCAGAGAGTCGGACATGACTGAGCAGGCATGCAAAAGAACGTGAGAGGCTATTTCCTCCTTAATATCTTTCCCAGAAGCTCTGCAGATTTTTCTCTCCTGTAACTTTGGGCAAAACCAACCACATACTCACCGCTCTCACCTGACAAGGGGTGTGCAGTTATCATGATGTAGATCAATCATGATTTACCCTTGATTTTCCTGAGCACATGATTGTAAAGAATAATGTGGACGCGTGAACATGATCTGTGCTCTGCTAACCAGCAAGAAGCAGGGGGAAGGGGAGGTGGCGGTGGGTCAGGCACCAGTCACGTCCACTCTAATTACCTTGGTAGCGTTAAGTCCTTTTGTACCTTTAGTTGCTCCCCTGTGGATTCCCCAACCTTTCTCCTCAGCAGTCTTCCCTCCCTTTCACTTCCCAGCATTTGTCATCTGAGCTTTTACATCATTTGCTACCATTCACACTCTGCTGTGTATATTAAAAAAAAAAAAAAAAAAACTCCACGTTTTGTGTGTAGATTGACTGACCAAAAATCAATAATTGATGTTTGCTATGCAGTATATAATTCTCTTTGAAAATCAAAATTCTATCTTCCTAGCCTACTGCTGTGCCTGGAGCATAACAGGCATCTGTATTTGCTGAGTGAATGAATGTGCCTGAGTTACTTACAAATAGATTCTACATGTAATGTCAAGTCCAACAGGGTGGAGAGAAGGTGGGGGAAGGGTGAGGAAAGGGATGTAGGAACATATCTAAATTCGGCATCCCAGCTGTCTCACATAGGGTTCTGATACGAATCAAAAGTGGTTAAAGCTACTATAGAAACAAAATCTTTGGCTTGAGGGAAGTCTCAGCTTGCAAATGTAAATTGCAACACTCTGTGATTCCTCTTCTCCCCAAGAATTGGAAGAATCTTCCTTCCAAAACAGGGATAGGGCATGCGTTAACTGCCAGCTGGTGGGCCTTTGTCCAGTTCTGGACCAGAAATCTGTGTGCAAAATAATTTCCTTTGCTCAGGGCTGGAGAACACACAGCTTTCACACAGGAGATCATACAGGCTTTCAATTAGGATTTACCTCAACAGGCCAGCTCCCTGTGATAAATGACCCACAGGGAAAGACAAATGAAGCCCTGCACTGGGCAAGCTGTTCTCTGAGAATAACTCTGCTCTCTGGGTATTGTCAGTGAGAATTCCTGGTGAGGGGAAATGGATTGTGTCCTAGGGAGAAAAAACACACAGGAGTGAGGATTGCTGTGAGAACTGTGGGTGAGGTGGCTTCAAGGAAGAATCAATAACAGATGGATGGAGAGTTAGAAATGTGAGGTTTTATAGAGGAAATCTTTGTAGCTCTAATTAGAAGCGGAATATGGATTCTGCTCAGAAGGCAGCTCTGGAATACTTGCCACTCCGTTTCCCTATTCATGCAATCCACATGATTTAGCATATTGGTGGGCAGAAACCCTGGTTACAGTGACGCTAATTAGAGTATCTGTACTTGCCCCTAGTGGACCATTTCCCCCAGCTTTGCATCTCAAGTAGTGAATGGAAGAGGGAATTTTAATGATGTCCTATTAAGGCAGCTAAACAGTGCAACAAATAGTTCTCACTTCCTCAGCTGGCATTGTTAAGAAAATAATTTGTTCTAGCGAAATTCTGTGTCCTTAACAATTGAGGGTTATTGTTGGTTCTCAAAGGACCACGGATTCAGATAGCTTTTCAGGCGGATGTAGGGGGAAAGGTGGAAGATGTTTCTTTGGTTTGCACAGAGGAGAGGAATAATTCTTTTCCTCTCATTGACATTCTTTCTCCTTATGATAATTATTTTGGAATAATTTTCTCCCATCACGGGCCAACTTAGAGTAACTGTGGAAACTGAATTACATAGAAGTGGTGAGCCAAAATTCCTGCATCATTAAATTTAGAATCAGATAATAACATGGATTCTTCTAGCAAGTAGCCATTCAAGCAGTCTGCTGCTATTTCAAACCAAAAAAGTTTGAATTGACCCTTGAGGTTCAGGGCTGTTCAATCTGGATCTTGGAACCTCTCTGAAATGGGCACAGCTCTTCCCTGTCCCGCCTCTCTCCTTCATCTTAGGATGAGCCTGTATTAACACTTAGATGACTAACCTCAACCTGGGCCAATCCTCTTGCCTTTCATCAGCTCCAGGCCTCAGTGTGTGGGTGAGTTGCTCGCTGGAATCTGATTGGACTTGGTGGTAGAACAGTAGGGCCAGGGTGAATGCTATGATTCACACCATGCCAGTTTCCTTTCAGGATAGATTTATCACTCGGAATCACTGTCTCTCTGCTCTTTGTATCTGTGTCTTCACTCTCTTTTTCTTCCTTTTTGTTGGTAGCCTGGGCCCTCCAGTGTCAGGCCTGATAGCAAAGAGCTCCATCCCGTGATGGCGATGGCTGTATCTGCCTGAGACGGGTGGGCCGGGGCTGGAAGGAGAGCTGGAGAGGTTGCTCATCTGACATGGGTGGTGTGAAGGTAGCTTCTCTGGCTCTAACTGATGGCTGAGTCAGTTCTCCTGTTAGGACCCACTGGAAGTTTTAACCTAGTATCTCTTCTGGTTCATGTTTTCAGTCTTTCTCCCTCCGCTGGCTTCTTCCTTTAGGACCCACAGATGTGTTTTGATTTCCTTATAATTGGCCAAGTCATACGATATGTAGCTCAGTTGGTAAAGAATCTGCCTGCAATGCAGGAGACCTGGGTTCAATCCCTGGGTTGGGAAGACTCCCTGGAGAAGGAAGTGGCAACCCACTCCAGTATTCTTGCCTGGAGAATCCCATGGACAGAGAAGCCTGGTGGGTTACAGTCCTTGGGTTGCAAAGAGTTAGACACGACTGAGCAATTAACATTTCCACCTGGACAATGTCCTCATAGTCATTCTTGTATGTCTAGTGCCTGGTTAAATAATACTGAACTGTCTAATTAATTCTTGATATTAACATTTCTGTTACTGATTTACAGCAGTTATTGATTGCTTACCATGTGTTATGTTGTATGCTAAGTGCTATGCATGCTTTATTTCATTTAATCCTGATAACTCTTTGAATAAAGCCCCATCATCACTCCGGTGCTCTTGCCTGGAAAATCCCGGGGAAGGCAGAGCCTGGTGGGCTGCCATCTATGGGGTTACACAGAGTCGGACATGACTGAGTGACTTAGCAGCAGCCATCATCATTATGATTACTTTATTATTACTTTATTATATTATTATTACAAAAGGCAGAGGAACCAAAGATCAAATTGCCAACATCTGTTGGATCATAGAAAAAGCAAGAGACTTCCAGAAAAACATCTACTTCTGCTTTACTGACTATGTCAAAGCCTTTGATTGTGTGGATCACAACAAACTGGAAAATTCTGAAAGAGATGGGAATGCCAGACCACCTGACCTGCCTCCTGAGAAATCCATATGCAGGTCAAGAAGAAACAGAACCGAACATGGAACAACGGACTGGTTCCAAATTGGGAAAGGAGTACGTCAAGGCTGTATGTTGTTACCCTGCTTATTTAACTCATATGCAGAGTATATCATGTGAAATGCTGGGCTGCATGAAGCCCAAACTGGAATCAAGATTGCCGGGAGAAATATCAGTAACCTCAGATATGCAGATGACACCACCCTTATGGCAGAAAAGTGAAGAGGAACAAAAGAGCCCCTTGATGAAGGTGAAAGAGGAGAGTGAAAAAGCTGGCTTAAAACTCAACATTCAAAAAACGAAGATCATAGCATCTGGTTCCGCCACTTCATGGCAAATCAATGGGGAAACAGTGGAAACAGCGACAGACTTTATTTTAGGGGGCTCCAAAATCACTGCAGATGGTGACTGCAGCCATGAAATTAAAAGATGCTTACTCCTTGGAAGAAAAACTATGACAAACCTAGAAGACATATTAAAAAGCAGAGACATTACTTTGCCGACAAAGGTCCATCAAGTCAAAGCTATGGTTTTTCCAGTAGTCATGTATGGATGTGAGAGTTGGACCATAAAGAAAGCTGAGTACAGAAGAATTGGTGCTTTGAACTATGATGATGGAGAAGATGCCCGAGAGTCCCTTGGACAGCAAGGAGAAAAAACCAGTCCATCCTAAAGGAAGTCAGTCCTGAATATTCATTAGAAGGACTAATGCTGAAGCTGAAACTCCAATACTTTTGGCCACCTGATGCAAAGAAATGACTCACTGGAAAAGACCTTGATGCTGGGAAAGATTGAAAGCAGGAGGAGAAGGGGACAACAGAGAATAAGATGGTTGGATGGCATCACTGGCTCGATGGACACGAGTCTGAGCAAGCTCCAGGAGTTGGTGATCAACAGGGAAGCCTTGCGTGCTGCAGTCCGTGGGATCCCGAAGAGTTGGACATGACTGAGCGACTGAAATGAACTGACAAGTGAAGAAGCTGAGGCTTAGTGAGGTCACTAGGCCAAGGTAAGAGAAAGAGTGGAACAGAGAGGTCATATGATGTAGAGTTTTGAGTCCCAAATATGCTACTCCTTGACTGTGAGATTATGGATGAGCTTTGTTAGATAAGGCAGACCTCTGCTTCTCCACTGGCAACATAAGGATTGTGACAAATCTTTGCCTTACAGAACGGTGATGACTAAATGGGGTGGTGCATTTGAAGCTGCTTGAAAGCTGTTAGGCTTGTGAGAAAATCACACATAATCTTTCAAGTATAATTTACTGTTCTCATTTGCAAATAACTGCCTTCCATTCTTTTCCCTAGTCGTGTAATGCTTAGAATTGTAATCATAGCATGCATTCCATTCTGTGACCTACTTTTCCAGTTACGGACATTATTATGTTGCTATATATTTTTCCTTTTTATTGTGAAGTATATCACATACATAGAAGAGTGTATAAAATGTATAAAGATAGTTTAAAGAATAATTATAAAATGAAAAGTTGTAATACACAAACTAGATCAAACCATTACCAACACTTTAGTAATGGCTCTGTGTCCCCCTGTGGTTGGTCCTTCTTTTTAAAATCTTTTTAAAATTTGTTTTATTTGTATTTGGCTGTGTTGGGTCTTCGTTGCTGTGCCCATGCTTTCTCTGGCTGCAGCCAGCAAGGGCTGCTCTGCTGCCACGCGTGGGCTTCTCATTCCCGTGTCTCCTCTTGTTGAGGAGCTCAGGGCCTAGGTGTGCAGGCTTCGTAGCTGTGGCGTGAAGGCTTAGGTGTCCTGAGGCATGTGGGGTCTTCTGGGGCCAGGGTTTGAAGCCATGACCCCTGCACTGGCAGGCATCTTCTCAACCACCGGACCAGCAGAGAAGTCCTTGTACCCTCTTTTAAAAGGTGATCCTTTTAATCTACAGGAACCCCTGTATTAGCTCTGTGTTCACTATGGTGTTTCTCATTATAGCTTTATCACTTATGTGTGTATACGTCAACAATACAAGCACAAACCTAGCTATGTAAGGAAAAAGCAGTATTGCCCCTTTTAGATGAAACATAAAAAATATAACTTGTTCTGAGTCACTGGATTATAGCCTGGTCTCAGCTTTCCTAAACGTTTTTAAGAGCCCTTTTTGGAAAGTCATGGGGCATGGTCATGAGTGAATCTTAGGAAGCAGAGCTTACTACAGTTAGGACGTCTGGCAGGAGTACAGATGGGCCAGGTACTGGATATCTAGTAGGAAAACGCTGAAGGGGAGAGAATGCTTTGTGTTCTCCACTTTGAAGCTACAATGGCCTGCTTCAGACTTACAGGAATAGATCAAAGCAAAATGTTTCTCTTGGAAGAAATGAGTATTCCAAGCTGATCCAAGAGTCAAGGTGCAGAGTAGAGAAGAGAATCATCAAAGTGAAAGTGAAGTCGCTCAGTAGTGTCCGACTCTTTACGACCCCATGGACTGTAGCCTACCAGGCTCCTCCGTCCATGGGATTTTCCAGGCAAGAGTACTGGATTGGGGTGCCATTGTCTTCTCCACAGGATCTTCCTGACCCAGGGATCCAACCCAGGTCTCCCGCGTTGTAGGCAGACGCTTTACGGTCTGAGCCACCAGGGAGGTCCCCAGAATCACCAATGCCTGGTTCAGATAAGCCACTTGTGTATGGGTAGAGGCTTTCAACCCTCAGGTTACGATCATGACAAAAAGGCAGGACGATCTTGCTAATTAACGGTAGCTCTCTACATGTCAGTGTTTTGAATAAGACTGTTGTAGTTGCTGCTCTATACTTGTTCTGTAACTGCCTGCTTGGGATCTTCCTTCACTTTTCTCGTGAGAATTCGTTTTTCTTTCTTTACTTTGGATCTCCTATTTTCTCAAACCCCATGTTTTTCTCTTTTTTTGGTTTACTTCTTCATTTCGGTAGAACTAGTTAGTCAGTTTTACTCAAAAATGGGTTAGTGGGAGTTTGGGGTGTTCTTTTTTTGAGAACATGGATGTCTGAAAATGCCTATATCCCTTCGTCTCACCTGTTTGATAGTTTCGTTGTCCTTTGAAGCCAGTTCTCCAGTGTCTTCTCTCTACCAGTGTAGCTGCTGAAACGTCCAGAGTGATATGGATTTCTTCCCCTGTCCTGTCCTCCTCCTCCTTTCTCCCTCTTGCTCTCTGAAAACTTACAGAATCTTTTCTTTGCCCCACTGATTTGAAAGAATGTGTGCAAAACTGTTCACAATAACGTGCCTCATTCTCGTTTACTCACCCGCTACTGGCAGACAGTGGGCCTTTTCAAGCTGGCATTTCAACTTTGGGAATGTTCCTTAATTATTGTGTGGATGATTTTCTCCTCTTTGTTTCTATGTTTCTGGAGCTTGGATTTCCTGGATTGGTTCTCTTATTTTTCTTTTTAAATTTAAATTTATTTGTTTTAATTGGAGGCTAATTACTTTACAATATTATATTGGTCTATCTCTTATTTTTCTTATCTTTTTCTCTTATTTCCCAGATTTTTGTCTTTCTTATGTGTGAGAGTGCCCAGTTCAGTCACTCAGTCGAGTCCAACTCTTGCGACCCCATGAACCGCAGCACGCCAGGCCTCCCTGTCCATCACCAACTCTCGGAGTTCCCCTAAGCCCATGTCCATTGAGTCAGTGATGCCAAATAATCATCTCATCCTCTGTCATCCCCTTCTCCTCCTGCCCCAGTCCCTCCCAGCATCAGCATCTTTTCCAGTGAGTCAGCTCTTCGCATCAGGTGGCCAAAGTATTGGAGTTTCAGCTTTAGCATCAGTCCTTCCAATGAACATTCAGGACTGGTCTCCTTTAGGATGGACTGGTTGGATCTCCTTGAAGTCCAAGGGACTCTCAAGAGTCTTCTCCAATATCAAATCAAAAGCATCAATTCGTTGGTGCTCAGCTTTCTTTATAGTCCAACTCTCACATCCATACATGACTACTGGAAAAACCGTAGCCTTGACTAGATGGACCTTTGTTGACAAAGTAATGTCTCTGCTTTTCAAAATGCTGTCTAGGTTGGTCATAACTTTCCTGCCAAGGAGTAAGCCTCTTTCAATTTCATGGCTGTAATCACCATGTGCAGTGATTTTGGAGCCCAGAAAAATAAAGTTAGCCACTGTTTCCACTGTTTCCCCATCTATTTGCCATGAAGTGATGGGACCGGATGCCATGATCTTAGTTTTCTGAATGTTGAACTTTAAGCCAACTTTTTCACTCTCCTCTTTCACCTTCATCAAGAGGCTCTTTAGTTCTTCTTCACTTCCTGCCATAGGAAATTTCCTCAACCCTTCTATTTTTTTTAACTTTTGGTGAGCACATTTCTAACTTATGAGAGCATTTTATACTGTTCTCTGAAGATCTCTTTTAAAAAATAGCATCCTATTTTTGTTTTATGCCCATAATATCTTATCTGATTAATAACAAATTGTTCATATATTTTCTCTTTTTGCATCATCTCTATTTATACTAAGTTCTTTTCCCCTAATTTTGTGTTTTGGGTCTCTATATTCTGTGCAGGATTGAGCATGTTTTCATATATTCAAAGTCATTTGTATTTCCTACACTATTATTACTATCTATCCATATCTAGTATTTTAAGGTTGACAGTCATTAATATCGGCATGAATGCAGAACTCTTGGTGGAGTATAAATGTATAACAGCTTTTTTGGAGAGAAAGTAGCAGTGTTTCTCAAAATTTTGAAATGTACGTACCCTTTGATCAAGAATTTCGTATCAGAGAAATGCAAATTAAAAGTACATTGAGAGGTTCCTGGTCAAGAAAAAAATGAAGGGACAAGATTTAACTTGTTGCCATAACTGAAAAACTGGACAGAACCTACAAAACAATCATTTTAAGACCTTGGGTCATAGGCAGTGGGAGATAATTCCTGAGAGAAGGACAGTAAGCACACAAAGCTGCCGTGACTGTGGCAGCTTACTCCCTAGGCGCTTTCTAGGCCACAGCACAGGAAGGGGAACCACAGTCACAGTTAACTGGGGAGACAGAGATCGGAGTTTGGGGAGGCAGTTGTTGCCAACATGGCAACAATTTGTGAGTCAGAGTTCCCTAGAGAATGGGCAGAAAGGAGGGAGACAGAGAAGGAGAGGGAGAGAGGGAGCCGAGAGTTTGGCCCAGTACTAAGTGTGAGGGGAACTCTCTAAGAGCAGAAAAAGTGACCTCCAAAAGGAGGAAAGCGTTTCCCTGGGGGTGCAGAGGTTAAGGGTCTACCTGCCAGAGCAGGGCATGTGGGTTCAGCCCCGACTCTGGGGAGATCCTACACTGCTGCGTGGTGGCTAGACCTGAGCACCACAGCTGCTGGGCCCACGCAATGCCACTGTCGAAGCCCACGGTCTGCGACAGGAGAGGCCGCTGTGGGGAGAGCCGCCCAGGCCGTGCAGCGGGAGAGTAGACCCTGCTTGCCGCAGTGGAGAAAGTCCATGCACACCCACGAGACCCAGCCCAGCCAGAATCAAAGAGACAAATGAGTGAGTGACTCTCGGCGACCCCGTGGACTATGCAGTCCGTGGAATTCTCCAGGCCAGAATACTGGAGTAGGTAGCCTTTCCCTTCTCTAGGGGATCTTCCCGGCCCAGGGATCAAACCCAGGTCTCCTGCACTGCAGGTGGATTCTTTACCAACTGAGCCACAAGGGAAGCCCAAATAAATAAATAAATCTTTTTAAAAAAATGAAATAGGAAGAACAATTACTGGGATTCAAACAGGCTGGGAATAGTTCATGTTCCCACAAGCCATAGTGGAAAGACCTCATTATATACACATTGGATAGAAACCACCAAAGGATATGAGCTTAGTACTGGAACTAAATTAGCTCTTGACTAATGACTGCCCTGGATACAACTTAACATAGCTTAAAAGTAGGTCTTAAAAGTATTCTGCTTATTCCAATAAATTACCTGTGTGTCAGAAAAATATCCAATCTTATTTAAAGGAATACATAGACTTCAGAGATGGTAGAACCAGCAGAAAAGGATACTAAAGCATCTAAATAGATACATGCCATATGTTAAAAAAGGTAGAAGAAAACATGAGTGTGTTTAGGAGAAAAATGGGAATATAGATATGTATTCCAAAAGGAATTCTTAAAGATGAAAAGATACTGTGTCTAAGATAAAAAATAGACCAGGTAGGAGTAACAGCAGGTGAGACAGTGGAGAAGGCATGTTCAGTACACTTTAAGGCAGTAACAGAAACCACCCAAAAGAAAGCGCAGGAAATGAGAAGACTAAAGAAAAACTCAACTAGAGCGTTATTCTGTGGGACAATATTAAGCAGCCTATACTCTATGTAATTGGACTTCTGGAAATAAAGGGGAAGGAGAGAGAAAAATATTCAGACGGCTCTGGCCATTACCAGTCATTGGAGGGACTTTGGACAATTTCAGAGGGGCTTTTGGTGACCAAGGCCCATGCTGGACCAGGTCCAGTGTTGGAGTGCCTTGTGTGCAAGACACTGTTGTCTCTGGCAGGTCCAGGCAGCAGACTTAGAAAATTTCAGGGAAGATGCTCCAGAGCACAGGGATCCTTGAGTGGCAAGATGCAGGACAGGGTCCCCACTGGCCTCCAGCCTACTGGTGTGACTGTATCCACATGCATTTTATCCCAGGGAAAAATGCTGTGGCCCCCTTTCCTTTTCTGCTGATGGAGTGAGATGTAAATAAGGGTAACGAACTTTTATTAAGTCAGTGAGATTTCAGGGCATGTCTATTATAGTAGCTACACAATAATTATTCAAATTAATCATTCCACTTCTTCCTTTGAACTTGGGTAACCTCCAGAACGGCTAGTATCTTGTTCTGGTCTTTTTTTCTCATGCTCGTTTGAGTTTCCTCCATCCACCCACTGCACTGTGCTTTTTATAGTTCAAGAACTTCACAACACTTCTAGTTGGCTGATGGCACTTTGTTCTAGTTTCTTTATATCATTCCTGTCATTTTGGGAATTTGGGGTTAAGAAAGTAATTAAATTTGTGTGCTTAATCCACCATCTTGAGTCAGTCTTCCTCTCATTGTATTAATTTGCATTTTTTGATTCCTTATAAGCCTGAACATTTCCCCATATGTTTGTTTCCTGATTACTTCCTAATTTGTGCATTTGCTGCCCATGTCCTTTGCTTTTTCTTTATTGTAATATTCATTTTATTATTAAGAATTGAGAACTGCTGCATTCAAATTTATGAATTCTAAAATGTGCCCTGAGCATTTCTGTTTCTCTTTATTTACTCATATTGGTTCTATTCACTCTCCTCTATCCTCTGCTTGTTTAAATTGGACACTTTGCAACATATCTGAGAGACTTCCTGTTCAGTTACAGACCCAGTCTTCAGTTATCATTCCTCCAATAATGTCAGGCATATCTCACTTTATTTAGCTTCTCTTTATTGCATTTGACGGATTCTGAGTTTTTACAAATTAAAATTTCGTAAGCACTTTGTGGCAAGCGACTCTGTTGGCACCATTTTTCCTATAGCACCTGCTCACTTTGGGTCTTTGTATCGCCTTCTGCCAATTCTTGCAGTATTTCAAAGCTTTTCATTATTATTGTATTTGTTACGGTGATCTGTGATCAGTGATCTTTGGTGTTGCTATTATAATTTGGCGGGGGGCAAGGAGTCACACCCATGTAAGGCAGAGAACTTAGTAGATAAATGTTATATGTGTTCTGCTGCCTGGCTGTTCTTTATCTCTCTCCCTTTTCTCAGGACTCCCTGTTCCCTGGGACATATTGATATGGAAACTAGACCACTTAATAACCCTGCACTGGCTTCTAGGGGTTCAAGTAAAAAGAAGAGTCACTTAAAAGAGTCTTTTAAATGACTTTAAAAGAGTCATTTAAAGTCATATCTCTCACGTTAAATCAAAAGCTAGAAGCTTAGCGAAGAAGGCATGTCAGAAGTCAAGACAAGAGAAAAGGTAGTCAGAAGTGCCTATTAGCTAAGTTGTGAATGCAAAGGAAAAGTTCTTGAAGGAAATTAAAACTGATGCCCCAGTGAACACACAGATAATAGGATAGAGAAACAGCCTTATTGGTGATTTGGAAGAAGTTGTAGTGGTCTCGATGGAAGATCAAGCCAGCTACAACATTCCCTCATGCCAAAGCCTACTCCAGAAGAAGGTCTCAACTTTATCCCCTTTAATGGAAGCTGAGAGAGGTTAGGAAACTGTGGAAGTAAAGTCTGAAGCTAGCAGAGGTGGGTTCATAAAGTTTAAGGAAAGAAGCCATTTCTACAATATAGAAGTACAGGTGAAGCAGCAAGTGCTAATATACAAGCTGCAGCAAGTTACCCAGAAAACCTAGCTGGGATAATGAACAAAGCTGGCTATGGCCGCACTAAACTAGATTTTCAATGTAGCCGATAAACTGAAATGTAGACAATACATTAACGATACATCAACTAGATGATACATTAACTCTGTTGGAAGAAGACAGCATATAGGACTTTCATAGTTAGAGAGGAGAAGTTGATGCCTGGTTTCAAAGCATCCAAGGACAGGCCGATTTTTGTGTTAGGGGCTGGTGTCTTGAAGTTGAAGCCAGTGCTCACTTACCATTCCCCTAATCCTAAGGCTCTTAAGAATTATGCTAAACCTACTCTAGCTGGGCTCTATAAATGGACAACAAAGCCTGGATGACAGCACATCTATTTACAACATGGTTTCCTGAATATTTTAAGCCCACTGTTGAGATCTACTGCTCAGAAAAGAAGCTTCTTTTCAAAATATTACTTCTTACTGACAATGCACCTGGTCACCCAAGAGCTCTGATGGAGATATACAGTGAGATTCATTTTATTTTCATGCTGCTAACACAACATTCATTCTGCAGCCTATGGATCAAGGAATAGTTTTAATTTTCAAGTTTTATTATTTAAGAAATATACTGTGTAAGGCCATCGACAGTGATTCCTCTGATGGGACTGGGCAAAGTAAATTGAAAACCTTCTGGAAAGAAGTCACTATATAGATGCTATTAAGAACATTCATGCTTCATGAGAAGAGGTCAAAGTACGAACATTAATAGGAGTTTGGAAGAAGCTGATCCCAATGCCCATGGAAGATTTCAGTGGAGAAAGTAACTGCAGATGTGGTGAAAGCAGCGAGAGAACTAGAATTAAGGGTGAAGTCTGAAGATGTGACTGAGTTGCTGCAATTTCATGATAAAACTTAAATGAACGGGGAGTTGCTTCTTATGGCTGAGCAAAGAAAGTAGTTTCTTGAGATTGAATCTACTCTTGTTGAAAATGCTGTGAAGGCTGTTGAAAAGACAACAAATTTAGAATATTACATAAACTTAGTTGATAAAACAGTGACAAGGTTTGAGAGGATTAACTACAGTTTTGAAAGGAGTTCAACCGTGGGTAAAATGCTTATCAAACAGCATTGATGCTACAGAGTAATAGTTTGTGGAGAGAAAAGTCAGTTGATTCAGCAAACTTCATTGTTGTCTTATTTTGACACAAAATTGCCAAACCCACCCCAACCCTCAGCAACCACCGCCCTGATCAGTCAGTAACCATCAACACTGAAGCAAGACCCTCTTCTAGCAAAAATATTATGACTCACTAAGATCCTAGTGACACGACTGAGCGACTTCACTTTCATGCATTGGAGAAGGAAATGGCAACCCACTCCAGTGTTCTTGCCTGGAGAATCCTAGGGACGGCGGAGCCTGGTGGGCTGCCGTCTCGTCTGTGGGGTCACACAGAGTCGGACACGACTGAAGCGACTTAGCAGTAGTAGTAAGATCCTAGTGATGATTAACACTTTTAGCAATAAAGTATTTTTATATTAAGGTATGTACATTGTTTTTCAAGACATAGTGCTATAAACACTTAATAGACTGCAGTATATTGTAAATATAACTTTAAATATGCCGGAGAACCAAAACTTTCATATGACTTGCTTTATTGTGATATTCACTTTATTATAGTGTTCTGGAACTGAACCCATGATATCTCTGAGGTAAGGCTGTATTTGTAATGGGAATATATATTGTGTACTTATTCTCACTAGACTTCATACCATGCATTTTATGTATGTTATCATATTTGATTCTTTTTTTTTAGAGTTCTACTGAATTTTTAAAAATGTTTCATTGGAGGATAATTGCTTTGCACTGTTGTGTTGGTTTCTGCCATACAACAGTGTAAATCAGTCATCAGTCATATTTAATTCTTAAAACAACTTTGCAATAGTTACAATTATTAAACCTATTTATAGATGAGGAAACTGAGGTATAGACAGGTAAATTGCCTAAAGTCGCACAGATGAAGTGAGATGGGACAGGGACTCAAGTCCATTCTGCCTGTTTGCAGACTTTAAACAGAACACCCTTTTGATTCCTTTGAATTCCTGTTGTCCCTTTGGCTGTGTCACTTGGGTGCAGCATACTTAATTTATGTATAATTATTTATTTTGCCCTTTGTATATCCTAAATTTCCTCTTTGGTTGTAAACTTTTTATGGTTGCCCACTTTTGCCATAGAACTGTTCTTTATAGCCTCTCTGTGGATCTCAGTGATAACAAAGGATAGGCCTTCAGTGAAGTTTGTTAAGTGTATTAATTGTTCAGGATCACTTTGGGGTTAGTTAATTACTTAATGGAGATTCTTTTTGCATGCAGATCTGAGAGGCACCTTCTTTGTAATTTGTCTCTGATAACTCTTGCCACACATTAACCATCAATCCTCTTTGATATGCTTCTTTTTATGGCTGTTTATTTAGAAAGTCCTTATGTGACAACAATCCTTCAGCACTCCATGGAATTCCACTTGTAATTATGAAGCACTAATACACATGGAAGTCTCCATAAGTGGGCTTGCTTTTCTTGGCCCTTTTTCAATCAGGTGAAACTTCTTAAAAGAGCCTGGATTCTGTCTCATCAGTTTTCCTCTGGTAAAAATTTTCAAGTCTCTGTAGTTACCTTTGAAAATTGCAGGGCAATTTGTCATAATGGCAAAGCAGCCTGTCTTCAATGGAACCTCGAGAGTGGCTTGGGTTATTGCCCTTCCATTCTTACAGAGACTAACAGAGTTCAATCATATCTCCCTTCTCAGCCACTGACTGTCTAAAGAAGAGAAAAAAGATGACAGTGCCATCGAGATGATGATAATACTCAGCAATTTATATCCCCTACATTTCCCCACGTATTTTAGACCTAACCATTCCACAGCATCTTCAAGGCCAGTTGTGCTGGGAACTGAGATGAAGTCCTATTTTCTCCATTCCAAAAGAACAAAGTAGAATTAAAGATATGTATCTAGATCATGGCATCCCAACAGAAGATAATAATACTTAAGGATAGTTATTGTTTTTTACAAAGGATGAAATAAAACTCACTACAAAATCTATTTTCATTATTTAAATTATGAATAGAACTATATTTACAAATAGAATTTATAGGAGGCAATTGCTACAGAGTCAAAACTAAGGGTTTTGTATTCTTTGATCAATATTCAGGTTTAGAAAAACTTTTGCAGACCACTTGTATATTTATTTCTAATTGCTGACCTACAGAAATTTGCAGTGTAGAGCTTGTGATGGTTATAAATACATATATATATTTTTTTTTTGAAGGTGCAGGATGATTTTTATGGTGCACAGTTTGTGTAACTTTTTTGAAAACAAGCAAAATGAACCCATGTCTTGTTAAAGTAACATGTAAATAGCAAAAGTTTAAAAGCACAAGATTATGATAAATACCACATTCAGGAGGGGGCAATCTTAGTGGGTTGGGGGGCAAAAGAAACTAGGACAAGCTCATAAGGGTCTTCAAAACATTAGTCACAGAGATCTAAGTGAAAGATCCAGTGCAAATATCTGTTCAGATTCAAAAGAACTAGGGGTGGATTCTTAGGTGTTTATTATGCTTTAAAATACATATATTTTTATTGATTAATATACAATATACATATTGCCAAGAAGGGTTTGGGGTGATATACAATAAAGTATAAGAATAATAAGTCTAAAATACAGTCAACTCTTTGCACGATAAAAATGATGGGAAATGTGACCGTAAATGTGACTCGATTAATTAAAAGGAAATGTGACAGACAATTGCTTAAATGAGAAAGAAGTTTATTTTTCTGAAACAGAAAGAAGTTCTGGAGCCCAGGGCGGCCCCATAATGCCTGCAGCAGTCCAGGCTGCTTCCCTCTTGCTGCTTCCCTCTCCTTAGACTGTGCCTTTCAGTGTCATGGTTGCAAGGTGCTGGCTGCCGCTCAGTGTCATTACTGTGTTCCAGGCAGGGAACAGAGAAAGAAGCAAAAGGCTATGTGGGCACACCGGCAGAATTTCCATGTTTGAAATAGCTTGCCTAGAAGCCATACCTAGTTACTCCTGCTTAGATTGCATTTGCTAAAACTTGGTCACAGTATCACAAAGGGATGTAGATTCCATGTGTGCTTGTAACTGAAAATTTTGCCACATTGGACAAAATGGATTTGTTCTGTTTTGTAAGGGTAGAAGGGAAAAATGTATATGAAAATATAACTCGCAATGTTTGTTACAGTGACTGATTTTAGTAACTGATTTTAAAAGAGGTATATCTAAGATATATATGTTCAAGTGTTCTAAAAAAAATTACTCACAAAAATCATGTGTTACTTTAAAATAAAATTTTCTTGTTTTATGTCAATTATACCTCAATAATTTTGTTCTAATGTTGATAAACAGTTTTTTAAAAAGGCGTCTGAGTCAAATTAGTTTGGGACTCCATAATTAAGCAGCAAGAGCCAATAACGTAATTGAAATCTGCTTGTAAATCTCCAGGGTGGAGAACAGGATGAAATAATTGCTAAACTTTTGGGCCCCAGAATTCTTTTGTTGGTTTATTTTTAAGATTAGTATTTCTCAATTTGAGAAATGCTGAGTAGAATTTTATCTTGTGACTGGTCAAAAGAAATTCTTATCTGCATTGTATCCAAAAACTTGAGTTAAACCTATCCTTAGGGTATTTTTTATGAATAGTTTTACCGGAAGGAATTCTTGTTTTGAGCCATAGCAAATTCATTGGAAATCTCCCTCCTTCACACACACCACACACAGAATCTTTTCCTTAAACAACCAGTCATATCAATTTCTATCTTCTTGTTTGACATTATTATTAGTTTTTAATGGCACATGGTATTTTTTAATGGCACATGGCTCAGGAGCTGTTGGAGAAGACTCTAGGTCTAAAGACATGACTGAGTGACTAGGCACACATCCACACAGTTGTCTTCATGGCTACTTTAGCTGTTCTTGAGACTTCCCTGGTGGCTCAGACAGTAAAGCGTCTGTCTACAATTCGAGAGACCTGGGTTCGATCACTGGGTTGGGAAGATTCCCTGGAAAAGGAAATGGCAACTCACTCCAGTACTCTTGCCTTGAAAATCCCATGGACGGAGGAGCTTGGTGCAGGCTACTATCCATGGGGTTCCAGAGTCGGGCATGACTGAGTGACTTCACTTTCACTCTAGCTCTTCTTGAGTACAGCCTTTCTGGGAGTTTCTACCAAGTGCTCAAGGTGTTCACCATGGCCTCTTTACTCTACTGGCTGGAGCTCAAATATGTCCTAGGCTCACGTGGGCTTTGGTGCTGTTCAGCTCACAGCATCCCAGTGGCTGTTCCTTCCCTGAGTATTCTTTTTGGCCTGGCCTCATGGAGTCTCATATTGCACACACATAGTTTAGTATTTGGCCAAAAGCTCAAGGGACACCTATGCAGAATTTTGGAGTTCCTTCTTTGCACATCTTTCTTTTCCCTAGTACCCTGCCCTACAAATTTCAGCTGCCTCAGTAGCTATGAGCTTTGAACTCTGTTTCCTCATCTCAGCAAGATCCCCATAATTTGTGTGGTCCCCATGCCTTTCCTGGTGGCTCAGATAGTGAAGAATCTGTTCGCAATGCAAATTCCCTGGGTCAGGAAGGTCCCTGGAGAAGGGAATGGCAACCCACTCCAGTATTCTTGCCTGGAGAATTCCATGGACAGAAGAGCCTGGTGGGCTACAGTCCACGAGGTCACAAAGAGTCAGACAGTACTGAGCAGCTAACATGTATTACCCTTCTTTCAGTATCAAAGTTTCTCCAGAAAGAAACCTGAGATGGCTGTGTGGTTCATCTCCTTTTCTTTTTTTTTATCATCAAGCTCAGTCCTGTATATCCTATTTTTCAATATATAAAAACAGTCGCTTCAGATATTTTCTGTAGTTTTATAATTGTTCATTGGGAGAGGGTTAGTCCAGTAGCGTTTACTTTCATTTATTGTTGTTGTTGTTCAGTTGCTAAGTTGTGTCTGACTCTTCCCGATCCCAAGGACTGTAGCACAAACTCATGTCCATTGTGTGAGTGATGTCATCCAACCATCTCATCTCATCCTCTGTCATCCCCTTCTCCTCCTACCTTCAATCTTTCAGCATCACGGTCTTTTCTACTGAGTTGGCTCTTCCCATCAGGTGGCCAAAGTATTGGAGTTTCAGCCTCAGCATCAGTCCTTCCAATGAATATTCACGACTGATTTTCTTTGGGGTTGACTGGTTTGATCTTGCAGTCCAAGGGACTTTCAAAAGTTTTCTCCAACACCACAGCTTTCAGACTTCTTTATGGTCAAATTCTCACATCCAGACATGACTACTGGGAAAACCATAGCTTTGACTGTACAGACCTTTGTCAGCAAAGTAATGTCTCTGCTTGTTAATACACTGTCTAGGTGTGTCATAGCTTTTTCTTCCAAGGAGCAAGCATTTATTAATTTCATGGCTGCAGTCACCATCTGCAGTGATTTTGGAGCCCAAGAAAATAAAGTCTGTCACTGTTTCCATTGTTTCCCCATCTATTTGCCACAAATTGATGGGGCCAGATGCCATGATCTTCATTTTTTGACTGCTGAGTTTTAAGACAACGTTTTACTCTCCTCTTTCACCGTCTTCAAGAGACTCTTCAGTCCCTCTTTGCTTTTTTGCCATAAGAGTGGTGTCATTTGCATATCTGAGGTTATTGATATGTCTTATGGCCATCTTGATTCCAGTTTTTGCTACATCCAGCCCAGCATTTCACATGATGTACTCTGCATATAAGTCAAATAAGCAAGGTGAAAATGTACAGGCTTGACGTACTCCTTTCCCAGTTTGGAACCAGTCCATTGTTCCATGTCCGATTCTAGCTGTTGCTTCTTGACCTGAATATGATTTCTCAGGAGGCAGGTAAGGTGATTCCCATCCCTTTTAAGAATTTAAAAAGTTCTTGGTTCATGTACTGTTGAAGCTTGGCTTGGAGAATTTTGAGCATTACTTTGCTAGTGTGAGATGAGTGCAACTGTGTAGTAGTTTGAACATTCTCTGGCATTGACTTTCTTTGGGATTAGAATGAAAACTGATCTTTTCCAGTCCTGTGG
The DNA here is from genome assembly GCA_006410935.1 of Redunca redunca. Classification (NCBI taxonomy): domain Eukaryota; kingdom Metazoa; phylum Chordata; class Mammalia; order Artiodactyla; family Bovidae; genus Redunca; species Redunca redunca. Next base: position 41,001 of record SJYQ01004476.1, read on the forward strand.
CCACTGCTAAGTTTTCCAGATTTGCTGACATATTGACATATCACAGCATCATCTTGTAGGATTTGAAATAGCTCAACTGGAATTCCATCAACTCCACTAGCTTTGTTCATAGTGATGCTAAGGCCCACTTGACTTCATACTCCAAAATGTCTGGCTCTAGGTGAGTGATCACACCATCATGGTTATCTGGATCATGAATATCTTTTTTTGTATAGTTCGTCTGTGTATTCTTGCCACCTTTTCTTAATATCTTCTGCTTCTGTTAGGTCCATACTGTTTCTGCCCTTTATTGTGCCCATCTTTGCATGAAATGTTCCCTTGGTATCTCTAACTTTCTTGAAGAGCTCTCTAGTCTTTCCCATTCTATTATTTTCCTCTATTTCTTTTCATTGTTCACTTAGGTAGGCTTTCTTATATCTCTTTGCTATTCTTTGAAACTACATTCAGATGGATATATCTTTCCTTTTCTCCTTTCCCTTTTGCTTCTCTTCTTTTCTCAGCTATTTGTAAGGCCTCCTCAGACAGCCATTTTGCCTTTTTGTATTTCTTTTCCTTGGGGATGGTTTTGATCACCACTTCCTGTACAACGTCATGAGCCTCTGTCCATAGTTCTTCAGGCACTCTGTCTATCCGATCTAATCCCTGGAGTCTATCTGTCAGCTCCGCTGTATAGTCATAATTATGGCCAAAAGCATATGTCTGATTTGAATGACTAAGGATGTGTTTTCTTATCTTTTCTGTTTTCTGCCTCTCAACCACAGAGAATGAAAAAAGTCAGATACTTTTCATTAAGTAAGCCTTCATCCTTTTCAACAAGGAATGGTATGGACCTCACCTAGTCAATGAAACAGGAGGATTTCTTCTAGGGTTTTTCTGGAAAGACAGCTTAACTTTCTGATAAAAGGAGAAAGACACTAAGGGAAAGTTCTCTCTCACTGGCCTGACCTACCTCTACCTCTTGCTTCAGTTTGTGAGCCCTTGATGTCTTCAGTTATGACAGCTATTTTGGATGATGAGACAATCAACCCAAGGACAGAAAGCCAACCCACTGAGGATTGTGAAGAGGAAAGATGAAGAGTCTGGGTGCTTAAAAACATCTTTAAGGTACTAAACCAGTCCTTGGACTGCCTCCCTTTGGGCTTCATGTTAAGTCTTAAGTCTTTGTTTGTTTTTGTTTAATTTTATTTATTTATTACTATTATTATTATTTTTTACTTTACAGTACTGCACTGGTTTTGCCACACGTCAGCATGAATCCGCCACGGGTGTACACGTGTCCCCGTCCTGAGCCCACCCCCACGCCCCCACCGTCCCTCCGGGTCACCCTAGTGCGCCAGCCCCAGGAGCCCGCACCCTGCGTCACACCAAGACTGGCAATTCGCTTCTTACAGGATATACATGTTTCAATGCCATGCTCCCAAACCATCCCACCCTCGCCCTCTCCCACAGAGTCCAAAAGACTCTTCTATACATCTGTGTCTCTTTTGCTGTCTCGCATACAGGGTTATTGTTACCATCTTTCTAAATTCCATATATATGCGTTAGTATACTGTATTGGTGTTTTTCTTTCTGGCTTACTTCACTCTGTATAATCAGCTCCAGTTTCATCCACCTCATTAGAACTGATTCAAATGTATTATTTTTAATGGCTGAGTACTACTCCATTGTGTATATGTACCACAGCTTTCTTATCCATTCATCTGCTGAAGGACATCTAGGTTGCTTCCATGCACTGGCTATTATAAACAGTGCTGCGATGAACACTGGGGTACACGTGTCTCTTTTAATTCTTGTTTCCTCGGTGTGTATGCCCAGCAGTGGGATTGCTGGGTCATAAGGCAGCTCTATTTCCAGTTTTTTACCTAACATGTTTTAAATCTCCATTAGTTTCTGTTGTTTTATTACTTGAATCCAGAACATTCCTACCTGATGTAGAATTAAATCTTTTCCAACTGATGGAACAGTTATAAGACCTTCTACTTTTAAAAAAAGTCTATTGAAATAGCTACTTTTTCATATACTGAATTCTTACATGTATTTTGGTCTCTTGTGGACTTTTTATTTCATTCAATTTTTGTATCTGTATAGTATGGTGACTCCTTGGAAGGAAAGTTATGACCAACCTAGATAGCATATTCAAAAGCAGAGACATTACTTTGCCAACAAAGGTCTGTCTAGTCAAGGCTATGGTTTTTCCAGTGGTCCTGTATGGATGTGAGAGTTGGACTGCGAAGAAAGCTGAGCGCCGAAGAATTGATGCTTTTGAACTGTGGTGCTGGAGAAGACTCTTGAGAGTCCCTTGGACTGCAAGGAGATCCAACCAGTCCATCCTAAAGGAGACCAGTCCTGGGTGTTCATTGGAAGGACTGATGTTGAAGCTGAAACTCCAATACTTTGGCCACCTGATGTGAAGAGCTGACTCACTGGAAAAGACACTGATGCTGGGAGGGATTAGGGGCAGGAGGAGAAGGGGACGACAGAGGATGAGATGGCTGGATGGCGTCACCGACTCGATGGACATGAGTTTGGGTGAACTCGAGGAGTTGGTGATAGACAGGGAGGCTTGGCGTGCTGCAATTCATGGGGTTGCAGAGTCGGACATGACTGAGTGACTGAACTGAGTATAGTGGCCATCTAACTTTTCACTGTCTGGTAAGGCAAGAGTTTGTACTGTACTCAAATGATGAATTATGATATTTCTTTTCAACCTTGGAATACTCTTCTTAGGTCGAATTTTCTTGTAGTTGATTTAACAGAGCAGCTCCTGCTTTTTATGTCTATAAGGGTTACGAGACTGGTAACAATTGGGGAGAAAATGTAGCCATTACCTCAAGGCTTTATGGAAAGAAGATGAAGGTTGTTGGTAGTTTGAAAGTTTCTTTAAAACATGCCAGTGTTGCATACAGATAATAATGTCCTGGTGCGATGTTATTTTCAGAAGAGTAAAGCAAAGGGAACATTTACTTCAAAGTTTTGAACAGCTGTTTTCTGTATGCATTGAAAAAAATGCAATTCAAAAGTTGACATCACCATCTCTAAACACATTAGCAAATAGAGAAATGAAGTTGTACAGTAATAAGAAAATATAACGTCCCTTTTCCCATTCTGCTTAAGTGATAGGCAATTAGTCTGCTTTCTGAGTCTCTTGATATGACAGGAGTCTGAGACAAGCAGGCCCCTTAGTTTGCTAACTGCAGCTGTCAGTTGGGAAGGATGTTTTGCTTGACAGTTGATTAGGGGTTAAATGAACTGAAAATATCAGTAATTTTGCTGCTTTTCCATTTATTGTAGCAGCAATTATCTACATTTCCCCCTGTCATCTCTAAAGACTAGATTTAAACAATTATCTAAGTAAGAAAAACTGATTTTGAATGATAAAAGGGCAACTAGGATTTGAAACCACTAGCTCTTTGAGGAATGAAATTCTCATCTGAAAACTGGCTAAAAGTGTTGATAAGTCTTAAAAGATGCCTCTAGAGATCTACTAGAACTAAATAATACAGTTCTGAAAAAATACTGAAGCACCATTATCTATCTCATCCTTAATTATTTGGCCTAACATTACTAATTCTGAGTCAATTAGTTTATGTATTTATTGATCAATATTTATTGAGTCTCTGTGATCAGGGTACAGTGCGTAGGATTGCACAGACTGACACGATGGAACAACTGAGCACACGCACACCATGTGCAAGGCACTGTTCTAGGACTGAGCAAGGCAGGTGAAAGGCTTGTCCCTAAGGATACATTTCTTTGAGAAGAAGCAGCCAATAGGGGCTTGCCTGGTGGTCCAGTGTCTAAGACTCTGCGCTCCAAAAACAGGGGGCCTAGGTTCAATCCCTGGTCAGGGAACTAGAGCCACATGCCACAACTAAGAGTTTGAATGCCACAACTAAAGATCTTGCATGTGGAAACTTAAAAAAAAAATCCTTCATGCTGCAACAGAGATTGAAGGTCCCATGTGCTGCAACTGAGACCCGTTGAAGCCAAATACATAAATAAATATTTAAAAATAAACAACCAATAAACAGATAAACAAGAAAATATTTAGTATGCCAAGCAGTGTTGTTTCATGGAGAAAAATAAAGCAGATAGGGAGATAGAGAGTAAAGGAATAAGGATGGTGGAAGTTGGTGTTTGATTAAGGACTTAAAGAAAATGAAGGAAAGAGTTATGGGCTCTCTGGAGAATGGCTGCTGATGTGGAGGGAACGGCAAGCACAACAGGTGCAAAGGCCCTGAAGGATGTTTGGCTTGTCTGAGTAGTGGCAAAGAGGCAAGTACAAATGAGTGGTGTAAGCCACCGGGAGAGTGCTGAGTGATGAGGTCAAAGCAGTAGCTGTGTGGACCACGCCGGGTCATGTAAAACCCGGTAAGAAATTCAGTTTTGCTTTTGACTGAGGTGGAAAATCACTGGAGACTTAAGATGAAGAATGACATGACCTATGTGTTTTAACATGATAGTTTTGGCTGCTCTATGAAAAATAAACTGAAAGGGGGAAGGATAAAATTATAGGGGCAAGTTACAGGGCTGAGTTAACCATGTGCAAGACAAAGGTGACTTGGACCAGATGGGAGGGTGCTGAGAAGGAGCAGACACTGGGTGCATTCACAGGTAGGACTGATACAACTGGCTGATGTATTTCATGTGGGTCAGGAAACAACAAGCGTAGTTGTTGTTACCTTTGAGGTTTGGGGTCTTACTGAGATGGGGGAAAACTATACCAGCAGCAAGGTAGGATGGAGAGTGGGTTTGGTACTGGGGAAGAAGAAGGGTTCAAATAGTCATGTTACATTTGAGATGCTATTAGGTATCCAAATGAAATATTGAGTAGGTAGTTGGATATCTGAGACCAGCATTCGAAGATGAGGTCTGGGCTGGAGACAAAAAGTTTGGAGTCATCATCACGTAAACAGCATTAAAGTCATTGGGCACGATGAGAATGGAAAGAGAAGTCTGAGCCCCAAGCCTGAGCCCCTTTCAAAGTTCTTAGCACTGTTATTGACTTGATTCATAACTTTTGATAAGTCTCTTGATCTCTGTATTTCTCAATTTCTAATATCATGTTGTCCAGTAAAAATATAATGTGAGCTGCAAAAGGGGGCCACATAGGTAACTTAAAATATTTTAGTAGCCACATGGAGAAAAGTTTAAAAAGTGAAATTAAATAATGTTTACTATTAAAATGAATTATTATAATTTAAATAATATTTATATTGAACAATACGATAGGCAGAATGATGACCCCAAGGATGTCCACGATCTCTGAAATGTGAGTATGTTTCTTACATGGCAAAGGGATTTAGACATGATCAATGTTAAAATGAGCTTCTCAGGTGGTGCTAGTGGTAAAGTATCTGCAGGCAATGCAAGAGGTGCAGGAGACCCCAGTTCAATCCCTGGGTTGGGAAGATACCCTGTGGGAGGGTATGGCAACCCACTCCAGTATTCTTGTCTGCAGAATTCCGTGCAGAGAAGCCTGGTGGGCTACAGTTCATAGGTTCCCACAGAGTTGGACACAACTGAAGTGACTGAGCATGCATGTACCCAAGGTTAAGGACATTCAAATGAGGAGAGTGTATTGAATTATCCAGGTGGGCCCAGTTTAATCACACGAGTCCTTCAAAATGGAGAACTTAGTCTATGGCTAGAGAGAAGGAGTGGAGAAGGCAATGGCACCCCACTCCAGTACTCAGTTCAGTTCAGTTGCTCAGTCATGACCGACTCTTTGCAACCCCATGAATTGCAGCACGCCAGGCCTCCCTGTCGATCACCAGCTCCCGGAGTTCACTCAGACTCACGTCCATCGAGTCAGTGATGCCATCCAGCCATCTCATCCTCTGTCATCCCCTTCTCCTCCTGCCCCCAATCCCTCCCAGCATCAGAGTCTTTTCCAATGAGTCAACTCTTCGCTTGAGGTGGCCAAAGTACTGGAGTTTCAGCTTTAGCATCATTCCTTCCAAAGAACACCCAGAGACAAATCTTCAGAATGGACTGGTTGGATCCCCTTGCAGTCCAAGGGACTCTCAAGAGTCTTCTCCAACACCACAGTTCAAAAGCATCAATTCTTTGGCGCTCAGCTTTCTTCACAGTCCAACTCTCACATCCATACATGACCACAGGAAAAACCATAGCCTTGACTAGATGGAACTTTGTTGGCAAAGTAATGTCTCTGCTTTTGAATATGCTTTCTAGGTTGCTCATAACTTTCCTTCCAAGGAGTAAGTGTCTTTTAATTTCATGGCTGCAGTCACCATCTGCAGTGATTTTGGAGCCCCCTAAAATAAAGTCTGACACTGTTTCCACTGTTTCCCCATCTATTTCCCATGAAGTGATGGGACCGGATGCCATGATCTTTGTTTTCTGAATGTTGAGCTTTAAGCCAACATTTTCCACTCTCCTCTTTCACTTTCATCAAGAGGCTTTTTAGTTCCTCTTCACTTTCTGCCATAAGGGTGATGTCATCTGCATATCTGAGGTATTGATATTTCTCCCAGCAATCTTGATTCCAAGTTGTGCTTCTTCTAGCCCAGCATTTCTCATGATGTACTCTGTATATAATTAAATACTCTTGCCTGGCAAATCCCATGGAAGGATGACCCTGGTGGGCTGCAGTCCATGGGGTCGCTAAGAGTGAGACATGACTGAGTGACTTCACTTTCACTTTTCACTTTCCTGCATTGGAGAAGGAAATGGCAACCCACTCCAGTGTTCTTACCTGGAGAATCCCAGGGATGGGGGAGCCTGGTGGGCTACCGTCTATGGGGTTGCACAGAGTCGGACACGACTGAAGCGACTTAGCAACAGCAGCAGCAGAGAGAAGGAGGAAAGGTCAGAGGAGATAGTGCCGCATGAAACAAGGAGGCCACCAGACAAGGACTGTGGGAAACCTGTGGGCTAAAGCCGAATGAGACCCAGTGCAGACTTTTGAACTACAGAAAAGTAAGAATAAATTTGTGCCTTTTTGAGCCAATAAGTTTGTAATAATTTGTATGGTGGCTACAGGAAGCACATGCATTCAACATATACCCCATGATCATTTCCAGGTGAAATCAATGTAAAAAATTATTATCAAGCTATTTCACATTTTAAAAGAAATTATACCTAGTCTTTGATATCTGACATGTATTTTTACATGTGTGGCACATCTCAGCTTGGACTAGCCCCATTTCAAATGCTCAGCAGCTGCATGTGGCTCATGTCTATCGTTTGTACGTGGGGCCTCTAACCTGTGAGGCAAGGAAAATGCTAAGCAGCTTAGTATAAGGAAGACACATATGATGGTTAACTTTATGTGCCAACTTGGCTGGTTCACAATGCTCAGATATTTGATTAAATGTTATTCTGGATATTTCTGTGAAGATATTTTAGGAACAAGATTAAAATTTAAATCAGTGGACTTTAAGTAAAGCAGATTACTTTCCATAATGTGAGTGGGCCTCACCCAATCAGCTGAAGACCTTAAAGAAAAATTTGATCTTCTCTGAGCAAGAACTGTAGCTGTTCCATGAATCTCCGCAAATGTGTGAGTAAATACCTTAAAATCTCTCCCTCCCGCCTGCTTAGTCACTCAGTCGCTCTTTGCCACCCATGGACTGTAGCTTGCCAGGCTCCTCTGTCTGTGAGTTTCTCCAGGCAAGAATACTGAAGTGGGTTGCCATGCCCTCCTCCAGGGGATCTTCCCAACCCAGGGACTGAACCCATGTCTTCTGGATTGCAGGAGGATTCTCTACTATCTGAGCTGCCCAGGGAAGTCCCCTCTCTCCCTCTATATGTACATATGCATGTATATATGTACACACATGTGCATATGTACACACACAGTGTGTTAGTTCTGTGTTTCTCTGGAAGACACTGACTTTGCCTCTGAGACAAAGGAGACACAATATGTGTCTAACCCCCCCATCCCTGTGTCCAGAATCCAGAGGTTTTTTTTTTAAATTATTTATTTATTTGGCTGTACTGGGTCTTCGTTTCTGCTTGTGGGATCTTTAGTTGCAGCATGTGGGATCTAGCTCCCAGAGCAGGGGTAGAACCTGGGGTCCCTTCACTGGGAGCAGGGAGTCTCAGCCACTGGACCACCAGGGAAGTCCCCAGGGTCCAGAATCTTATAGGCTAGTAGTCACTCTGGGGAAAGGAAGATGTGGACTGGGAGTGTGCAAGTGGGGCTGGAGGAGAGATGTGACATCGCCCAGGAGGCAAGAAGAGGGGAGCACGAGGGGAAGGGTCTGTGTGGGGACCGAATTTGGAAAGAGAGAGTCTATTCTGTTTCAGATAAGACAGGGTCAGAGAGGTCTGATGTGCTGTCCTGGGAACCCTGGTTTCATGTGGGTGGAAGCATTCTGAGTCCTGTCAAGGCCCAAGTGGATGAGCCCTGTATTCATTTTCCAGGATTGCTATAACAAAACAGCCCAGACTGGGAGTCTCAAACAAGACACATTTGTTTTCCCACAGTGCTGGGGGCTGGGCTGGGAGGTGCTGGCAGGGCTGGCCTCCTCTGAGGCCTCTCTCCTTGGCTTGCCCTCCTGCTGCCTCTGCACATGGCCTTCTCTCTGTGTGAGTGCAGCCCTGGCGTTTCTGCGTCCTAAGCGCCTTTTCTTAGAAGGACATCAGCCAGATTGGAGTAGAGCCCACCCTATGGCTCCTGGTGATGCGATCACCTCTTTAAAAGCCCTGTCTCCAAACAGAGTCCCCTTCTGCTGCCCTGTGAGCTAGGGCTTTGACATATGCATTTTGAGGGAGACACAGTTCAGTCCCTAACATGACCCCACTTCAGTCTGCCTGAGACTCCCAGCCAAAGGACTAGCACTCAGCTCAGAATAAGTATTTACTGTAAAGTGATTTTATTTGTTTATTTGGCCATGCTGGGTCTTCACTGCTGCTTGGGGTATGCTCTAGTTGTGGTGCACGGGGTCCTCTTGTTGTGGGGCCCAGGCTCTGGAGCATCTGGGATGTGGCACGCAGTAGGTGTGACATGAGGGCTCAGTGGTTGTGGCTCCCATGGGATCTTCCCAGGCCAGGGATTGAACCTGTGTCTCCTGTGTTGGCGGGTGGATTCTTTACCACTGAGCCACCCATGGTCAGATATTAAATAAACAGGTAGAGATGCTATATGTCTTGCTGAAGAAGTGGTGAAGTAAGAGAACCTTTTTAGGGTGAAAAATGCAGGCTTGGGTGATGAGTCCTGGGGGTGAGGGCAGAAGAGTTCAGATGGTTTCTTCCTGGCCGTGGGACACAGGCTGGGATCATCCTGACCAGATGCCGGGAGCCAGCACAGGAGATCCCACCCATGACAAGGTCATGTGGAAGAGAACTGTTAAGCAAGGCTTCAGGACTCGAGGGGCTCCTTAGACCAGCTCGAGCATCTACCCCGAAACCAGAATCTGTCTATCTTACTGTTTTGTGCCTTTCACCAACTCTCCTGACATTAACAGGGGGCTCTCCCCGAGCACCTTTCTCTGGAGAAAATCATCTTAGGGCTGTAGCTAATAAGTCTCCTGGACATGAGAGGAATATTTCAATTCAAACCCCCTCTGTTAGCATTCTAGCTTGCTTGGCAGGTTTATCCAGACTCTTGCAGCTACACACGTGATTATTTGCAGCCTCCCAGCTGTGAGAGGCATGGAAAACCTAAAACATAGAGCCTTTCAAAGAGTTAAAAGCTATTAGAGTAGTGCTGGTATAGGATTTCATTATTAGGCCAATGCTTGTTGCTAAGTTCCCATATCTCTTATCCACTGTGCACCCAGGAGTGCATTAGTTAACATAGTTGGAATGTAAGAAAAACAAGTGTAGCCTTGAAATTAACCACATCAGACCTTTGAGCAAATTGGTTCTTTCTTGTAACTCACTGCACCTTTGCTCCCTGAGAAATGTAACTCTGTTTAACATTTTCTGAGGCTGACATAGATTAGAAATATAAAGAAAAAACACTTTGAGGGAAAATAAATTTTCTGGTTGAGCAGCCTTTATCAAAAGAGGGTCATAAAATGTTCACAGGCCTCCAAGGCCAGAAGATAATGTACACGACATCATTTGTGGGAAAGGTATGCAGAAAAAAAATCCTGGTTTCAATAAGGGCAAAACTGCTGGAATGTTTGGGCTGACTTTGTTTGACCTTGTATCTTTCATTTCCCTCTATGTACAAATTAAGGTATAAAAGTCCCTTTTGAAAATAAAGTAATGGGCCTCGCTCAAAGAAGCTTGGTCACCCCGTGTCTTTTTTTTTCTTTCTTTCTCTCTCTTACTCTCTTTTTCAGGCTGATCCCTTGGAGCATAGAGGCTCTTCTGTGTTCACTAATCTGCCCGGGTTTCTAAGACCTGAATGGGAAGATGTTCTGCGTCTTCACTCCCTCGGGAGACTGGGAGGGCACCTGCGGCCTCTCTGAACAGAGCAAGCTCCTTGTCTTGGGGCTTTATTGGCTTTCTGTGTAAACCAAGGAATATCAGCCTCTTTCTCTCCTCTATTCCTCTCTCATTCATTCATTCTTTCGCCAACACCGTTTCTCCTTCGGGTTCCCCTGGATCCTGCAGGGGCTGGACCCCGGCAGCCAGAGGCAAAGCCAAAGCTAATGCATCACTCAACCCATAAATGACTGTCCTGAGCCTGCCTAATTTGAGTCAGCTGAGTCTGAGTTCTGGCTCTCAGAAGCCAGCAGCACAGATTTTAGGGAAATGTCAGAAAATGAGGCCACTGTGACAGTGACAGGAAATTAGCCAAGGAGCGATTGTCCCATTCCTTTTTATAATTTATAAATCATCTGACTATCTCACATTTGCTGGAGAAAGCAGTGCTTTAATATTCCAAAATGTGTTCATCTTCCCCTGAATTAAAAAAAAATCTTCAATATATTCAAGGAAAGTGGTGTCTCTTCAGGCATTGTTACTCTAAATAGTGCTGTTGCTTGCTTAATGGTCAGAGGCGTATGGGGCTTATGGGTGGCTGCATGAGCACAGGACTAGGCCTGAGAACCTCCCCTGTGCTTCCCAGAGACAGTGCGTGGGGAACAAAATGTGGCCTCTCTCTCCTTCCCCTAATTGCCCGAGTGTCTCTACACCTTGCCTTCCCTTTCTACTTCACTCAGCAACCTGTCAAGTTTCTACAATATTAACCAATTCAGGAATCTAAAGTTGTGCTAATATCTCACTGCTCTCCAAAAGAGGCTGCCTAGAATATATAGCAGAGGACTGTTTTCCCTAGCACTAAGTCGGAAGGTGAAGGACTATTTGCAGGTCATTGAAAAGTAGTGCATATACCTCTGAGATTTCCTTTCTCATAGTGCTTTTGGTCAAAAGGGAAAATGACCAAGCAAGCCACTGCTGTGGCCTGACTCTGTGTCCTCAGCATCCCTTCTCTTTGGGCAGAGGTGAACCAGGACCAAAGGGTAGATGCCCGTTGTTTTTGTCTGCTCAGTACCCACTTTTCTTCCTTGGTGAGAGCCCTTTGATTTTCCTTTAAGGAACTATCTCTGCTTCATCTCTGTGGCTTTTGGGCTGAGACATGACCTGCTGCTGCTGCTGCTAAGTCGCTTCAGTTGTGTCTGACTCGGTGTGACCCCATAGACGGCAGCTCACCAGGCTCCCCTGTCCCTGGGATTCTCCAGGCAAGAATACTGAAGTGGGTTGCCATTTCTTTCTCCAATGCATGAAAGTGAAAAGTGAAAGTGAAGTTGCTCAGTTGTGCCCAACTCACAGCAACCCCATGGACTGCAGCCTACCAAGCTCCTCCATCCATGGGATTTTCCAGGCAGGAGTACTGGAGTGGGGTGCCATTGTCTTCTCTGGAGACATAACCTAGGCCCAGCCAAAGTGAACACTGCCTCACGTGGCCACAGTGGTCATCTGAGGGAGGGCACGCTCCCCAGGAATGTTGATTCAGGTCTGGGAGCTTTAGTGGCGTACTTGTGAAAGTGGCACTCTCTACAAGTGTGCTAAGCTGGAAGAATAGAAGTCTGAAGGTGCTGGGGCCATTGTGGAGACACTGGAACTTGACAATGAAGTAACAGTGAGAACAGAATTGGATGGGAGTGGGGAGGGGTGGGAAGAAAGAGAACAATGACATTGTGTGTGGCCCTTGATCCACCTGTTCCTCAATGGGATCATAACTTGAACTTCCTGGTTAGATGAGCCAACAGTTCCTCTCTTCTCTGCCTCTTATTGTCTCTATTTCTCTCTCCCTCCCCTGCATCCCTTTCCCTCTCTCTCTTTTTTCCCTTAATGCAGCTTAAATTGGGTGTCTTGCAGAGGCAACTCAAACAATCCTGCCTATAAAGATCATCAGCCCTTTGCTGCACTCCCCTGCCAGGGGAGGCAGGAAGTGACCGAGGTAAAGCAGACAGGGGAGAAGGCAGGGAGCCCTTCCTCTTTACAGTACCAAATCCTTTTTAACTTTGTGTGTGTCCTGGCAAGGGCAAGTCCACTTTGCACAGGGAAAAAGCCTTTGCTGGCAAGATGCTTACTGTCAAAGAAGAAGGATGAGTGTGGGAACTTTGGGGATGCATATGGCTGGGGACAGGGAGGAAATTAGTATAGCTGAAGTGCAGTGCAATGCAGGTAACTCACGGCAGCCCCAGAACTCAGATCACACAAGTCATCAGCAGCAGGTTTGCATGGTGCCTTTATTACTGCTCCCACTTGATGGTTCCTCCAGCATAATTATTATTCTGTATGCTTTGGAAATTTTCTTTGTACAGTTAGTATCAGGCTATTTTTCATTTTTATTTTCCTGCTTTTTTTTTTAACCTTCTTATTCCAAAGTCACCACCTGACTATTTTACAGTAGAGATTTGTGTGCAGCTTAAATCAGTTGCTAAACATGAAAGAGTCCTGTGTATACTAATAGAGTGTTGCAGGGAGGGGGTAACTGCACACAGGGTTGGAATTTTCAGATCTGTAATAGTCAACTCTGCATAAATGGAAGAAGAATGTGATTTCTTGCCTCTGTTTCATCAGGTGTGGCTCAGACAGGAACACCTGAATCTTAGGAGAAANCCATAGTAATGCCCACAGGGCCTGGCCCCTCCTCTACAGTCACGGGCTATGTTAACATCTCCATTTAGTGTTTGCAGCCTTAGGGGTGGTGTGATGGGCTCAGTTATGCCCACCCCCAATTTCTATATTGAAGTCCGAGTGCTCCAATACCTCAGAATGTGTCTGGAGATAGGGTGCTTGAAGAAGTAATTAAGTATAAGTGAGGTCATTAGGGTGGACCCTAATTCAACATGACCCATGTCCTTATAAGAAGTTAGGACAGAGACACACATAGGGGGAAGTCCGATGAAGACACAGGGGCAGGATGCCACTTACAAGCCAAGGAGAGAGATCTCAAAAGAAACACCTTGGCCTCAGTTGTCCACCTCCAAAACTCTGAGAAAGGAAACCTGTGTTGATTGAGTCACCAAGTCATGGAATGTGCGCTGCCCCTGGGAGGATGTGTGGCCTCAGGTAAGGCAGGCTTCCTGGTGGAGGGCACCAGGATCCGGCTGTGAGCTGTCAGCAGGCAGTGCTTCTAGCAGATTCTACAGGCTGAAGGGGCGTGGCAGTGGCCCACCACGGAGTCCACTAGGATGGGGCTGGTGAGGGTTCTCAGGGACTCTGCACGCCACAGTGTCTTGAGATAGGGTGTATATATATATTTAAACATATTTATTTGTCTGCCTTGTGTCTTGCTTGAAACATGAGGGATCTTTGTTGCATGATGCGAGGCTCTGGCTCTCTACTTGTGGTCTGTAGGCATGGTTACCCCAAGGCATGTGGTACCTTCAACTTGAGTCGCCTGCACTGCAAGGCAGATTCTTAACCATTGGCCAACCAGGGAAGTCCCTTGGGATAGTATATTTATATGTCTGCCTGAGACTGGGACCTAGTGAACCTTATGACATCATTTGTTGTCTCTGCATCAACCAGGAGAAACATGGTACACAGCAGGCACCTAATAAATGTTGAATTTAGTGAAGGAGAGAGAGTTACTTGTTTTACCTAGTAATTGCAATGGGCAGGGAATTTAATGTGTCCTGCTCTCCTTTGAAAATGGGTTTTAAAATATCTTATTTTTATTTCATCCCATTCTGGAGAGGCTTATGGGACTTGGGCTCTAGAGTATAAAAGGAGGATGAATTTTGGGCAAAGCAGGGAGCCAGAAAGTGTACCTGGTGAAATGACGATAAATAGGAGCAGAGAAACACGTGTTGAGAATGACGCTGCCTGGAAACACCGGGCAGGAACGGCCGAATGCTCTCTGAGCAGTGTTCCCGCCCCGGCCATTCTGTCGTCATAGACGCAGGGGCTGGCATTCAGGGCAAACTTCTGTTCAGCTGCCTCTGCTTCCAGCTGGACTCCCCACCAGGGTCAGGTAAGAAAAAGAGTTGAAAGGCGGCAACATCAACAGGAAATAAAACATTTTTATTGAATATCCGTGTAATATGTTAAGTCATTTTTAACAACAATCAGAAAACTACTGTGGAATTCACTACACGAAATGAAACAAAATTTAAACCACCTCATCAAAAATGAAGGTAAAATACAGCTAAAGTAGTTGGCTCGCGGGCCACGAGCCATATGGCAGAAGAAAACACCCCAACATTTCTACAAGATACAGAGAAAATCCACACAGAGAAGCACTCAAGCAGGCAGTAAATATACACAAAGGCAACTAGGATCGTTCTAGAGCATCAGATTCTAATACTTTACACAGCTTTGTCAGAAGGGTACGTGTGGCTTATTGGAGGATGAATCTCGGTCTTGAAGCAGGTTCGGTCACTGACTTGTGACAGGTGGTGTAGTACCAGCTGATTCTATGGTGACAGTATCCCATGTCTGGCAGTGTTGCAAGAGAACGCATTAGTCGTGCTTTAATGCAAGAAATGATGTGTACTTGGCAACTCGAACCTGCTTGTTTCGAAATGTTTGTTTCGATGCGAGCAACTTAAAGCTGAATACAGTGAACTCAAATGTCAGTTTCTGATATTCAAGGAACTTAAAAAAGTCAGTCAACTCCCTCGCTTTGGTAGGGTCTTATCTTTTAAATTGGAAGGAGTCTCATTTGAATCTTTTTTTTAAAGCAGGTGTTTGATAGGACATCAGGACTCGTGCATTTTCTGCTGTCTACTTTTTTGAAAAAAGTGTGGAGCATCCACAGAAGGGGGGGTCTTACTCTCCCTTCGTCCTTCGGGTCTATCCCCGTCCCGAGTCTGCTGTGACTGGGCTGAAAGGCCAAAGGGCTGGCCTCTGCTTTGATAAGGAAAGGACTAGACAGGAATTCTAGTTTTCTCAGGAAACAGCCAGCCCTATGATTGAAGCTTCCCATTAGCCTTTTTTGAATTCTCTTTGAGGTTTTAAGAACCGTGGCACGAAATCCAAAAGCCTGAACGTGAGGCTAATGCTTAGCTTCCTTCCATTTTGTTTTGGTATTTTTGAAGACAGACTTCCCCTTCAGAGCACTCCTACTCTCTCTGGCCTGGGAGTGAGAAGGAACCACAGAGGCTGGTGGGAGCAAAGCCTAGATGCCGTGTGAGGTCAGAGGCTGCCCTTCGGCGAAGTGGTGGTCTACTGCAGTGGGGATAAATATGGTATATTGCACAGTGCTTGACAAAATGCTGTGTGGTCCACCTCGTGCTTTCTATCGTTCTTATCCTATGCATAGCTTTTCAGTGCTGAGTTGGTCCTTTGTAATGAGAACTGTTTGTGCTACACACACCTTGGGCAGTGCAGTAGGGGGGAATGGCAGTATTGTTACAATATCACTAAGGAACAGATTGAGTGCTGTCCACTGAGGAAACTACGTTACGTGTCTAAGCACACACGGCAGTCACAGTGTTACACAGAGCAGTCCTTTAAGACTCTTATGGAATGACTAGTAGCTTCAGAATAGTGCCATTTACTACATAATAACATTGAAAACATTTAAAAACTCCTCCTAAATCAAGCGTCTAGTATACATAAGAGGTTGCTTCAGTTTTCTAGAACTTATTCTTGGTTGTGTTTCGCCTTTTTTTATTTTAAAGGACAAATTAAAACTTATTTACGTAAAAAGAGCATATAAAAAGATCACTAGCTAACTGTCTGTTTTGGCTTTAATGGAGGTGCATTCAGAACTATGGCTAGTTATTTCCTTCCTCTTTTGATGGGATTACAATACTGTCTGTTTACCACCAAGTAATTTTGTGTCCTAAACCCAGATTGCTGTGTTAAAAATATTCTGCATTCCTTCTAATCCAGTATAATAAAATGTTCTGTTCTGAAGTTTGATGTGCAAACCTTTGGAATCATTGTAGGTGTGACAGCTGGAACAGAATTCACAAGGTGCACGGGGTGTATGAAGGTGAGAACGGAGAGCTACTTTTCTTCTTGAATAGTCAGGCAACATTTCGAAATGCCGACTTCTTCTCTCCTCTGCTTCTTTCCCACCCCTCCCATCCCCAGACAAATGCGGGTGTGTACACACACACACACACACACACAAACACACGCACACACGGAACACCATCATGTCGGTACTCTATGTGCAGTAACATGGAATCATTGACCACTGGTCAGTTGCTTCTGCGAATGTCAGAGTGAAGCTCTGACTTGAGCTCTGTAGATGTGCACAGACGGATGCTATTCTGTTTGTGCCTATGCTTCCTGGAGGTCAGGCTGGATGCTGCTCAGATCATGCTAATTTGCCTGTGAAGAAATTCTACAAAGTTGGATTCACCCACCAAATTTGTGGTGCAAGCGTATCTTGGTGCTCACATGATTCAATAGAAAGCTCAGGTTTAAGTTGTCCTTTAAGGTGTCAGCTTCACCGTACTAGTGCCTTACAAGTTGAGATTGCTGGAATGCAGATGATACTCTATTTACCGTATAATATATTATCAGCTCTCCTATATCTCAGTCAATTTACATCGTTTAAAATAGAACATCTTATTAAAAACATCTAGATATACACAGATTAGGAAACGCTTACAACATACAAATACACAAACTAGAAATAAATCTTTAGCATACTGGTATATACAACGGTGTGATACAATAAAGAATTTCCGTCATGCTCTATCTACACATCATATTGCTTAAAAGAAGAGTAGATTTGGAGGGCAGTGGGACGATGAAGGGCTTTGGGGCTCTCTACATTTAAATTTGTGCAAATTAAAACAGGGTTTGAAGTACCACTGAATTGTGTTAGGAATGCATGGCTGGAAAAATGAAAGGACCCATATTACTGAGGTATTTACAGATACTGGCTAAAGAGCACTATGTGGGCAAACACAGAAAGGCTTCTTCCCTTACTTCTTGACCGCCAGCATGGCGTCAACCTCCTCCTCCACCTGCAGGGTGTGCCACTGGGCGATGGGGCGCCGGGGGTTGGCCAGCATGTCTGACCAGTGTCGCAGCTCCGCCCCGGTGCTGTTGTAGCCCACGAACACTTTGCCGATGGCATCGTTCTTGCCGATCTTGTCATAGTCCAAAACAGTTACCACCACTTGCACTTTCTGAGAGAGGACAGAACATAAACATTAATCACCCAGCTCTAGAGATACAGTCCTACCACCAAGCTTCCTTGAGATCCAAGCAATTGGGAGATGATAAGAGCCAATCTGCAAGTACCAGGACCGGCTGAAAATGACTTGGAACATAACACAAGTCCAGCCTCTCTTGTCGTTATTACATCATCAGCATCTTCAAAATACTTAATAAATGTTCATTTTGGCACAGTTCTAAGACTTTCATGTGAACTGCTGAGTTACATTAGATCCTACTAACTGCTGTCATACAGATAAGATGCTGAAGCTCAGAGGAGTTAAATCACCTGCCTCAAGTCATATAAGAAATGAGTGGTTTGGTTTCATCTTGTAAAATACCATGCCACGCCGCCCATGTCAACTTGTGTTCACTGGTAAATCCATTTGTTTCTATTGTTTTATCAACAAAATTTCTGACCTTAGTACTCAGATCATTTTTTTGGAGGGGGCGGTTACAGTTTTCAAAGCAACCATATACTGCAATCCTATTTCAGGTGGGAAGAGCCGGCATAGTTTTATTTAAAACTACTGTAGAATTCCAGCTAATCAATGATTGTTGTGAGTATAAAGTGTCACAATAGAGTAAAAGTCTTCAATAAGCAGTAATTAACTAAAGATATTTTTTCTCATTCATAAATCCTCTCGATAAAAACTAAGTAACTGTGTATCCAGCATTGACATCAAATGGAAATAACCCTTTAGGCTGACAAGATTTACTCCAGTGATTGCGTTAGGTGGTGAGGGTTTATTTTATATTTTCGAGGCTTTAAACTTATTATTTTGTACTGGGGTATAGCCAGTTAACAACGCTGTGATAGTTTCAGGTGAACAGCAGAGGGACCCAGCCACACATATACATGCATCCATTCTCCTCTAAACCCCCTCCCATCCAGGCTGGCACGTAACACTGAGCAGAGTTCCATGTGCTGTACAGTAGGATAACCTTGTTGGTTATCCATTTTGAATATGGCTGTATGTTCATGACCTTCCCAAAGTCCCTAATTATCCCTTCTGCCTGGAAACCCTAAATTTGTTTTCTAAGTCTGTTTCTTTCTGTTTGGCAAGTTCGTTTGTATCATAGAAGGGATGTCGTATGATATTTCTCCTTTTCTGTGTGACTTACTTTATTCAGCACGACACTCTAGGTCCCGCCATGTTATTGCAAATGGCGTTATTTCCTTCTTTTTAAATGGCATTATTTCCTTCTTTTTAATGGGCTGAATAATATTGTGATGGTGTATTTAATGCCTTACTTTTTTGAACTGGTGAAAGAAAATCTATGCCAGTTTGACATGAAAGAAACATTTTCTAAAAGTACATTTTAGTTCTTTCTAAGTAACTGATTTGCTTAGTCAAAATAGGCAACAGTTCCAATCTAGAAACCAAGGGGGAAGATGGACTAATTTAGAGTAAAGTGGAATTTATAACATTTGGTGGCCAGAGACAAAAGAAGCAGAAAATGTAACGATGGAAGCCAGGGCCAGATGAAGAGCCTGCCCAGCTGCGGCCCTCTACTGCTCTGTGGTCTGAGGATTGCATTCTGTACGAACGTCCTGAGAGAGGTGCCCACACAAAGCTTCAGATCAGAGAAAAAAAGATCACTTCTGAAAGTGGAATTGAGAATGTAGAATGTACCACACGGGCAGTAAAGGAAGCAAATTTCCCTTTTGTGCAGCTGTGGATTGATTCCATTATCAAGAGAATGACCTATTTACTGGATGGCATTCGGGACCAAGAACAGCATCATGGTGGTTCTGAGCACCTTTCCCAAGTGAATTTGTCTGGATGCCATCTTATTGCAGCAAATGGGGGCAGAGACACTAGGGGCATCGTGGACAAAGGGAACTAGGGTTTTGGAGGTTGGAGTGAATCGTTGGAGTTTTGGTTGCTTCACCCAGGAACGTATTGATTAGTAGCAACCAGGACAAAATATCCTTATAAGGGACGTGAGTCAGTTTTTCCAGCTGTGTATGTAGTATATACATTTTTGGGGAGTGGAGGGGTGGTTTACTACATTTTCTTGTGATTTGGGGAATCAGTATATTTTGCTTCTTTCATGTTTCATGTGGATAGGGTCAGAAAGACACTCTTATAACCTCAGGATAAATGAAACCTAAGTCCCTATCTCAGCATGTTAAATGCTCAATTATTTTCTCTTGGGAAATGCAAGGCTTAGGTAAGCAGCCTCTTGGGGGAAAAAAGAGAAAAAAAGAGCAAATTGATTCAAAGAACAGAGAAGACAGGATACAGTCAAAGGCGTGCTCATTATTTTCATGCCTCATGGACTCTGTATCAGGCTCTCTCTGTCCTGACAAAATGTTATCTTCTCTGAAAGGCTGCCTCAGAAACCAGCACACATCTTGTTTCTAATGTGCTTTTGCATACGTTTGCATTTGCTGAAATTTATAGTTGAAAAGGGACATGTATTTTTTCTTTTAATGTATAGAAGTATAGCTCAGAGGAATAGATTTACACTAGGATTTTTTATTTCAATGTCCTGCCTTAAATAGTTTTGTGGAATTAAAGCACAAAATGCCAGGTGTTAATTTCTATAGGACTAATGTCTCAGAACTAAAATAAATAAATAAATAAATAAATAAAAGAGTGTATCAAGTAAATACTGTAAAATAAATTGTCAGAGAAATTTTGGATGTCTTAATTTGCCGGTGGGTCCAAAGCAGTGAGCTCACTGGTTCAGACTAGTAAACAAGTGATTGGGGACAGGGAATCTTCTGCAATGTCATTTACTTGTAGAAGAGCTATGGAAAGTAAATAAGTGTGTACAATCTGCTGACATGTGGAAATATATATAAGAAAGGTTATATAAAAACTGAACTGATGTGAGGATGGTGGGATTATTGGCAGTTAAAAAACTGTCCTGTATTATACATTAGCTACTAGCCACAGGTGTTTGCTCAGTTGCTTCAGTCGTATCTGACTCTCTGCAACCCTATGGACCATGGCCTGCCAGGCTCCTCTGTCCATGGGATTCTCCAGGCAAGAATACCGGAGTGGGTTGCTGTTTCCTCCCCCACAGGTAGCTATTTAAATTTAAATAAATTAAAATCAAAGTCCCCTGTTACACTAGTGGCTAAGGTGCTCATGGCCAACTTATGGCTGGTGGCTACCATACTGGACAACACCGATATTCCCATCCTTACAGAGTTCTGTTGGACCATGCTGATTTACATAGTGCTTTAACCTTACTGTTAGATCAATTTTCTAGTAAAATACTAATTTGAAAAAAGGTAGTATTGTGAATAATAATGATGGGAACCATTTCCTGAGTGTTCGAATGTGCTTAACACTGTTCCAGATGCTTTTACGTGCATAATCTCGCTTTGACATGGGTTCCGTTATTATTCCTGTTTTACATATGAGCCTCAGTTTCCTGTTTTTGTTTAATTGTTTCTTTATTGGCTGTGCTGAGTCCTCTAGTTCTGGCACGTGGGGGCTACTCTCTGGTTGTGGTGCGAGGGCTTCTTATTGCAGTGTCTTCTCTTGTCAAGGAGAATGGACTCAAGGGTGTGGCTTCAGTAGCTGCAGCTTAGGGGCTTCGTTTCCCGTGGCATGTAGAATCATCCTGCACCAGGAATCGAACCTGTGTCCCCTGCATTGGCAGTTGGATTCTTAACCACTGGACCACCAGGGAAGTCCCCAGTTTCCTTATATGTATATAAAACTGGGGTAATAATGGTGCCTCTTTCACAGCACAGGGATTAAATGAGCGTATGCAGGTAAAGTACGTAAGTATGTACCTTGGGCCTATATACAAAATAAGTATACAATAAATGTAGCTATTATATTAACTTTCTTCATGGAATAAAAGTGTGATTCATTCTTACAGTACTGTATTTTAAGAATGGATTAAAAGTAAAAATATGCAACTGAAGCCTATTTGCTGACTTTTGTGATTCTGAACCTGTAGAAGGTTCCATGCTGTAGTTTTTAATGCCCACCCTTCATCTTTCCTTCAAGTCACGAGCAAATTTCCATAGGACTGAAAAGATAGACCCACATCAAATATTTTATAAAGTTTAAAAATAGTGTTGCTTTAACCAATTTGACTCTCTGCCACCCATTAAAGGTTAGTAAAAATAGCGTATAATTAGTGGATGTGAACTTTGGATCCAATAGTCTAACTATGGACTATGAGGTAAGAAAACCTAAACATATTTAAGAATTGCTAAGTAATAAGTGAAAGTTGCTCAGTTGTGTCCGACTCTTTGTAACCCCATGGACTATTCAGTGCATGGAATTCTCTAAACCAGGATACTGGAGTGGGTAGCCCTTGCCTTCTCCAGGGGATCTTCCCAACCCAGGGATCAAACCCAGGTCTCCCGCATTGCAGGCAGGTTCTTTAACCAGCTGAGCCACAAGGGAAGCCCTAGGTAGTAAGATCATATGCTATCTCTGTGGCTACATGTAGATCCTATTTTGAACCTATTAACTGCAGGGTCTTTTAATAGAGTACTTTCAATGATAATAAACATTATCTAGCAAATTTAGGTACCATCTTTACAAAAATAACCATCCATTCCAACTCAGAAACAGGAATCTGAATTTAAACAATTAAAAATACAACTTCGGCTAATTTTTCTACTGGTAAAAGATTAAATTATGCTGCATCTCTAGCATCAACCAAGATATTTCTTTTCTCACTTTTTAATTTTTTTTTGCTACAAAGAAGTGATAATGAGAAATACTGTGGCTTGAGAGTCAAAAGTTAAAGCTCATTTTTTCTTGACCCTTTAACTTTTGTGGATATACTTTTTGAATTAGCAGAGTTGTTCTGTTGATGTTCTTTTTCCTACTTTATTTCTCCTCACCAGAATGCCTGCTGCCTTTGCTGATGAAGCAGCGTATCCTATGCTGTATATTTTATCATTTCCCTCTTCATGTAGCTTGAGCATCAAATGTGCGTGGAATAAGGATGGCAGTTCGAGTAGAGACATGTGCATTGAGAGTTTACAAGGTCTGTGTGTTTAATTTATGTGGTCTGAAGAAATGAAATCGAATGGAAAGACAAAATATGTTTTACATTACCTGGATTTGCTCAAAGGGTACTTCAAAGCTGAATGACTCATTGTAGTAGGGGTTAAGTGTATTCTTTTTAATTGTTGTCTTTTTCTTCTTCAGCCTCTTGCCATTCTGCATCAGATGAATCTTCACATAAGGATCTGAAAAATAGAAACAAAAACTTTTAGGAGATCAGAGACACATATTTTAGATTATAATTGAGTTTATAAAAAGTAAGTATTTCATATAGGAAAGTAATTGTGTAGTATATATTTAGTATTTTTAAAAATTTCAAGTGTTTCTTGTTGAAAGATTTTAAGTAACCTACGGGCCATGGTTTTTTGGTCATGATATCTCAATGTTTATAGTTGGGTTTAGGAGAGGAGAGCAGTGGTGTGCTGGCAAACTTCCTTTTTGGGAAAAAAAGTCTTGACATAGCATTTTCTAATGTCCATGGTATAAATATTCTCAGCATGACCAATTTCAAGCTAACTGTTTAACAACTGGCTTAGTAAATTCCTGAAAATTTAGCAGTTGGCTTTTGTAAGCTGGCAAGAACCTGGCTGCAGTATACCACTGCATGGAATAAAACTCTCGACAGAGAGGACAAAGGAGCCCTTTTGTTCTTTCACTTCCTCATTTGCTAAGACAATAATAGGCCCTAGGGATATAGCTGTAAACAAACCAGACTATCCCTGTTTTCAGGACAGAACTTCAGACTTGTGAGAGAAATAGACAATGAACTTGAAGAGAAATGCATGTGAAATTATAACTTGAGAAGAGTGCTCTGGAAGAGGAGAGCAGATAGAGGTATGATAGAGGCTCCCGGGGTGGTATGGTGAGTGTAAGGGAGGAATGGAATCATGTAGTTAGATCACTTAGGAAGACCTTTCTGCAGAGGGAGCATTGAAAGTGAGATGTGAATACTGAAGGGTGAGAAGAGGCTATGTCTCTGAGTGTGTATGTGTGTGTGTATGTGAGAGAGAGATCCAGAATCTGTGCCAGAACATTTCTAGGTAGAAAAGAGCTTCAGGGGTTTAAGGAAAAGCGAATAAGCTGGTAGCACCCCCAAAAGTAATGAGAAAAGGAGCAGGGGAAAGATTCCCTTAGCAGTTTCCCAAGTCTCATTGCTAGGTAAGACAATGGAGGGATAAGATGGTTCGCATTACTAACAGATGAATGACCTCCCTACAGATTATCAAGAACAAATGCACAAGTTTGATAGTAAAATCTACTGTTTCCTGAAACATTTTTCCATCTGATAGGCAATGCATATTCATTATAGAAAAATATCAGGGGGCAATGACAAACAAAAAGAGGAAGAAATTTTAAATCATCCATGATTTTACTCCCCTGCCATGCCTTCCAAAATTTCTTTCCTTTCTTTCAGAACATGGAGAGCTGTAAAAAAAACTTTAGAGATAATCTGGTCTAATGCCCATGTACTTTTAGAATGTACAGCTGCAGACCAGAGAAGGTTGTTTTTATACCCCTCTTCCAATCCTCCAGTAGAACATAACTTCTGAAGGACAGAAAATTTGTCTGCCATACTCACTAATTGAATTTACTAAACAGTACCCAGAAGTATTTAATTTTTGTTGAATAAATAAGTGGAACTTATTTAGGGCCTAATAATCTGGGTCTCCTTACCTTCACTTCTCTGTCTTCTTCCCATTGCCCCAAAGCCCAGACTACTTAAATATGTGTAGTCTGCGTTTTTTGTTTTTAATGTTACATCCAGTCAAGGGGCTTGCAATTAAGATTTTAATCAAAATGAAGACTATCTTTAAAAGCCAGACCAAGAAAATGAGAAAACAAGTGTGTCAACTGAATAGTTGGTCAGTTAAAGAAAAGCCTGCTGCTCTCAGGCAACACTGATTTTTGGTACAGAGACCTGGCTTGCCTACCAAGCTCCCCGTCTCCTCCATCGCAGCCCCTTACACTGATAAAGATGGTCAAGCCTCCAGGTGCGCCTTGGCACTGACAAAATACCGCAGTATTAAACACTCCCAAATCAGCACTGGTGGCTCCTGTGTTCACGTGTGGAGACTCCATCAACCTAAGGCACTGGCTTTCGCCAGACAAGCATGGTTTATTCCTTTAACACAGTAAACGACAAGAAAATTCCTTGTGCCTCTGCCTTTTGAGCAAGCGAATTAAAACCCAAGATCCTTTCAGATGTCAACATGATCTCTGATGTGACCAACGCTTGCAGGAGAACAAGGTGACTCAGAAAACCGATCAGCTAGATTCTCCCTGACTGAGGGGCCAGGGGTGAGCTAACGCCCGAGCGGCAGGAAGGAGTCAGCCGTCGGAGGGTGTGGGGGCAGCTTGAACCATCCGGAAGGAACCGCACGCAGAGCCCTAAGGCGCTGTCTTTCCTCCTGTTTGTGAATCAAGAAGGCGAGGGGGAGAGAGGCGGGTGGTGAGGCCAGGGAGGTAACACTGTCAAAAGCAGAATCTGCCAGTTCCCACCCCAATTCAGAGGCACTCTATAATTTCATGACCCCTACAGAGGGCTGGAACAGGAGCAGCTTTGGGCCCGTATGAATGGGCAGAGGGAGGCTTTGCCTTTGCAGATTCATTCCGATACAGGCACCAAAACCACTTACGTTATAGGCACAATTCCTAGCTTAATCATAACCAAGACTGGCAGGAACTCAAAGGTCTTTTTCTCTTTTATTCTTCCCAGATTTAGTGAGATATAGGTGACACATAACATTGTGTAAGTTTAAGGTGTACAACGTGATGACTTGACGTGCATATGAGAAGTGATTACCACAATAAGGTTAGTTAACACAACTGTCAGTTCACATAATTACGACTTTTTTTTTGTGGTAAGAACATTTAAGCTCAACTACCTTAGCAACTGTCAGGTAGAGAACACAACGTTGTCACCATGCTGTCCATTAGATCCCCGGAACTTACTCATCTTATAACTAGAAGTTTATACCCGTTGCTCAACAATTCCTCACTTCCCTTGCTCCTCAGTTCCTGGCAATCACTGTTCTACTTTCTGCTTCTAGGAGTCTTTCTTTTTAAAAAATAGATTCCACATCCACATAAAAGGGAGGTAATACAGCATTTGTCTTTCTCTGCCTGACTTATTTCTCTTAGCATAATGCCCTTGAAGTCCATCCATGTTGTATTTCTTTTTTTTGTAGCTGAATAATATTCTATCATATATATCACACTTTCATTATCCATTTATCAGTTGACAAACAAATAGGTTGCTTCCATGTCTTGGCAATTGTGAGTAATGCTGCAGTGGACATGGGGCTGCAGACATCTTTTTGAGACAGTGACTTCCTTTACTTCAGATGCATACCCAGGAGGGGAGTTGCTGCTCATGCGGTATCTCTGTTTTTAATTTATCTTGAGGAAACTCCATACTGTTTTCCATAGTGGCTGTACCAACTTATGTTCCCACCAACAGTGCATGAGGGTCCCCTTTCCTTCACATCTTGAGTGCTTGTACTCTCGTCTTGCTGATGATAGCTATTCTAGTAGGTGTGAGGAGATATCTCACTATGGCTTTGATTTTTATTTCCCTGATTATTAGTGATGATTAGCAGTTTTTCCTGGGTCTGTTGGTAATTTGCGTATCTTGTCTGAAAAAATATCATTCATAACCTCTGCCCATTTTTAATTGGATTTTAAAAATTTTACTTTTTTTTTTGTTGTTGCTGTTGAGATGTATGAATTTCTTATATATTTTGGATGTTAGCCCCTGATCTGACATATGGTTTGCAGATATTTTATCCCACTCCATAGGTTGTCAGAAGTCCTCCTTTTCAACGTTTTTGCCTGGATAAATCTTGACTAAGCCCAACAGCTTATGTTCCCAAGGTGGCCACATTTGAGCATCTTCTTTGTCCAGCCATCTGAAGTCTTACATTAATTCTCCATTTTCTCTGCTCTTCTCCATTTTCACCCCCTCTTTGACTGGCTTGATTTCGTAAGTGTCCTCTGGTTGAAGTCTTGCCCTGAATTCTGGTCTCTTTGGAGATGGCCCTAATCTCTTGATTAGTTCACTAGCAACTTCTTTGGGAACCTAGACCTTGCTCCTGTCTCCCTAAGTATGGCTGAGACTTCTTAATGGAAATATACGCACCTAACTATGAGACGGAGAAGGCAATGGCACCCTACTCCAGTACTCTTGCCTGGAAAATCCCATGGATGGAGGAGCTTGGTAGGCTGCAGTCCATGGGGTCGCTAGGAGTCAGACACAACTGAGCGACTTCCCTTTCACTTTTCACTTTCATGCATTGGAGGAGGAAATGGCAACCCACTCCAGTGTTCTTGCCTGGAGAATCCCAGGGATGGGGGAGCCTGGTGGGCTGCCGTCTTTGGGGTCGCACAGAGTCAGACATGACTGAAGCAACTTAGCAGCAGCAGCAGCAGCAGCAGCTATGAGACACACCCATGCTTTAAGGACACACACATTTTTCATAGTAAGGATCACCTCTTCTGTAAAGTAGAACTCTGTATACTTAAATTTGCTCTGTTTTAGGGACTGGTCCACAAAGCAAATTCTTGTCAATTTCGTTTCTTAATGGCTTAGAAATCCTGGTCATTGCATGACAAGACATAATTTTATGGAAATGATAAAATAGGCAGTAACGATACTCCCTAACATTGCCATTGCTCTTGAGTACAACTACTAGACACCATGCATGGCATCCAAATATCCATTTTGTAAACCTGTAAATACCACAGGGGAATAGGCAAGCTACAAAGCTGGGCTGCTGTCCTCAGGAACTCCATATGTCTATGACTACACTGCTTATATTCTGTTCCCAGAACAAGTGCTCATGGAACCCTTCATGATCTAAATACTGACAACTCTCCTTCAACACCAGTTAGAGAATCCCTATTGCTACTGAAACAGGTGCAAGACTTGGCACAGTTGGCCTTTTATTTGTTTAATTTATCCTAAAAAGGGGGTGGGATCTTTTTGTTTTTCTAACTGTGGTAGAAATGAAGAGCTCTTTTCTGATATCTATCTAGTCTCTAATAGTAAATGTTTCTAACTTGTCAGTGCTAGAAAATGATGAACTAGCATTAGAAGGAAGGTTCTTCCCTCCCAACAATAAACTGCAGTTACAAAGAGTGCAGATTCGTTGCCACGTTTTGGATGATTTTCGGGTGTATCATCTGGTTTTGTTATCACTGTGGCACCGCTACCTTCACTCACCATTTGTCAGGTTCTCTTTTTGTCTGAAATCAGTTGAACTGAACTCTACCTCCTTCTGTCATAATAGCTTTGTAACTTGGGGGAATTTTAGGACACGGTAATAAAATTACCCTCCAACTTT
This sequence comes from Redunca redunca, assembly GCA_006410935.1. Lineage (NCBI taxonomy): Eukaryota > Metazoa > Chordata > Mammalia > Artiodactyla > Bovidae > Redunca > Redunca redunca. The sequence continues at coordinate 68,839 of SJYQ01004476.1, forward strand.
TATATATTGACAGTCCTCTTTCATATAAAATTTAGGTTTTTTGTTCCTAACAATTATAGAAGGCAGAGAGATAGTTCCCTCAAAAGATATCCATATCCTAACCCTCGGAATTTGTTAATATGTCACCTTATATAGCAAAAGAGACTTTGCAAGTGTAATTAAAGTTAAGGGTCTTGAGATGAGAGGGTTGTCTAAGAGGACCCAGTCTAATTGTGAGAAAACAGAGGCCCTTTCCTGGTTGTGGTCAGAAGGAGATGTAACACTGGAGCACACTGCTGGCTTTGGAGATGGGGAAGGGGCCACCAGCCACAGAATGCAGGTTGCCTCTAGGAGCCGGGCACGCACACACCGCGTATTTAAAATGGGTAACCAAGGACTGCTGTATGGCACGGGCATGCAAACACCGTGTATTTAAAATGGGTAACCAAGGACCTGCTGTATGGCACGGGAACCTCTGCTCAGTGTTCTGTGGCAGCCCGGATGGGAGGGGAGTTTGGGGGAGGATGGACACACCTGTGTGTATGGCTGAACCCCTTCACCCTTCACCTGGCAGTATCACAACATCGTTAACTGGCTATTCCCCAATACAAAACAAAAAGTTAAGAAAATAAAAGTTGGAAAAGGCAATGGATCCTTGCCTAAAAGGAACACAATTCTGCTGACACCTTGATTTTAGCCAAGTGAGACCTGTGTCAGACTTCTACAGAACTACATAAACATGTATTTTCTTTTTAAATTAACTTTGTGATTGTTTATCTTGGTAGCAATAGAAAATTAATACAGCAACCAAAATTAAAGAGATAATTCTGTTGTTTAGCTAGCAAGGTTTGAGGATGAGAGTTTAATTTAAATAGATCTAGAAAGCAATATTTTGGAAAAAGTTGATATTCTTTCCAATCTCCTAAAAATTATTACACTGTTACTCAAAGCAAAATCTTTCAAAAATTTGCTTTTTTTGATTAAAATGTTAACATATGGCATGAAATCAAAAGATGATATTTATGTACAGGTGTTTTAGGTCCCTAGGTAACATTAGTGAAAGTGATTGAGATGCTAGCTGAGAAGAATTTTTAAAGTAAGATCCATTGCAAGGTTTAATATAATAATGTTCCTTTGTATCTGTAGAGTGCTTGAAGGTGATATATGTACGGGCTTCCCTGGTGGCTCTGATGGTAAAGAATCTGCCTGCAGTGCAGGAGACCCAGGTTTGATCCCTGGGTTGGGAAGGTCCCCTGCAGAAGGGAATGGCTACCCAGTCCAGTATTCTTGCCTAGAGTGTTCCATGGACAGAAGATCCTGGCAGTCTACAGTCCATGGGGTTGCAAAGAGCTGGACACGACTGAGTGACTAACACTTTCATATAAAACATATACAATGTACATAATATATATATACACATAACTATATGTAACACACATATATAACATATATATAAACATATTACATATATATGATAAATTATATAATCTCCTTTAATCCATACAACAATCCCAGTGAAAAAACTGGGGCTTAGAAAGGCTGATTTTTTCCTGCAAGAATGTATACCAAGGTCTTCAGACACTGAACCTGCTACTCTGTGTGATATGTTGGAGAAATAAGTTAGCATACTGTTTATAAGTACAGACCCTGAAGCTAAACTAACTTGAATCTTGGCTGTGCAACAGCTGTGTAGTTTGGGCAAGTTATTTAAGCTCTTTATTCCATAGTTCCTTCACCTTAAAGTGGTGAGACTGGTCATACCTCACTTAGAAAATTGTGAAGATTAAATTGAGTTTCTCTTTTGAAAGTGCTTCAGAATGTGCTGGGCACATATTTTATTAATTATTCATATTTATTATAGTGTTGTGAAAGGACTGACATCTATGTCAACATCTGTGTGTCAGACCCTCCCCCAGATCACTTTGTAGAACTGGTGTCCACCATTAGCAAATGGGAAAAAGTCATTCCAAGCTGACCCCAGTGCCAGATTTATTTCTGGAAAGAACACCCACGCTGAGCAACTGGTTCATTACTGAAGAATTTACTCCTGTATGAGATGAAAGAGAAAGAGTTTCTTTCTTTTCTATCTGCAGAGATGGTCTTGAGGTGTGTGATGGGAAACTAACTCAACATCCAGTATTCCACATCCTCCTGGTCCTGAAGTCAAGACATCAAATTACTCAGAGCCGAGAAGTTAATGTGGAGAGTTCTACCTGCAGTCTTATTACTGTGGTTCTAGGATAGTGTGAGACAAAACTATGATTTATGGACGTTTCTTTCCAGATATTGAGGCCAGCTAATGTGGGTATACTTGGACATATTATGTATGGAGAATCTACTTTCCTGATGCTGCTCAAAATAAGGAAACAGAGAAAAGGAGGCCCTCAGCTTTGAGATTTGTTGTTAGGAATACGGTAATACCCGTTGGTTGTTGGAGAGAGGTAGTATCTATACCTCCACTCATAATTTTTCTGTGAATTCCTTTTCATTGTGAGAAAAAAAAAGTCTGATTTCTTTCTTCTGCTTCCACCTAGCCTCCAAACTCCTCCATTCTTTTTTCCACTCTTTCCCATCTAGAGCGAAGGATAGGAAATCATGTTAAAGTTACACTGAGATGATTTGCTAAGACACTTATTGTACCTCACCTCATAGACAGTGGGGGCTTGCAAGCACTGACTTTGCCAGGTGAAAGGAGTGTAGAGGATCCCAGGATGGCGACCAGATGAATGCTTTTGTCTCATTTCCATTTTCAGGGATGAGGATGAAGACCTCCTTTGATTGGTTAGGTGGTTACTCGGTTGGCTTCGGCTTATGAGCAACTGCAAAGGTGGGAGGGTCATTTCTTGCCCGTTAGGAAGCCTCTTCTCATATGATTCATGGGGCAGACAGCCTATGGTCTGGGGCCAATCTTTGACTTTCATGGTTCCTATTCAGGTGTTGATTTTGAGTGGAAGACTTGTTACATGTATTTTTCACATTAAATGGTAGGAGTCTCCATTCTGAAGGGATTATTCCAACAACCAATTCCTAGTAGTCTGATCTGGCCCTGATGCTCCAGTATTTAGCTCTAGGTGAAGTGAGCTATCATTACACATAGTCCTTCAGACTTTGCCTCCCGTCCCACTCATCTCCATCTGATCCACCCTGGATACACTGAATCTGCCATCTTCTTTTGCTCAGGGAGTAAGAAGAGTGATGCCCTTATTTCCTCGCTGTTCCAGATTTCCCTACCATCCACCTTGCTTTACAAAGGCTTGGTTGATTTGATGGCTTTGTCTATGGAAGGGATGAAAATAGGGAGGTTGGATATGGCAATAAAAAGAAACTCGAGAAGTCCTCATTCTGCCAGGTAATTCTTGATACCACCTTAGCTGGCCTTGTTGTGGACTAAATGTGTGTGCTCCCCGATTTATATGTTAAAATCCTAACCCCTAAGTGTGATGGTATTAAGAGGTGGGGTCTTTGGGAAGTAGTTAGGTCTTGTGGGTGGAGCCTTATAAGAAGAGTCATGATCTTTCTCTGTGAGGGGACAGCTGTTAACCAGAAAGAGAGCCTTTCCTGAGACCCTGACCATGCTGATCTCTGACTTTCAGTGTCTAGGACTGTGAGTAACAAATGTCTGTGGTTTAAGCCACCAAGTCTGTAGTATTGTCATAGCAGCCCTACTACCTATCCACCTACCTACTTACCTATCCATCCATCCATTCATCCATCCATCCATCCATCGTCTATCTCTCTCCAAACTAAAATGACATTCTTCCCACTGAACTCCCTGGGTTCCCTCTGCTTTTTCTCCAGCATTACTGATTCTTCTTTATTTTCTCCTCTCCCTTCATCTGCCCCAAGATTCTCAAGGACAAATGTTTTCAGTTCAATCACATTTGATATTATTTTAGCACACATTTCATACAGGCTTTTTCTCTGTACTCCTTTGCTCAGACACCCTGCAGTCCAACCTTATGCTTTCAATATTACTGCTACCTCAGTAAAGCAGAGCTTCTGGCCACAGAGTCTGGCACTGGAATGCAATGTTTTCACCAACACTGGTGTCCCTGGCACAGTTTCAATATGTGGAGATACATTCCCAAAAAAGGATAGAGAGTAACCTTGGAGGAAGACTTTGAAACTCAGTATAAAATTCAGTAAATTGTTTTCCTTCAGCTACAGGGACACAACGTTGGGTGAACTTTGCAGAAATGTAAGGACAGCCCACACACTGTTCTATAAGGTCATAACCACAACCACCTCGGCTCTGTGATCCTTGGGACAGACACTGATCTCGTCACCTCCCTTCAGGCCTGCTCTTTCATCAGGAGTCCAGTCTGATTTGGAGGCATCTTTGATCCCTTCTCCACCTCCCATGAACACTGGGCCACTGGGTGCTGCCTGTTTGCCTTCACCTGGTCCATCTTGTTGGTTCTCTCTTTCTAACTGTTGCCATACTCTAAAGGTCAGAAATCTAATCTCTCTTGCTACTGTACCTTCAACGTCAGACCAGTCTTCCTATAATTGTTAAAAGGGCATTTGATCCCACTGACTTTCTCATTAAAAGCCTTCAATGACTTGCCAATGTAAAAAAGTCATTAAAGATAGAAACTCTTTCCATGTGAAAGATAGAAGGCAGGAGGAGAAGGGGATGACAGAGGATGAGATGGTTGGATGGCATCACTGACTCAATGGACATGAGTTTGACCAAACTCCGGGAGATAGTAAAGGACAGGGAGACCTGGCGTGCTGCAGTCCATGGGGTCACAAAGAGCTAGACATAACTGAGCAACTCAACAACAACAGCGGCAATGTAAAACGAACTCCAAACTCGATCATGGCATTCTCAGCCCCATCCTGACTTCCACAAATCCTGTGCAGCTCTCCTGGTTGATTCTTACTCTTTGTCACAGAGAATTGAAAATGCTCTGTCTTTGAACTGCTGGTCCTTCAACCTGGAATGCCCTTTCTTTCTTTTCCCCTTGTGAATGTGATTTAAAATCACCTCTTCCCTGAAGATTTTATTGATGATTTTCTCAGTCAGAACCTTAAGACAAGCCTTTCTTTGCCTGGCAGCATTTTCTTTTGTACTATTGCAAAGCATGCATCTCTTTCTCTTCGGTATTGGAGGACTTCTGTGGAAACCCAATAACACAAAAACAATGTTCTTGTGGGGAAATGTGTTTTGAATTCAGAACTACTGGCTTCAGGATGAACTTTGAGGAGACTGTCTCCTTGTAAGAAGGGGGCTCTTTCCATTACTACTCCATTCTCTAAAGCCCAGGAACATGGTCACCCCTTTCTTCCCTCAGGCAGTTCTAATGTTAAATTATGCTAACTTCATAGAAATACAATTGGAAAACAGCTGGCTGTAAGCAGTGATCCTTTTGTGTGAGATATAAAGGAGCCAGTAAGAGCTTTTTGAATTTACAATGAGAACTAGAAAGCAGCAGTTCAAAGCAGAATAATGCAAGACGCCTGCAGTTTTCATCTTGCCAATTTTGCATAATTATACTGTCTTCTTTCTTAACTACTACGGTGACTGTGGGCCCTTGTAGCCGTGGCCTTTCCATTTCAACCAGAAACTTGATAAGAAATAGCCTCATTTCAGCTGTTTTGTTCAATCCCTTCTGAGCCAGTACCCAGCTTCTCAGTAACTATAGGTATCATTCCTTTTATCTTTTTCCTCCGCTGTGGATAATGAGTAAATTACAATGCACAGTGTTGGAAGAGGAAAGTAGCGCATTTATCAAGTAAAGTCTCAAGTTTCAAGTGACTGAAAACTCATTTCAAAATGGTGTGAATTGTAAAGGTAGCTTATTGACTTATATGATGGAAAAGTCCAAAAGTAGGGTTGTGTGGCAAAGATTAATTGTCCCCTAAAACCTTTTCCCCCTTCTTTTAATTTTTTAAATTAAAATAGTTATTTTTAAGTGAAGGACAATTGCTTTACAATATTGTGTTCGTTTCTGCCATACAGCAACATGAATCAGCCATAGCCATGTATGTCCCCTCCCTCTAGAACCTTCCTCCCACCTCCCACCCAATCCCGCACCTCTAGGTGGTCACAGAGCCCCGGTTTGAGTTCCCTGGGTCATACAGCAAGTTCCCATTGGCAATCTATTTTACATATAGTGTATATGTTACTGTCTCTCCATTCATCCCACTAATTTTTTTTTTTTACTTTGCATTTTTTAAAACAGATGTATGAAGTTTATTTATTTATTTTTGGTCATGTGCTGTGGCTTGTGGGATGTTAGTTCCCCAACCAGGGATTGAACCCATGCCCATAGCAGTGAGAGTATGGTCCTAACCACTGGACTGCTAGGGATTTCCCTCCGCCTCCTTTTTCATCAATAAAACTCTTAATTTTACTGAGGCACCATTTCACCCAACTAAAAATATTTCTCCAAGCTTCTCGTACAACACAGTATGGTCCACCTAACTAACTTTTGGCTATTGGAAGGTGAATGGAAGTGATATATCTCAACTCCATAGCATATCTTTTGAAACAGTGGCTCTCAGTGGGGAGCTATTTCATCCTCCAGACATTTTGCAAAATGTCTGGAGGATGATTTATAAAATTTTGCAAAAATGGAGACACTGTAGATTCTCATAACTTGGGGGACGATACAGGCATCCCCCAAGTGGGTGGGTCAAGGCCAGGGATTCTGCTAAACATCCTACAATGTACAGAGCAGCTCTTAACAGTAAAGAGTCACAACCTCCTAAATCTCATTAGGGCTAAAATTGATAAACCCTCCCTTTAGGGCTTCCCTGGTGGCTCAGATGGTAAAGAATCTGCCTGCAATGTGGGAGGGAAGATCCCCTGGAGCAGGAATAGGCAACCCACTCCAGTAGTCTTGCCTGGAGAATTCCATGGACAGAGGAGCCTGGCGGGCCTTAACATAAGCTTCATGCCCTCCACTTTATTATTTTTTTTCTTGCAACTGAAACATGGGTGTGATAGGAGGGCAGTGAACTAGCTTTTACCTTGCAATGTAAAGAGTAGGCGGTTAGGGGGACAGGACAAGATAGGAAGATCTTGGGTCCCGAAGTGACCTCCCAGCCCTATAACTGCCCACTGATCTCGCCCACCCACCCGACTGTGGACATGAGGGTGATGAGCTTCAGAGAGCAGTCCCATCGTCTGGAGCCCCTGTGTGGTGGAGTCCCTTTGTTTAGCAGTTCCGTCTGCTTCCTACTTAATGCTCCTGACATCCAGCAGGGCCAGGGTCCCCAGTTTGCTTGTGTCTCCACAGTCTTCTACAGACTCCTCTGAGAGCTCCACATGCCGCCTCCTCGAGATACCCTAGGCTCTTCTCTTAAGGCTGTAAATGACTGTACCGGCTTCAAGTCTCACATCACCACACTATACGATCCGAGGAGAAGAGGGTCTACATCAGAATTTCCAGGAAAAGTCCCAAGTTTACTCTGACTGCACAAATATAGATGACCCTACGTTAACCCCTGTGGTGAACGTATCTCAGTGTGATGAGCTAGGCTGGCTTGGTCCTGAGTCATCTGTCCATCCCCAAACCAGTCAGGAGGTCCAGGCATCCTGCCTTCGGTGCTGGGGATAGGTGCAGCTCTAGTCTAAGCCCAGCGTTAAGCATAGAAGAATATGGTGGTTCCTCAAACAGGAGTGAGAAGGCTCTTACCAAGAATGACGAGAATAGAAATTGGAGGCAACCGACCAGTGTTTATCGAGCTTTTCCTGGGGTCTTGAGGATTCCATCTGTGTCTAAACTTGAAATTGTCCATATGCTTATTTTCAGAGAGTTGCCCCTTCCCACTTGAGATCAAATCCCTAGGAGTGAGCCATGAAGCACTTGTATAAAGTGGTCCATGACATGAAGCTTATTTTTTTTTCCCCTAGAGGAAGGCAGAAAAGTTTGTGTGTCTTACAATAGACAGATAAATCTAATTATCATTGTATTAAAAAAATAAAGTAGTGCAGCAGTATCAGAGACAGCAGAGTTAAAACATGGCAGATTTAGGATTTAGAGTTTCCCTGCCAACTGCAGCTTTTTCTTGTAAGCTGATAGAGTATTTTATCAGTAAGCCAATCATTAAGCAGTATACAAATAATTAAATAGTAATAGGGTTCACAGAACAGATAATTTCCATTTCCATCACTGGCAGTTACAACACATTTACTTGAGGGAGGTCTTTATAAATAATTTACAAGTACTTAGAGAAGACTACACTGAAGAACGTAGATGCCTTTATAGTTTAAAATGCTCCCTGCAATGGTATAGTAAGGATGCAGCATTAAAAATATATTCTGGGAAAATTTTCCTTCTGAGCCCACATTTAAAAATGAATTTACATTAGTTAAGTGCAGAGTTTGCTAGAAGAAAACAACGTTACATAAGGGACTGCCACAAAGGAAAGCAACCTCATTTTAGTGAAGACATCATAAAATAGCAAAGGCTGATTTAGTTCATTAAGGATGGCAGAGTGCTCTGAGGAGACAAAAACATAAGTGCAAAATGCTATTGTTGTGAATTAAATGGAGAGCATTTCTGGTTGTGAAAGAGGAAGCCACTGAATTCCAACAATCATTTCTGTTGTTGCCAAAATGGACTGTGTGTGACTGCCAGCTTCTTGACTAAAGGTGTAGGAATGCATGTACGAAACCTATGGAACAGGACTATAGGAAAGAAAGATTTCCCGGACACCACATGTTTACGGGCATAAAAGAACAGTGTGAGGGTCTGAGGTCCACTCTTGGTAGAGCAAGGGGTTCACTGTACTTGCAAAACTCAAATCTTTCCTGTTCAGTACTGAAGGTAAAACTCTTTATCTATAATTCAATCCTCTTCTTCCTGAACTTTGGAAAATCTTTCGGGAAGGGCAAACACGTGAGAATAGGAACGGTGGTAATTAGGTCTGATTCTTTCTGGATGACTACAGAGAGCATCATGAGATGGCCAAGTATAAACTTTATGAGCTGATCTGAAAAACAAAAACAGTCAAAGGATTCAGCAAAGCAAACAAAATTGCAAACAGCAAATTCGACTTGCCTTTTTTTTTGACATTTGGGTTTAGCCTCTTATTTATGCCAGATGAAAGATCACTAGAAAGATACTTTTTTTCCCCTTCCTTCCTTTCTTTTTACAATTATTAGACATTTCTACTGGATGAAATAACATTGGTAACACTGTTACTGGATAACTGCTAAGATTTTTAAGCACATGTATTACGATATGACAATAAATGGATGCTACTCCTTATTCACATAGAGAAGGTTTCCAGGCAGCTCAGTCTGAGTTCAAAATAAAAACGGTGTGAGAACAGGTGCTCTTACACACGCTATGGCAGCAGGGCTGTGCTCCTGGCGGGGCCACTTGAGGCTCACCCAGTTCTCAGATGGTTCAGTTGGAATGGATTTCACCCTCATTAACTCCCCATTCCTTGCATGCACTTGCTTTAAAATATTTATGTGTCTTCTAGACATTCTGTTGTCCAAACATTAGAAGGTTTATGGATTGAGACTGGGATAATGGAGGGAGAGGCTTGGAAATGTTCCCATGGAGAGTGGAGGAATTTCTCTCCATGGCCTCACTTTGAACCACTTCCAGAACCTGTCAAGGGCCTGGGTCTATCTCAGAGGGAGTGGAGGCATGGTCCCTATGTTTTCCTCACTTGAAGTTGCCTCACCGCTTCTTTCTCTGCTTGAAAAAGGAAATGCATTCATGATCTCTACAAGGCTTCCTTCTCCTCCCTGCTCCCTCCTGCTTTTAAGTGACATTGTTAGCCTGTGGGCCTGGATGAACAAGGTGGCTTTTTTCCATCTCTTCTAGAGAAAGAGATACTGTTTTTAAAGACTCGTAGTATCATTGATAACTCGTGCTTCCCACCTCTGGTTTAAGATTCTACTGTATGAATAATGCATGCCCTATTTGTAAAAGTCGCAGAACTCTGAGCACCCTGGTTGGCTCTCGTTATTAAGTTTCTTTATATGAATGCTGATTTCCTTGATCCTTCCAGAGAGATGTTTCATTTTGGTTCATTGATGGCCAAATATGGTTCTATTTTCTAAAGCTGTGACACTGTTTGAAATAAGCGGGTGCTTTGCACGTCAAGAAGATAAGTAGCTTTGCAAGATAAATCAACTTCTATGACGGTAATCTGGTTTTCTTACAACATTGTAGGAAGAAAACAAAAATAAACTATGACTTCAATATTATATGGCATATAAGAAAATGACACGGAGTAATATAATTCTGTGGTGATTCTTACTGCTTTTTATGAGGCAAATTTGTGATTAAAGTCAATCACTGCATCTCAGTGTTTCAGATCTCAGTAAAAACTCATTATAATGTTACTGTACACACTGAGTTCTTTGGAATTGACACCATCTAGGATACTTCATCCCTAATCTTGGAGAAATTAGAGTTGGGGCGTTCGAGTTAGTCAGATTCTTTATACAGAAAATTGGTTTCTGTGGGTTGGTTTAATTCTTTGCAAGATTCCAGAGCCATACACTAAATGGCCACAGAGACGGCCCAGAGGCATAAATGTTAGGGTGACTCCTATTTTCCCCACATTTTCCATTTTCTTGAATCACAGATATTCTGCGGGCTGACATCTTTCACTTTGACGACTTTTGGTTTAACATAACTCAAGTGGTTATGTTGTTTTCTCTTGACATTATTCCTTAGCTCTGTGGTATAGAATTCACTCACTCATTCATTTGTCTGTTCATTTATTCACCCAGCTGCTCAGTTCCTCATTTGCTGAGCTCCATAGTATACCGGGCACTCCTCTTTTAGCCATTGTCCTGTTCAGTCCTGTACTCTCATGCCTGGCACGGAGCCTGGCACCTGGTAAGAATCCAGTAACATTTGCTAAATGATTGCGTCAGTCAGTGAGGCTAAACACCTGTTAAGAAACTCTCAGGGAAGAGGGTGAGGGCATACAGCAAACTATGGAACCCAGTTAGTCCTTCAAAGAGCTCACAGTTAATTAGAAAGGGAAGGCAGAAATTCCTGAAGAGTTTAAGTCAACTCATAGCTTCTGTAGTAGGAGAGATAGTGTAAGGCAGTATACGTTTTCTTGCTAAATGATTCGTATGGTGGTGACTGAGAGGAGTTCAGAGCAGACGGACATCCTTCACTTGGTTGAAAAGGCTTGGTTTGAATTCAAAGCTCTACACTCAGGGCATCCAAACAAGTGTTATAAAGAGAGAAGCCACCTTTAGTCCTAAAAATCGCCAGCTCTTAGTCCTCTTTTCCTTCCGCCTCCGCATATAGATGTACAATTTCACAAAACACCAATACAGTGGTATTTGGATGGTGTCTATGCTTGTGTAGAGAAGCAAAAAGGTCACTAAGATGGATTGTCTTTCTTTGAACTTATTTTTTTCCTTGGCCTTTTCTAGTCTTTCTGAGCATAATGGAATTTCATGTTTATCCTAATGTGATTTTCATAAACAGGCAATCCATACATCTTAAGACGGTTTAAATGAAATGGAATTTTGCATGATATGCAGAATTCTCCAAATAACAGGACGCATATATACCTGCTTGTAACATTTGCAGGGTTGAGGTTAAAACTGCAAATGCAAGTGCGTGTACCACATGTCTAAATTGTTAAATGTTGTAAAGTGAAGTGAAAGTGTTAGTCGCTTAGTTGTGTCTGATTCTTTGTGATGCCATAGACTCTAGCCCACCAGGCTCCTCTATCCATGGAAATCTCCAGGCAAGAATACTGGAGTGGGTTGCCATTCCCTTCTCGAGGGGATCTTCCTGACCCAGAGCTTGAACCAGGGTCTTCTGCTTTGCAGGTAGATTCGTTACCATCTGAGTCACCAGGGAAGCCCAAATGTAAACTAAGACACAAACTGTTAAAATATGTAGTTTCTATTCTCATATATTGACAAATAAACATTGATAATAACCAGGAAACCCAGCTTTAAATCAAGAATTCTGAACCCTGGGGCTCCGCAGTGGAAACAGCCCTCTTTTCCCCTCACTAAACTCCCACGGACACCCTAAGAAGTTTCATATATCCTTATGAGGACACCGCAGCCTGCATGTCCCAGTGTCATTCAGCAGCCCCCAAAGGCTGCTCCTCAGCCATGGGGTCCCACCTGCCCAGAGCCTGGTCCACAACGGAGCGCTGGGTGCGCCCTGAGATGCGCCTGTTCTGTTGGTCTTGAGGACCTTTGCTGGCTGCGCCGGGTCTGCGCTGCTGCACGCTCTCCCCGGCTCCTGTGGGCAGGGACCCCGCTTTGTTGCGCTTAGTGGGCTCCTCTCGCTGTGGAGCTCTAGGCACATAGGCTCAGCAGCTGTGGCTCATGGCTTAGCTGCCCATGGTTTGCGGCATCTTCCCAAACCTCTGTCCCCTGCATTGGCAGGTGGATTCCTAACCACTGGGCCACCAGAGAAGTCCTTAGGGACTCTTCATTCCCTGGAAGGGTAGGGAGAGGAGGACCGGAGTGGGTCCTCTAAACTCTGGGTTCCAGGGTAGGTTCCTTCTTGCCCACAGCTAAGGGCTGTACCGCATATTCTTTCCAATTCTTGAAAAGCTCTTAGGCACTATACTATTCACTCTTTATATTTTATATAAAAAAGCTCATTTATTCTCTGTGACCATCCTGAGAGACGTCTCATCGCCTCCCTTTTACAGCCAAGGAATCTGAAACTAAGTGATGGGACCACGGTCAGACACTTAATATTAGTGATCATAGAAACCCGGTGCCTTTAAACATTCCTCCTAGTCTAGCATTCATAAACTCGATCAATTTTAGACTCTATACATCATATAAGGAAGGACGATTAAAACACGACCTAACTCCTTACATGGTTTTCAATCCAGTAATTACAGTGTAACTTACATGTTCACATGTCTTAACTAGACTAACAGGCCCTGAATGATCTGGCTAATCTCTACCCCTCCATTTTCATCTCTCAGGATACCACCCCCCACACCTGCTGTTCCAGCCACACGGCCCTTTCAGCATCTTGAATACGCTGTGTTTCATGCACTTTTGGGACCGCATGCCTCCTCTTCATGCCCCTACCCTATATCTCTGTAAGTTCAGCTCCATATCATGTCTTCATAGGAACTATTTGACTCTCCATTTCAAAGCATTCAAAGCATTCTCCTTTTATAATCTTCATCAAGGATGACTACCATCCATGGAAAGGACGGCAAATGAGACGCGGTGAAAACAGTCGATTTATCCAACAGCCTTTCCCCCGAGTTTCTCATCAGAAATACTCTCGCAGGTGCTGCTCCAGACTGGATAGAATTTGACAGCTGAAATACCTGCAGTGAGCTAATCTCACAATCTGTCTTGATCACCAGCAGTGTGGGCATGAGCTTTCTTAGAGCAGAGGAAATAAAGTCATGAACTCTTTTTGGAGAAAGCTATTCCATATCATTCTTCAGAAGGTTATGCCCTGTTTGTAAAGCAAGTTTATCTAGCAAAAGGGGGTGAAATATGGTTTTTCCCTTGGATACCTGCCTGTGGTATGGATGAGGTTAGAACATGCTGTTCTCATTCCTCCCAGTTTGGTGTCAGAGTGGGAAGGATAATGAGGGTTAAATGCTAAGAACTGTCATTTCTAGGAGTGAAGATTAGAGAGCGAATATTCTAAAGCAAGTTTGTGATTTGCCTTGAAAGTGCATCCAAGGGAATGCAGAGTGAATTAATTTAGTGGAATTGTTGGGCAGAATGAGAAGTCTGCTCTTGAATCTTGAAAATATTTGGATGATTTGGATACAAGCCTAGTTTCAAAAGGGTTAATCCTTACCCACCAACGCAGGGTGTGCAGATACTTCCAACAACTCCCGACTTGTTACTTTGTCTGAAGACCATTTTAAAGGGACAGTTAAATATCCTTACTGAATACATGAATAAGAGGGCAGACATTATGTTCTACGATCATTTATGGGCTCTGATTTAAATGGAAAATCTCTCTGTGTTTTTGATACCTCTTTTAGGACATGGGATAAATGAGTCAAAGGCCACCTGCCAATGAGTAACGTTAATGCTTTTTAGGTAAAACTATTCCTAACAACTGTTAGATGGAGAGAAGTCTTACAAGATCAACTTGAATACGTAATGCTAGACTTTAGGAGTTAAAATTTAGCTAAGGAATTATTCATTAAAATATCAGTGTATTTATCTCTTAAAAATATTGAAAGAGAGTTAGATTTAGTCAAATGAAAGAAAACGTTGTCACATTGGTATTTTCAATGTGGCAGTCAGAACAGTCCAAAGAATTTAGTTAGGTAACTTATATGAATTTAATATTTGCCCTCCATTCAGAGCGATGTGACTTCAGGCTAAGGACGAGTCTACGTACAGAAATTGAAAATAAGGCCTGAATGAGTCAACTGACCTTGACTCAAGATCTTTTCTGAAAATAGACTCGCTGCATAGTGCTTTAAAAAAGCGAGATTCCTACGTAATCTTGCTGAAGGCCAGTGTGAACACAAACAGATGAAAACTGAGTTGGAATGTGAAAAGGTTTTGGACATTCTCAGAGGGCAAATTATAGGATGAGTGAGGCTTATTGAACATTTGTTATGTGTCCAGTGCTTTGCAAGATGATCTGAAAAGATGGTGAGAAATATGGACACATTGCTGTCACCTTGGAGGAAGTTACAATGAATGAGAGTTTTCACCTGAAAACATAAGAACAAATATTTAATTTGGAAATTTAGGTCTACTGGTCCTATCTTGGATAATGCTTGGTTTATGTTTTGTTGTTTTTCCCCTCCGTCTTCGATCATAGTAAAGGTTTAATATTTATCACTGGAATTTTTAAGGCCCATATTAAAGTAGTATGAAAAATTTATCAAAAAAAGGCATTAATGGACAGGTGAAGCATTAATGGGCAGTGAAATGATTAATGAAAACCATTTAAACTTTAAAAGTCTATAATCACAAACATTAGTTTCATGGAAAAATGGGAAACCAAGTAGAGTTTACAGCATGGACTTTGTGGCATATTTCTGAGTAAATCAAAACAACAGCTATCAAGTTTACTCGGGAAGTATTAATGGTCAATCAACTGGTTTGTAAAAATCAATCCTTACCAACCAGCTGTCAGCCACACTCCAGCACCCCTAGAAAATCCTCAAAAAACAGAGCCCAGGCAAGAAAAAGAAACTGGGCAAATGGAAGCTATGTTAACACTGCAAAGAAATCAATACAAGCGTGTCCATGCATCTCAAATTGTAGCAAGAGGGGAGATGTCTGTATGCTTATTCCTGCTGTTGGGCTTGCTTTCTTCTGTGCTCTTGAAGTGCTTAAGGACAGCTGTCATTCCACATACACCTTCGCAAACCCTTATTCCAGATAAATCCACACCACACCCCCACCCCACCCCCACCCACATCATATCACATCTACAACATTTGTTTGTAAAGGAACTTTCAGGAAAAGAGCATCATTCCTTTGTAAGACTCTCTCTATGGTTATTTGTTTTCTGGCAATGCAGAAATTCCCCTAAATAGGTCATCATGATACTGATAATCATCTCCAAGGTAACCAGCTTTCAAGGCAACTGGCTGAGAATTACATTTCTGGTTGGGGGAAATTACATTAGAGGCATGGTAGTGACACAAGAAGATGCAAGCTAGTGCCATTCAAATTCCATTCTAAGTACAGCATTTATCAAATATTTTCTTCATAGTCTGAATTAAGTGTTTTATTTGGGAGACATTTGTAGGTAATGCACAACCTCTTACTATATACAATAAAGGCATACGTGTTTGGTTATTTCTTCATTTAGGTTTGGCAAATAGATAGCTTTAGACACTTGGGTTTTCTCATGCTGATCCAGGGCCCATATCTTAGTAGAAGTCTAGAGACAGGTTTATTCTGACTTCCTGTCTCTGTCTGCTAATATTTGTGTAGGCATTTGATATACTAAGAGGAGAGATTGGATTCTTATGGCCTTGTGCAAGAAAAATCTTGAGCATAAGGTATCATGAAATCGAAGAACTCTTCTGACAAATGTGCTTCCTAGATGTGAAGGAATCCATTTTTCAGTGTCCAGGGGTAAGACTAACCAACTTCTTAGAAGTGTATTCAAGTTCAAGTCCTTGAATGTTTTTTAGTGAAGAGGAGCTGGTGCACCACCCAACCGAACCACTTCAGCTCGATGTTGTTTTTATCTGAGCCTTGAAATACTTGGATGATTATGAGGAAGGAGCTCTTCATGGCAATCTTATATTTGCAGGTCACAGGTAGAGTATTTAATTAGAGTGAAAAAGAAAAAGTTGAGGCCTCCAGCTGAATGCAATAGAGTGAGAACAGAGCATGGAATCATCCCTCTTTCTCTCACAACTAAAAAAGTGAATGCTGGGCGGATTTCTCTGGTGGTCCAGTGGTTAAGAATCTGCCTTGTGCAGGGAACGCAGGTTCGATCCCTGGTCGGGGGAACTAAAATCCCACATGCTGCAGAGTGGCTGGGCCCATGAGCCACAACTGAGACCCAGCACAGCCAAAGATAAATAGTTTTTAAAAAGTGGGTGCCAACTCTAAGAAACACTAGTTTCATCCTCCCCCAAATACACCAACTACCAAATTAGGGAGAGGAGTGCTACCTAATAGTATGGACATGGAAAACAAAACAAAACACGTGCGTGTACACATGCGTGCAAAATGCAGGCCAAGAAAAGAGAGATTCTGGAGCAACGCAGGGTAGCTCCTGACCTTGACCTACCTCCCTGCCGCTCTGAAGCTTCATTGGCAAATTCAGTGAATCGTAAGCCTTCATCATTGCCCTCAAGTCTAGAGAAAGTCGAGCTGAATTACTATCCTTATTTTTTCTCCTCTTTTGACTGAGGGGTAGGGGAATGGCCATTAGGCAGAAGTGGGCAAGTTCTTTTGGGTAGGACATTGTATCAGTCAGGATACTACAACGAATATAAACTCAAGAGAAAGGGAATTTTTCTCTCACTTGCTCCCAGTGCCTGGATTAGAATAATGCCTGGCAGAGAAGATGTAATCAAAATGTGTCAAATGATTGTGGGGAAAAAAAAATCCCAGCGTTCCCCTTCAGGGTGGATATGAGTCCTGGTTTTAGAAAGGGGTTCGTTCAAACAATTCAAAACACCTATCAAATTCCAGAGGAGAGAGGAGAATGCAGGCGTTCTAATTGACACAGGTGCCCTGCAGCTTTCACAGGGCCCCCCTTTCCCTTCAGTCTACAGGAAAGTGAGTGGTATTCAATACCAATCTCAAACCACAGCTCAGTGGGGAAATAAATCAGAGTCCATGGAAACGGAGTCAAGGAGAAGTCATGTACTCTAGATCAGAACAAAGAGAAGCTCTGGATAGAACAAGATAGGGGGAACAGAACTGCAGTAAATATCCAGACGTGCTAAGGCAACGCTCCCAAATAAAAGCAAACAAAACGGATCAGCCCGTAAGAGAAAGGAGCCTGGTGTGCAGAGGAATGATAAAACCCCCACTCTTAAAGAAAACAAAATCCAAAGCACAAAACAGAATTCCTCAGAAAGGCTTTGTGCTATGAATCAAGTTAATGAGAACGTGTACTCAGAAAAATATGAACTCAAAGATGGGATGATAGAGCAACAGGAAAGCTACAGAATTGCAAAGGTTGAGGACAAAACCAGTATTATACACAATAAGTAAGGATGATATAACAAGGAATGCGATAAACATGGCTGCAAAAAAGATTAGTGACCTGGAAGAAAGGCTTATAAATAAATACATGGGGAGCAAAGGAATTAGAAGGTAATAGATCGGAGTTCCAAAGCACTTAACATAATTGAGGATCCCTGAAGAAGAGCCTCCAATAAATGGAACAGGAGAAGAATTTGCAAATATCATACAAGGAAGTATCACTGAAGACAAGCCCACAGATTGAAAGAGTATACCACATTCTCGGACATATTGATAATAGAATGTTTAACATTGTCAGCATATCCCTGAACAAATAATTGAAGTTCAAGAACACAGACATTCCTCAGGCATCGAGGCAGAAAAAAAGCAAGTCACAGACAAGGAAGCAAAAATTAGGCTGCCCTCAAAGATCTCCACAATGCATTCAACACAAGAGCAATGTGTATGCCAACCAACACGTCAAGACGTATTCTATTGTGAAAGAATGTCAGTCAAGGATAACAGGTAATTGGGTCTCATGAATTTCTGGTTTCAGTGATTTGGGATGATAGTATAGCCAACCTTAGAATATCTACCCTTGCATCTTCCAAAGCATGTCTTCTGAATCCTAATCGGGTCCGGTGTTTCATGGAAAAGGGAACTGCAGTCAAACCACTCAGAAATGCAGAGCCTTTGTCAGTCTCGCCTGAGAGCTTTATAGTAAAGTGTGAGAGTGTTAGTTGCTCAGTCATGCCCTACTCTTTGCAACCCCATGGACTGCAGCCCACCAGGCTCCTCTGTCCACGGGATTCTCCAGGCAAGAATACTGGAGTGGGCAGCCATTCCTTTCTCCAGGGGATCTTCCTGACCCAGGGATCCAACTCAGGTTTCCCCACATTGCAGGCAGGTTCTTTGCCATCTGAGCCACCAGGCAAACCCAGAGATTTACAATACACATCAGCAAATAAATGACTCTAAGAAATTTTTGCATTAGAGAAACCTGATTTTCCTTTAAAAAACATTCTGTAACCCAACATTTTTACTGACATAAATTTTACTCCCCAGAACACCTATTAACCACTTGCTGAAAGAAATCCCATTTGGAGAAATTTTGATCTATGATAATGGAGGGGGAAAAGATTGAATAACTCAAAACCATAGCCAGTCCAAAGCAAATCATATTTATTTGCCTACTTTCCCCCTTAAGAACAGTAATACAATTTTATCATTCATTCATTCATTTTAAAGTATTGACATTTAAAAATCCAGGTACAGGAAGAAGAAAATACTCCCAGCAGAGGGGTGGCAGTAGGACCACTTTGAAAATACGAATAATAAACTCTGTCCTAAAGCAGCCATTTTCATCCTTAAGCACAGCTCAATTTCACATCTGCTTTGTTGAAAGGAATGCATCTCTGAAGGCTGCGTTCCCCCTGTGGAACTCTGGACGTGGCAGGACTAGCTCAGTACAAATGAGAGACATTCGAGGAGGTGTACTGAATCCAAACACTTTGGGATTCTTTGGGAACTAAGAACGACGTAACTAAGAAGGCAAAGGAGTACACATCTTCTATTCCAGAAGAAAGACAAAGCCTCCGCTGCTTTGCAATGCTTTTCCCCACTTCTCTGTAATTTTCCAGTTTACATAAACAGTTTCTGACCGTGTGCAATGCCTTCTAATTAGGTTATATACGACTGCTGGAGAATGGTTGGAAGACTTTGCTGTCTACTCACATCCTCTCTTATGCCACTTTGAACTGGAACAAGTATTTATATTCAAGTCTGAGTTGTCTCTATTTCCCTCCCATCCTATTAGGAGAGAGATAGGTACCGGAATGTGGAGTGAAAGGCGGGAGGGAGCCTTCGGCTTTCAGATGGTGTTATATATGTCTGTACTTGTAAGATATCACCAGGGAGCTGATGAAGATAAGGTTAAAGAGTAACTAACTGAGAGAAGGTTGAAGGATTTCCAGGAGTGAAGGAAGGGACCCACTAACTGGAATGCAGCCGGAACAACAGGAATCATCAGGATATGCTGTCCCCTGCAGGACATTTAGGGAATAACACACCAGTTAAAATGTTAAACAAAATCAGTGTTGACAGAGGGGTGTTATTTGGTAACGTCTAGAAAAGTTGAAGATGTACATTCCCCATATCCCAGAAATCTCACTCTTACATAAACATCCTAGAGATATTCGTCCATTTTTGTATCAGGAGACATGTATTGGAACACTCCCTGTTGCACTGTTCGTGACAGTAAGAAATCGGAAACAACCCAGATGCTCATTAATAGCAAAGTATAAACCTTAATAGGAGTATACTCCTACCATGGAATCCTGTACAGCAATTTAAAGGTAGCAAGTTTACATTAATCAATATGAATACATCTCAAGAATATAATTTGGATACATTCCTGCATAAGGATATGTAATATGACGTGTGTGTGTGTATTAGTCTCTCAGTCCTGTCTGACTCTTTGTGACCCCATGGACTGTAGACCACCAAGCTCCTCTGTCCATGGAATTCTCCAGGCAAGAATACTGGAATGGGTAGCTGTTCCCTTCTCCAGGGGATCTTCCCGACCCAGGGATCCAACCCCGGTCTCCCACATTGCAGGCAGATTCTTTACCGTCTGAGCCACCAGGGCAGCCCACATAATATGATACCATTTATATATATATGAAGTTTGAAAACATGTAAAATGCATAGAGTATGATGTCATTTGTATAACTGAAGACATGCAAAAACAAAACTGTATGTGTAATAAAAACAGTTAAGAATAAAGAACATAAAACATGAAACTAGGCTGAGAATCACAAACATCAAATTAAGAAATTTAACAGTTACCTCTGAGGACAGAATGGGAGCAAAAGGACCAGAAAGGGTGCCCGAGGTGGGGTGACTATATGTGCTAAGCTCGGTTTCTCTTGTGTACTGGGTATGTAAGTATTCATTGTATTATACTTAACATCGTAAGGCCTGAAATATTTCATAAAAACAACCGAGGAGCTCTGATCCAGATTCGCCTAAGATGTCTGCGGCCCCTGCCGTGAGGGCCCTTTCACATTTGGTAGCGTGACTGCCAACACTGGGCCAGTCTGTGCTTCCAAAGGTAACTGAATCCCACTGTCTTGAGATGCCCCATGTTACCTTCAGATGCAACCCATGTGATCCCGCCTGACTTGCCTGTCAGTCAAGTTGCCATCTGACCCCCCGCAGATGGCATGAGCTCACCATCATGACTGAGGGGTTCATGCAGAGAGGGTGCAGGTAGAGGAGAAGCAAAGCAAGGCAGGCTGTGCAGACTTAGGAAAAAGGGAATTTGGTGGATTTGGAACTGTGGGTTCCAAATGACGTCAGTTTCCTTCTGTTGAAGGAAACCTTCTCTCTGAACTTGAACACTGAGTGATGTGGGCAGAAATAAAGACATCCTCAGTTGTAGCACTGCGAGTGCCTCCTGCATGAGGAAGAAGGTGAAACATCCTGGCTTGCTTGTATTTGGCTATCACGGATAAGACTCAGAGGTCAGTTAGTTGGGTGCTTAAGGTGAGGCTAGAGGTCCTGTTTGGAGGCCTCTGTAGGGCATTTCAAGCATCCAGTGAGGTGACATCCTCTGTCAGGGTCTGTCAACACTGGCCTCACATTTTAATCACTGGAGAGTTTGAAAACTACTGATTCCTTGGGCCCACTCCCAGAGATTCTGAATTGGTTGGTCTGGGCTGGTGCCTTTGGTGTTCACACTTTATAGCTGTCACTTTCCCACGATTCTTACATTCATCCGGCACTGAGGACCACTGCGCTGCAGCTGTTACGTCTGTGGTCCTGAAAGACCATCGAGCAACTTTCTGGGCCAGCGGTTACCGTGGTCGGGATGGTCAGTGCGGGCCTATCCCGTAGACACGTAACCAAGTCATCACGATAGCACGAGATGTGGAAGGCCGTACATGTTCTACACTCAGGGTGTAAACTGAGGACAGAGGGCGCTCCATGCAGTCCAGCTCTGGAGGGGGAGGGATGACTAATGTTTTTAGAGCCTTGTTGTCAGCATGGGTTTTGAGCAGCCTCAGCATGACCTGAGAACTTGATGAAACTGCAGAACTTCAGGCCCCATCCTGTTTGCTATAGAACTTTGCTGCAGAAGACCTGCAGCAAACCTTATTTTAACAAGATCCCCAGGAGACTCATATGGGCACGAAGGCCCGAGAAGCACCATGTTGGAGGATGAAATACCAGTTCTCCGGGCTGGAGGCTGGAGCATGACCGTCCTGTGAGAGTACCACCACCCAGAGCTTCACCCACGTGTGAAAGGGCATGGGCTGTCTCAGCTCGGGCAGACGGTGAACGAGGAGCAAGAGCTGGCATCTGGAGAGGCAGGCGTGAGCCTGGTCACGAAGGGGCTTGTGGAGTTTTCTCAGGAATTTGAGTTTCATCCTGAAGGTGGTGAGAGGCTAATTAAAGCCAATTAAGGCTTTTCAGCAGGAGAGTGGCACAGTGAGATTTTTGATTTAGGAAGACACCACTGGCAGGAGTGGGGAGGATGGAAGGAAGTCAGGGCAGGAGCCCAGGGGCCCCTGGTTTGGGAGGCTATTACCATCACAGAGAAGTGGGGAGACCTGAACCCAGGCAGCCCCAGGGAGGAGAGACGGAAGTAGGGACAGGGGTTACCTGGGAGGCCTGAGAAACAGGACCTATCACCACTGACAACTCCCGTTTCCTTGAAAAGCCTTTTAGAAATATGTTGTATATCACTGGACGAAGAAAAACCAATACATAAACAAACTTCAGATCAAAAATTTCAAATGCCTGATCCTAAATCAAAAATTCAAGAAAACAGGAAGTGAAGTCGCTTAGTCATCTCCAACTCTTTTCGACCCCGTGGACTGTAGCCTGCCAGGCTTCTCTGTCCATGGGATTTTCCAGGTAAGAGTACTGGAGTGGGTTGCCATTTCCTTCTCCAGTGAAAACAGGACTAGGAGGAAATCGTAGAAGCAGGTAAGACCGGGTGAAAATGTCTCTTGTTCCATTTTTCTTGTGCTGCCTCAAATTGTGTTACATGGACACTTTTGATGACTGATACTTGATGCACACTTTATAATTTAATTTTAATTTAAAAATGCATTGCTGTCATACAATTTTGCAGGAAACAAAGCACAGAAAATATGTACACACACACACACACACACACACAATCTCCAGATTTTTGTTGTATTTTTGTTGTTTATGACTACAAAGTATGGTTTCCTTACTGGCCACAAAAGAGCTGTTCTTTTCACATTTCATTGAAGGTGTAATTGTTTTCTAGAGCATATCATACCTTTTCTACCTCTGTTTATCAGTAGCACATTGGTAAAAGAATTTGTTAGTCCCAAACTTATAAGAGCAGAAATAGATTTCCAGTTGTCTGTTATTTGAAATATTAATGAGGCTGATTGTTTTTATTCATTCTCTTAACAATAAAAAAATTTAATTCAGTCTTTTTAATTGCATTTTCACCTTTTAGTCAATAACACTAATGGTATATGAGAAGGCTTAGTTTATTAGTAAGTGCATTAAAAAAAGATATTTGACAAAACATGAAACTAAATTACCAACGCTGTAATTTTTTATACCTTTGAAAATGTGATTATCTGTTATTTTATCACAAAAGCATGAATGTAAAACCTCAAATCTGTTAGGGGAAGCACACTGATTGAACCCGCCCACCCTGGCCAGGCACCATAGTAACCATTTGCATGAGCTGTTTTATGACAGGAGATCCTGATAAGGAATACGGAACTAATAAGCCACCACCAACCGGAAGAGTTTGGGAAAGGTCTAATGGAGACACCGCGTGTCCGTCCACTTCCCGGAATCCCTCTTGCTAGCATCCATCTTGGCTGAGCCACCAGGAAAGACTCTGAATTAGAATGATTGGCCAAAGACCACCCGGAAACGAATCCCATCACCATAAAACCCGAGACTGTGAGCCACGCAGCAGAGCAGCTCTCCTGGGTTCTCTTACCCTACTGCTCTCCACCCGGGTGCCCTTTCCCAATAAAGTCTCTTGCTTTGTCAGCACGTGTGTCTCCTCGGACAATTCATTTCCGAGTGTTAGACAAGAGCCCAGTTTCGGGCCCTGGAAGGGGTCCCTCTTCCTGCAACAAATCTACTTAGAAGAGGATTCATAAATATAAACATCAAATGGTAATGACGATGACTGTATATGTTTCTGAGCAGTATTGGGTTGGCCAAAAAGTTCTTTTTGAGTTTTTCTGTATGATGATATGGGAAAACACAAACAAACTTTTTGGCCAACCCAGTATTTGAACATGAGAGGAAAAAAGCAAAGGAGCTGAACTTTTTGTCTTTGCCCTCAGCCTTGCTGCTGTCTCCTCTTTCAGGCAAATATCTACCAAACCTTTTCTTTCAGGAGACCAGAGTGGTCACGGGAACACTCCTTCAGTTTCCTCACCTTGCCTCTGCTTTGTTTCTTTCTGTCTTTCTGACAACAGCAGCTCAGACTTAACCTTCACAATTCCCTCCTTCTCATTAGTTTACTTTCTCAACAGAATATTCCCTAGGTTTGGAATGAAAATCCTTTAATATCTATTTACACTCCAGAAAATGAAAACATAAATGATTTGTAGTGTCAATGGCCCTACCATTCCAATGGAGCTGTACTACTTATGTAAACTGCCTGGAGACCTTCAAAGTTCAGAGAAAGCTGAATTTGCATGCATGGCTGGGATCCGGATTGCAAATAGGCTGAGGCTTGCAGAACGAGTTCTATGGTAGCATAGCTCAGCACTTTCTACAAAGAAATCCTAAAATGTCCAGATTGTCTCTTCCATTGACTGTTAACTGGAACATCTGGGGAGGGTAGTTTGGCAACATTTATCAGCGTTTCAGATGCACATTCCCTTCCACTCAGGGATTCTGCTTGGAAGTTTTTAGGCTGTAAATTCTCTTGCCTAAGTATCCAAGATAGCTATATATACGTGCTTAGTCGTGTCCGACTCTTTGCAACCCCAGGGACTGTAGCCTTCCCAGCTCCTCTGTCCATGGGATTATCCCAGCAAGAATATTGGAACAGTTTCAGTACTTTGCCATTTCCTCCTCCAGGGAATCTTCCCGACCCAGGGATTGAGCCCGAGTCTCCTGCATTGGCAGTTGGGTTCTTTACCACTGTACCACCTGGGAAGCCCAAGTATTCAAAGGTACATGTAAAAGGAGATTCAAAATAATATTGCTTGTGAAGGCAAAAGCACTACGTACAATCTCTATGTATCTACTACTAGAGAATGATGTAAAAATTACTGTCCATTCACACATGAAAATGATAGGCAGTTGCTCTGTGAGCATGCGGACACGCCTCAGTGGTAAAGCCAAGGAATTTCTTGGTGGGGCTTTACTGTTCCCTACGTCCCTACACTCCCCTTTCTCAGATATGGGCCCTTGATGTTCCGTTTTATCTAAAGTGGATTACAACAGAGCTTCCAGACCTTCTGTCAGCCAGATCGCCTTTGTCAAGCTCCTTCTAATCTACATTATAGAGCCATAACTATAAACATAGTTGCAGTTTAAAAAGTAAAAAATGTATGATGATATTTATATATCATATAGAATCTATGGATATATGCACATGGAAAATTTCTGGAAGGATCTACATGAAACAGTGGTTATCTCTGGTTAGAAGGTTGGCTATGGGGTTGGAGAGGGACTTTACACTTCTGGTCTGTTTTTACTGTTTTTTCATGAACACATTACTTTTATAAATTAAAAATGAATTTAAACAAACAATTCAATATACACAAATACATAAAATGAAAAACTGGGAAAGGCCATGGGAAAAGGGCAGTTATCTAAGTCCTTTGTGAGCAGACACCCTAACCAGACGCCACAGATAAACACAGTCCCTGTGTTTCCTGTGGTGGTCGAGACATCAGAGATGTGTCCGAATTGCCCATCACTGTATCCCTACTGAAGACATTGTTCCCCTACAGTCCAACTGCCACTTGATTCTTTAGGACCCTGAAGGTTTTGCCTTAAGGCTGGCAGGGGTAGCAAACATCACGTCTTGGGAGAAGTCTCCTGTGATTCTTGTAGCCCTCACTGGCTCCTGTCTTATTTTCACTCCTCTTAAAAAAATTTCATTGCTTTAGGGTTGGTGCCTATCTTCCCTTTATTTATACTAACAGCATTCCTTTTCTTTCCAGGCCACTGATGGTAGGAAGAGGTCTTCAGCGTAATTACAGCTGCTCCCATCCTAGTGTGCCCTGCTGCCCTGAAGATTGACTGATAGCAAATAAAGGTTTTACTTCTGTGCCAGTTTGGCAGGTAGGGCTTCTTTGTGTGGCAAAGGGAGAGGATCACACAGCACGTGCCAGATTGCATATAGTAGGACATTCCTGCATGGTAGACACAGCTATCCTGGCAGAGTCTTGATTCAGGACAAAGTCTTGACCTCTTAGCATGAAGTATGTGCTCTCAGCCTGTCAACAAACATGCATGAGTGTGTGTGCGCACACACACACACACACACACTCAGAATCCTCATCTGCAGCCACTTCCTGCTACGTACCCTACTCCAGCTTCACCAAATTATTTGTCTTCCTGGAATGCACAATGTGTTTTTTATACCATGATAATAATTTATCCCAACTGTGGTTCAGTGGCATCCAGAATGCAATTAACCCATATTCATTTTCTCCTTCCTTTGCATTTTGCTTAATGATGCTTAACTCTAAATAGCTTCTTCCCTAGAAGGAGAAAAAAGACTCCAGTGAGACAGTTGGGAGGATGGGCAACCGCCACCGTGTCTTACAGTCTGGTGGGTCTGTAGCGTTCCGTGTTATTGCCTGCTAAATTTTCACGGGGGTGTCGTCCGTATGAGTCACTGTACAACATCTAGCCTAAGCTGTGAACAAAAACGAGTATTCGTTTTCCTTACATGTACGGAAGAGAATTGTTAGGCTCACAGAGCAAAAGAGATAGTTGTGGTTCAGTGTTTAATTTTTGGTTCTGCTGGTTGAAGATGAAGTTTATTTTTATTCCTCCTAGTCTTAGTCGCACCTTAGTATTCAGGCATGTGATTGTCTGAAGTTTTGTCCTTATGATTTAATTGGGATTCTCCTGTGGTGTTCAAGCAACCTCTTATATTAACTCTTGATTTACTAACTGGCTTCTAGACACAAAGAGAGGATTAAAAAGCTGCAGAGATAAACTGTTCCAGAATAATGGATATAACACACAAGCAAGAAAGTACCTCAGTCCCATTCACAGAGAGTTTGTGTCTAAGATATGTGAAGTTCTCTGCTTAGCAAACATCAGGAAATGATCTGGCTACTTATATCGCCCAGGCTTTTGAGGTGGTGAAATGCCGCACGCCATCAGATACTTAAAGTCATCAAGTCGCTGGCAGCTCCGTTACAAATTTAGATAGGAAAGTATTTGGCGTGAAAATAATTAACAGATAGATCTTGTGGTTCGCTGACTACTTAATTAAGTTGGAGATCCTCTGAATATTTTTACCTGCCTCTCCACTGAGACAAGAGCTTGACAGTCAACTCAAGGGAATGCCTCGGCTAGGAAAAAACTCACAAGTTACATGGGAAGGATTGCCTATCAAGATCAAGGCAAGATGAACCAAGATCAGGGTAGCTTCTTTCTTAAACAACGGGAAAACAAACTGAGGTACCTTACCTGAAGTGGTCAGCTGGCATCTTCACTGAGTGCCACTGAAATGGAAGGAAACCTCTTCTCTAATGTTGCCGTTCATAAGCATACATAACTCATCCATGGCTAGGGGCTTGTTCCTTTCAGACCAAAGTTAGTATTTCCAAATTTGAGTTCACGAACCTCTTTCTCGCCTGTCCTATCTTTTCACAGTAATAAAGAAAGCTATATCTAAGGCAGGGGGAAATGTTCCAATACAATGGTAATCCAAGTAAAAGAAATCCAAATACAAATGAGACTCCTACGTCGGTTCTATCAGATTGGCAAACACTTAAAAAATTATATCATGTTCATTGTTGGTCAAAGTGTACAGTCGTCTGCTAGGAGGGGAGGGTAATAACAATGTAAAATATTAATACTCTTTCTAAAGGGGAATTTGGCATGCCAAAGCCTTAAGATATGCGTATATTTGATTGGAAAATACACCTTCTAAGGTATATTTTGGATGTAATTGAGGATATCAGAAAAGATGTAGCAACAAAGATGATAATTGTGGTGTGGTTTAGTCACTAAGTTGTGTCTGATTCTTGTGACCCCCATGGACTATATAGCCCGCCAGGCTCCTCTGTCCATGGGATTTCCCAGGCAAGGATACTGGATTGGGTTGTCATTTCCTTCTCCAGGGGATCTTCCCAACCCAGGAGTCGAACTTGGGTCTCCTGCACTGCAGGCGGATTCTTTACCAACTGAACTATGAGGGAAGTCCTATTAATTGCAGTGTGGCTTACAATACAGAAAAATTTGAAATGACTAAAGAATTTAACAGTTGGATGTTGGTTAAATAAACTATGGTAAAAATCACATAAATAAATAATCTATAGTCATTTAAAACAACGTTGAAAAATTATTGATGCAGAATAATGTTCGCAACATCATGATGTTAACAAAAGTAGATTAAAAATTAGCATGCTTTGTATATTCCAACTTTATAATGGAAAGTATATAGGTATACAGATGTGCATAAAGATAGGCCTAGAATTATGTACTAAAAAATTAACCCCATTATTTCTGAGTGGTGAAATTCAAGATAGTTTAAAATTTTTTCTAGTTATCTGCATTTTCAAAAATTTTATAATTTATATTTACATTAGTGAAAACCAAAACCTACTTCTAATTAAATTAATCAATATGAGTGTTCACAGAGAAGCTAAGTCTCCTACGACTGTGACAATGATAGTGAGTCAGGGAGCCTGTGAATCTATGATGGACATTGTGTGTTGCCTACTCCAGCATCCACTTCACCCTGCGTCCTCAGTTTTAGCACCCCAAATTTTAGGTGGGCACACTGCCAGAATAAAAAACTACTTTTCCCAGCTTTCCTGGCAGGTAAGGTGCTCAAGACTAGATTCAGATCATTGAGACGTAAGTGGAAATACCATGTGGGACTTGAAGAATTTTCACTGAAGGGCCTGGGTTTACTTTATTTCCCCCCTTTTCCTTCTCACATGGATGTAGCCGCGGCCACAGGGGTCTGTGACATGGAAGCCACATGCAGAGGATGGTGGAAGAGAAAGACAGCTGTAGGTTCCTTGCGACACATGGAGACATCATGTCGACTCTGGACTGACGGCTTTCGTTCAGTTTCATATTATGGGATCATACATTTCTACTTCCTTTAAACCTCTGCTATTCAGGGGTTTCAGTTATTTGTTGCCGTGCCTGGGCCTGATTAATATATAGACTAATTGTGTTTGTGGTTGTTGCTAACTGATCAGAACCCTTTACGGAAGGGCTTCTTACAATTGGTTGTCCAGAAAAAGAAAAAATATGGAACATCATTAAAACCATACTTTTGATGTAATTTCTTGAATTTCTAGATGACTCTCTTATTAGTTGATTTTTTTTTGATGCAGCAGATAAGCCTATCCAGACATGATCTCAAAGGTTGATACAGAAATTATAATAGCAATAGCTGCCAAATAGAATTCTTAATTATATGCGTTAAACATTAAATGGATGCTAACGATGATGAAAATAAGGACATTGTCACACCAGAGCAAATGTGGCTTTTTAAAGTACAGAAGCTTTTTAATAAATACATTTAGGAAAAAGAGCCAATTACTAAAGTTTATCATCTGGGATGTATTGTTAAAGGAATTTTTGCCAAATGAATATTTCTGTGAACCAACTTATGAGTTTGAGAGAAAAACTGTATTGACCTCTGAAACAATACATGGATTCTTTAGCATCAAGTCTTATTGCTACAAATATTAAGAGGAACAGTATAATTTCTACCATCAATGGATGTCATCTATTATTCTCTTTTGGGGATTTGTAACTTATTTTCCCAGATTTCATCTTTATGTGGCCAATTTAGAGAACAGTGTGTTTGGGTGCTTCAAGGATTTAAACCTTGATGATGATGAAAAGTTTCTTTTGTCAGTTCTGCTTCTATGAAAAACACTCAGACATTTCGAAATGATTTTTGAAATGGTCTGACAATATAGGCAATTAAAAAACACAGAGTTAATTCTTTCCATCCTCCAACTGTAAGACGTTATTAGAAATGAAAGTGGCCTGAGTAGAAAAGAAGGAAAAAATTTTTTTAGAGAGACATCCTCTTTCTCTTTTATTTTTCTCCTTATCAATGCAAATGTTCATGTTTTCATCTCTGTAGGAATTTTTCCTCACTGCATTCCACAAGCCCAGAGAAACTCGCTGGAACTCATACAAAACCCTCTCCTGCTGCCATATTAGGAATCAAAATGTGTAGCAGAACCCTACTGCCAAGTCGAGATAATCAACAGGGAATGTCTGTGCCTTCAAGCCAAATGAGTGCAGAGAAATGATCAAGGCAGCAAAATGAATAATAAAACTGAGCACTGGCTTTAGATTGTGGTCTTGTTATATCCCACTCACTAATAAAGCTGTGCTGGAAATTTCTGTACCTCTTGGCTAGTCAAGTACCAGAGTCTAGTTCTAATTTTACTGTGGATATAATACACTCTAGGTCACAAGTGTAGCAAGATGAAATAATATATCTCTGTCTTGTTAACTGCATCAAAAATTGTTGTGGTTTGCACACCTCTTAAATGTTCTACCTTAATACCAAACTGATTCTGCAATACTTTAAGGTTTAGATTTTTCTTTTACCAACTTTTGGAAAGGGCCTGTCAGTATGTGGAAGTTACCAGAAAACTATCCGGCTATTGCTTTCACTCCAGTTGAAACTGGTTGTGAGATAAATATCTGTCTAACTTATACCCAGCACTTGGTCTATCACACACTTGACTGGAAATACATTTTTAATTAATACATGTGACAAATTAAGAGCTGCTTCAAATCACAACGCAGTGGTTCTGGGATCCTAGCAAGGGACAGGATGGGGATTACATAGTGAGGGCTCAGCAATTATCTAGTGAATTAAACAGACAATTGCGGAACGAACTGCCTGCATTATGAAGACAGTAATGATTACACCTGACAATGTAATGCTAGTACGATGAGAAATTTGACCTTGCGGACACATTTCAGAAGTTTTAAAGGAGGCAGGTGTAAGAAGTGAGGAGATCAGAGAACAGAAGCTTTCATAAATCAAGACAATAGATAACAAGAGTCTGGGTGAGAGCAAAATTGTAGACTCAGGGTAAAGCAAAGAATTCAGAGCTATTACAATGTAATTTGTGTGCTGTAACTCCCTGGGAAATTATAATTATCAGAGAAATAATAGACCCATGGTCAAATTGCCTCTGCTCATATTACCTGGATGAGAAAAAGAAAATAACAAAGGGGGAAAAAAGTGGTCTAGAACATTTGAAGGTACAGGGACAAACCAACAAAAATGCTTTCCTTGTATGATTATAGCATGCCATAGTTTACAAGATTTCCCTGGATCTTGTCTCATTTGACACTTTGTGAAGTCTGCAAGGAGGACCTCCTTACTCCCTTAAGCCAAGTGAGGGCACAGGTTGAATCAGTTCTGCTAAATAACTTGCCCCAATTCTCTGCAAGACTGTGCACTAGATCTCAAGTCCTTTCTCAGACTCCCACTAATGCCAACCTAAGTGGTTGTTGGTGCCTTCTGGGGGTCCCTCCTTTCCTTTGCGATGAGACTTAGCAACAGCTCCCCAGTTTGTTCATTTGGTTGTCCAGCCTTCCATTTGAGCAATCTGTAATAGTTGCAGGAGCCCACAGCTTGGCTTTGGGGAGGTAAAGCTCTGCCCTGAATGGACAGAGATGGGGGTGGAATGCCTTTTGTCAGGAGGACTGGGAAAGGATGCCCAGATACTCTGGCTGCTGCTGCCATCTCCTGTTCAGAGTGCTCACCCAGACCTGCCCTAACACACGTTTCAGAAAAGGCAATGGCAACCCACTCCAGTGTTCTTGCCTGGAGAATCCCAGGGACGGGGGAGCCTGGTGGGCTGCCGTCTACGGGGCCGCACAGAGTCGGACACGACTGAAGTGACTCAGCAGCAGCAGCAGCACACACACGTTTGCTGTAAATCCGAGGGCCATACCCAGGTGCATCTGATTCCAGGCGAGGCTCAGGAATGTTCCTCCTGCCTTTGAGGGTCCCTATTCAACCTGTTCTGGAAGCCGTGACTTCTGGTGGCCAGCATTAGAAGGTGGGGAGAACAGAATGAAGGGAGTGAAGGCTAGTGATTGCAGGAAGAGGCAGCTGGGAAGAAGAGGTCTGTGAGGTGGAGACGTGGTCAAAGATGGAGGCAAGGAAGACGGCGAGGTGCGTCTATTCTGAGTGTCTTGCGTGAAACATCTCTGCAACAGAAACCTCTGTGCCGGNTTTATTTTTTACCTTATTTTCTTTGAAATTATCTCCTGAAGACAATAGTTGAAATTTTAAAAGGCCAAAAATTATTCAGATAACCACAGATCACTCGTTTCAATGTCCTATGACAAAATTCATTTAAAAGATAACAATATTAAAAATACTTCTAAAACTTAAAGAGCAAAGAAAGGATCAATATTTCTTCTATTGCTGTCCTATCCTAATCCCCTAAGACAAGAAATATCTTTGAAATTATACGATTCTGGGTTTGCAAGATTTTAAAGGAGACCAGTCTTGGTGGTACTGGACTGTGTACTGATGTTGCCAGCACTGACTAGGTAGGCGGAAATACAGTGTACAGTGCCCGAAGATGCATGGCTTAATCTACATGACGAGCTGGACCGTGGTTTGTAGTAAAGGTCTGGAGAGACCAGCCAAAAGGGCTGTGATAGAAATACGAAGGGAATCACTGTGAAACATAAAAAATTGTCTTTCTGACTCTTCCAATATCAAGTTATCTCTTCTATTCAAACTCCACTGTTTATAAAACATGCCCATCCCATATACTTATACCTTTTTTTTGGAAATATTAATTTAGATAAGTTCTCCCAGGAAACTTTTCTCATCCATAAATCCTATTTGTGTTTTGATAAATTTGTTATTGATGAAACTTTACACATGTTGATTTATGACACACATTAACAGTGATTCAATCATGTTTTCAAATCTGTTTTATTCTTGGCTTCTGGACTAGAGGGACCACATTTCATTAAATGTTTTGTTCAGTGGACATTTACTGTCCCCTATCACATTGCACCATAAATAAGGCATTAAGACATATGTGCTATATGATTTGATCCCTGTCACAAGGAAAATTGTTAAGTTGGCTGACAATACAAAGCCAGGATGAATTAAGAGGTAAGTTAAGAATTGAACACAGTAACACAAATGGTTTTTTTTTTCAGACAGTACTTGCTGAAAAGCCACATCAATTATTGAATACAAGATAATGATTGCTGTGAACTTGGAGAGTAGTTCTTAGTATTCTGTCCACCTAAAGTGTGAAATTCCTTCAGTAACGTTTGAACAGATTTCCCCTGCTAGTTCAGAGGAGCTCAGCTTGTGTTGTAGCAAGGGCCCTGCTATCCCCCGGTTCTCCTGTTCTGCGGGTCAGACTGACCTTGCATACTGATTCCTTTCTGAGGCATAATAAATGACAAATAGAATACAATTGATAGTAACAGGAAAAATACTTTGTATTTAGAAATCAATTAGGTCAACTTTCAACTTTAAACAGCAACTCAGCATCTAATGTTTGCAATATTAATGTAACCTGACCTCATCCAGTTATAAGGTTAAAAAATTCACCATGATTTTCTGAGACCCCCAAACTTGAGAGATTTCAATTCTATGCAGTCATATAGAATTTACAGTTGCTAATGGAAAGTACTGTGTAAGTTTTTCCTAGATTGGAAACTGTTGGGATTATAACATCACATAGATGTATAAAAAGATCCTGATATAACATATAAACCATCCTGATATATTTCTCTATGAATCATATCCCCCACCCTATCTCATGTTGAAGATTTAAGACAATGGTGTATTTGATCTAAAATAATGATGAAGAAAAACCATTACTTGAGACATTTGGAGGACCAGCTGGAACCTCCCCAGTACCAGGCCATCATCATCTTACAGCAGGGAGGAAGGAAGGACGCTGCCCCCAGTTTTGGCCCTCTCTGCAGACCCTTTCCTTGCAGCAAGCAGAGCAATGTTCAACATTGCAGGCAGCTCTCCCCACTGTCATCTTTTCCTCGAGAACCCTTTTATGGCCAGCTCCCCAGTGCCACTGGATGCAAGCAAATACTGTCCCAAAGTTTCATAGCTCCTACAAGAACTGGCTCCTGCCTGCCTCTCAGACTTAATTCCCTTCATGCTCTCAATGGGGTACCAAGGTCCAGCCACACCAGCCTTCCGGATAGTCCTCACATATACAGCATTTCTCCCCATCCCAGGAACTTGGCACTTTCCTTGTTGCTTGAAAAACTTTCTTCCAGAGTTTCAAACGTCTCTGTTCGCCAGAGCGGTCAGCCCTCTGCAGTCACCTTCTAAATTATTCTGTAGGTTGTTTCCTTAGCATTTAATGGTATCACAAATTATCTTACTTTTCTTTGGTTTTGTTTAATTCTTATTATCTCTCCCTGCTAGAATATAAGTCCTTATGGGTGAATGGTCATGTTAACTTGTCTATTCCCTGTATCTATATGATAGTGCCTGCCACTAAATAAATTCTCAGTGAGTATTTGACACAGACGGTCTGAAAAATACTAGTTTTTGATCAAGCCTCACAAAGTATTTGAGCTACAATTTTCTCCATTCAATCTGTGATTATATCTCTTAGCCTGGATATATATGAATTTATAAAACTTCTATTCTCTGAGCTCTATCTCATTCTCAATCAGAAAAAGAATTTAATTTCATTTTGTATAAGATTAGTATCAACTGGGGAAATTAAAGTCATTGCTTCCTGTGACCTTTAGCCAGTGAGACTGGTCATCTATATTTTAAAAATCTAAGGTGGCTATGTACTGAAAGGATCGAGAAAGACTAGAATAATAGCTTAATATTTAGATATTTAACATTTACTTTAAAATGCTATAAAATGATCAAATATATCCTCCTAGCATGTATTTAAGTTAAAAAAAAAGTATCAATTTAGGGCAGAAATCACATGAACCAACCTTCCTCTAGTAGGGTAACCTAGCCATCATTACAAAGACTCTTTACTGTTACCTGGAAATCTTTAGCTCCTATAAAGTGTTAGACATAATAAATACCTCACTTTCTAAAGTATTAAAAGATTTGGTATAGAAATGATTATCAATTATATTCCTAGATATAGTAACCAATTTAGTGTACAAAGTATTGAGTATTTTGCAGCCAGACTATAACAAATATTATCAATGGTTGACTGGGTAGACTATAAAAGTCTCCCTGAATTTAGTACTAAGGATTAATTTAGGAAAACTTGGATACTTGCTTTCTTTACTAAGTGTGGTATAGTAACAAAAATTTAAGTTTACTATAAGTTATTTTATTTTTGATATGATATGCATCAACGTAAATTGTTTTCCTCCCCATTGGTGTGTTTCCTGTATCTTTTCTCCTTTCACTATACTGAGTAGAGTGTATACTATACATAGGAGAAGAAATTTCTTTCACTTCATGAATCAAAGATTACTTTTGAAGTCTACAATAAATGTGAAGCTCTCTGCTTCACTAATTAAACAACTAACCCATTCAGAGGAACTTTTGCAGTGTAGACATGATTGATGTCTTTTCTATATCTAGTCTTCTCTACATCTTTTTCCTGTCTTCTCAGTTTGACAGCTGTGTTGAATGCCTATTTTGTATTAGGTCTTTTAAAATCATCTTGGCATTAAGAAATGCTATAAAAAACTGAGTGGTGTGTAAATGGTTTTTAAACATTAGAGTTATCATGAAATTAATCTATTGAATCTTAATTCTACTGATAATTATGGAGGTAATTTTATGTAGACAGGCTAATCCATTTAATAACTAAATATACTCAATAGCAAAACAACTCTATTGTGTAGATAAGTCATTGGTAAGATGAAATTTATGGTCCAGGTGTTTTAGCATTTGAAAAATGGGAAAAATATATCATCTGTTTTAAAATGATGCAGTAGAAATCTGTTTTGATGAAGTCTAGCTAGGTATTACAGTTTATTGATGTGGGCTGAAACAAGTTTTCTTTAGCATATGCCAAACGGATCGATTCCTATCCCAATAAGCAAGCATCTTTAAATGTAATAATTGTGAAAAATGTTAACTCTGATAGGAGATGTTAGAATAAAGGGTGAGTCATATGTCATTAACTTCTGATAGGTATTGATCTTTGAGCTTAAATGGGTTCATATTTGGATACTGAATCATGCTGCAGACTCTTCTGTTACATACAATTCATGTTAATACCTAGCTACAGACCCCTGGCATTCACTAGGTCCTTGTCACCCAGCCATCTGGGCTATGTCAGCAGTTTATATATCTGTCTGATTTTAAATAATGCCCATGACCAGATGTGATACATGAGTGTGAACTGCGGCCAGATAATATTGCTTCTCCAGTCAGCCCCTGCCAGAGCTTTCAGTTTATTCAGAGAGAGGGGACACATTGACATGCGGTTGTTTCTGCCCCTCACACTCCCAGACACAGACACGTTACATGACAGCACAGAGATGGCACAGTGTGGCAGAGGGTAAGAGTCGGCGCGGGCTTCCCTGGTGGCTCAGCTGGTAAAGAATCTGCCTGCAGTGCAGGAGACCTGGGTTCGATCCCTGGGTTGGGAAGACCCCCTTGAGAAGGGAACAGCTACCCACTCCAGTACTTGGGCCTGGAGAATTCCCATATCAGAGAGGGATGGGGTGGGGAAGGGCTTTCTAAAGCACTTTCTAAAGAAGTGCTTTCAGGATTGTCTCTCTGGGCAGGGTCAGACTAGATATCCTCAGATTTCTTTAACTGGAGAGAACAGTCTTGACTAAACTGACGCATTTATTTTACGTACACCAGATAAACATATATGTACGTGCATATTTTATGCACATCATTATACCAGCTTACATAGGTTTGCCCCGCTTGATATTCTTTCTCTACTCTTTTTCTTCTTTATACTTCAAATACTTCAGGTAAGTTGTACATTACAGGTAGGGTCACGTGGGGAGTAAAGAATTACCCTCCATCTTCCGGTCTTCATTTGCTATAAGTTGTGAATATATTCTCACTTAGGTATCAACAGTCAGCATTATTTGCTGTGTTCTTAAAATCTTTGTGCAGCTGATAGCTTTACTATAAATTACGGGCTCTATATCATTATTTTCCTGTTGCCTGTAGTTTTCCCACAATGGCAAAAAGCGATGTGGTTTTTATAGATATGTGAGAAAGACAAGAGGATGTTTTAGAAGATGGTTTGTAACTACTAGTTTTTCAAATTATTGTCCACAAGTGCATCCCCATGGAAACTTGCCTATTTTGGGTATTTCAAAGGTACATTTTTAAAAAGATTGAAAATGTGGCAGCCATGGAGCTAGTCTCATGAAACAATATCTAAACGGTTCCTTTTATGGAGAAACAAACATGATTAATAGCATATTGTTATGTCTCATGTCTGTGATCCCGCTCATTCTCCAAAGAGCATTATTTCTGTGGTGACGCACGCTGACCATGTGGTGTGGATGTGGCGCATTTGGAGAATTTACAGTGTATACAGATTGCAGAGGTTTCAACAGTGGATTGATATTTGCCACATAGCTTACAAAATTGCTGTAGTGATGGCCTCATTTTTATTCATGATATGTAGCATTTGGCCCATTGTCTCCCAAACCTAGCAGGAAGGTTTGAGCTTCTTGGTATTTTAAAATTCCCTGACTTCTTATCACAACAAATCAGCCACCCTGGATAAAAATAAATCCATCTATTTCTTTCCCTCATTTTCCTGACTGGTGTAATCATGTGTAATTCTTACTGTCTACTCAAAACTGTTGGGGGATCAGCTAAAGATTCCATTTTCAGTGGTTCTAAAAGATAATATCTTTTCTTTGCTCTTGGCAACATCTTTTCCACATTTAGAAAACAATGAAAATGGGCCATGTTAGCTCTTGGCCATCATCCTAATACATGCTTTGGAGTTAATGACCTATGGACTATGTCATTCTTTATTAAACTAGGTCTTTGCATTCTTAGGGGGCTTTCCAAAATTTCTGAGCACTGACTCCAGTGTCCCCCGATGTACACATTTCAGAACTGGGGAAGGAATTTTTTTTTAATTTATTTTTTTTTACTGAAGGATAATTGCTTTACAGAATTTTGCTGTTTTCTGTCAAACCTCAACATGAATCAGCCATCGGTATACATTCATCCCCTCCTGAAAGCTTCTTTTATTGTTTGTTCTCAAAAAACACTTTTGTCCTTTGTTTTGTGTTATATATTGTGAAGTTGGTGTTTCTTAGAGGGTGATTCTTCAAGACGTTGCATCAGAATAAACAGGAGTTGTTATATGCAGATACCTGAGTCTCTATCCCAGAGATGCAGAGTCAGAATCACTGGGGTGGGTCTGGGCACCCACATTTTTAACAACTATCCCTGGAGATTCTATAATAACACACCCTTCTGACAGAATACAACTGTTCAATGTCTGTGCCTAGTGGCTGTAACTGATCTTGAAAGTAACGACTGTCACCGTGATCCAGGTGATGTAATTTGCACTGGACGGCTAGAGGGAAGCCCACGAAAGAATGAATTCAACTTAAAGAATTTGGCAGTCAAGCTAAATATCCTTGGAAACTTCCAGAGTTACATTTGAAATTGTGTCCCATGATACGTGCTAGACGTGAGACTTGAAACTCTTCAACCATTAAGATGAGGTGGCAGCATTTTATGGTGAGATAGCAAAGGAACCCTGAATATAAACATGAAGCTAGGGTGCAGGATAGGATGGTGATTACAGAGCCAGAGGAACGTGACTTCTAGCTCTGTCTCCAGAATAGTGAGCAGTTACTTAAGTTCTTAAAGTTTTAGCTTCCTCATCTGCAAAATGATGAGAGTACTTACTTACCCCACAGGGATGCTGTGAGGATTAGACTGGCTATTCTCTGTGTTACACTCAGCACAGTGTCTGATTCTTATCAAGCGTTTAGCAAATGGCAGTATCTTATATTATTTAAGTTTGCTAAAAATGTTCTTCATTTCCATGGGCTGTCTAATTTAATTTAGGACTTACTAGATCTATTAGAGGACACATTACTGGGAAGAGTATAAATATCTCGTACTAGAATTTTTACAGTGGGGCATCGGTTCAGCATCTTTATGCAAAACTATGGTTGACTATTGTGTTGTTGAAAGATGTATTGCTATAATATATTCTATAATTTATTGAAAATATGGCTTGAGCCAGGACTGATATTTCCATACCTTAATTTCCTGTCTGGGTGTGAAATATGAATGAGAATAACCTAATTACACAATTCTGTTGCAAGTAGACAGTCATGGAGAATAATGGGACAAATAGGATAATTTGACTTAAGTATTTTTTATAAACATGGTATAACTAGATTTCAGGTAGCATGAATACATATCCCTAATAGCATTCAAAAATGAGTTCCTTAGGAGTTTGTTAAACACAAGACTTAGGTATGTCACAGGCTTAGCAGATGGAGACAGAAATCGTGTATATAAAATCATGAGTATCATGTCCTTTGTATAATTTTTATGATTAGTGCTAGAAACTGGGATTTGAAGTATCTGTTTAAGTTTTCTGTGAATAGAAAGAATATGGAAACCCTTTTTAGAAATTTCTACCACTACATGGTTTCAAGCATACAATTCTTCCCCTGAAATCAGTACTGTTTTCTCTTGTTTTGAAGGAAGATAGTGATGTGTATATGCTGGAGAGAAAAAAGACATAAGTAAAGTGTTGAAAGTGACTAAGGAATTGGAGAAATGTTCCAAGTACACTGCAGGTATGTTCAGGCCCAGCTCCGTCTATTGGCCACCTCCCCCATAGCTACATTGAAACATGTTCAAGTATTTACACAGCATAGTAGAAGAAAAAGTGTGTGCTGGGTGTAGAGGATCTTTTGTTTTAATGTAACAAAATGACATTAACTGTTTATGAGAACTTAATGGTGAGATGTTGAAGATTTTGGATTAAACATATCACCTAAAAATGCTCTTATGATAAACAACTTCCTAAGAAAAGGGTTAAAATATGTCCACTTAATAGTATGTATTAGTCAAACCATTCTAATTCTAGCAGTTATTTGTATATTAAGTATGAACAACCTGGATCTAGACATAATTAGGTATTACAGATATTATAGAAATTTCCAAGACCATCTACTAGGCATTTTAGCCTCTCTCCTAGCAACTATTATTTGGGCATTTCTTAAGACTATATTGACCTTATAAACAACTTTAAAAATGAATCTTAATTGGCATCCCCAATAGAATGCACATAGAATATTTTGTGCATCATTCTTAATAAAATGCACATAGAAAAAAATTGAATAATAGAGAATTGATTGAAGCTAGTTAGAATTATCCTCCAAATGTCTGCTCAGCTGACATAGTTGATATTTGAAATTATTTCTCTTGTTTTTACTCTTTACAGTAATTTCATTTGATAGATGAGCTTTCTAAACCTTATTTAATTAAAAAAATAATAAAACCATTGATTTTAAAAATATAAGAAAGCTTAGATGTCAAACAGTTAAATTTTTTTCATTTGAGAAATTGATGCCTGGATAAGCTACATGACTTGCCCATAGCTAGGGTTCGAATCATGGTATAATCATGACTAGAACTCACGGTGGTGTTTCTCCATTGAATGTTGGTAGGAAAAAGAGCCAGATGTTAACTTTAGAATGACCACTAATTTCCAACAACTTCTCTGGGCCACTGCTGTCTCTGAAAATTACTACCTCTTCAAGCAAAAAGGTATAATATGCAAAAATATTCCTTTTACGAAGGATATTAGCTAAAATATTTAGGGGTTATAAGGTGGGTAGGAGGGTACAGATAGCAGAAGTGCTGACAGTGGAGATAACCTGCCTTTATCTCAGTTGCAGGTATCTGCCGTGATTGTCATGTGTACTAACACGTATGTCTACCGTCACACGTTCACTTCCTTCATCCCCTGCAGGCAGACATCTTTATGTCAACTGCATTCAGAATGACTCTATAAAATGCCGCAGTAGGTTATTCTTCCAACAGCCTGTTTTTAACGTGTGCAGTTAATGTTGAGAGGGAAGTCAAGAAGGCTGAGAAGGTAGAATTATAGAGACACTGACTGTGAACAGACAGCAGGAGGAGAGAGGGAGGAAGGGGTGGGGAGGTGGACACAGGCGCGAGGCTGCTGCTTCAGGGCACCCTCAGAGCCAGGGCTCTGGAGGCTCTGGACACAGATGCCTGGGACCTGCTAGCCTCAGGAAAGGGTGCTGAGAATGTTTGTAAAACATTATTAGGTTTCAGAGACTAAGGCAGTAATAGTTATTTAAAGACTCAAACACTAGGGAATTTCAGGAATGCAGAGCAGTTATTAATGTTTTCAACAGGAGTATAATGGGCAGGAAAACAGTCCATGCAACAGAAAACAAAAAGGAGAAAAAAAACGCCTAAAGACATATTTGGGGTGGGGGAGAATGTGGCTGTTTCCAAAGAAATCTTATTATGAACTTTTTTGGGTTGGAAATTCATTGTTTTTAAATAAAAAATATATTAATTATATATTTTTGTATAGATATATTTGGTTTGTCAAGAATCAAATACTTCTCTACAGAGGGATGTGGTTCCTTTCTTTGGGAGTGGTTTAGAGCAACGTTATCTACCAGCAGGGTGATGGGCTAGAAGCCCTTAGGGGTTAACTCAAGGCCCAGGGTCTAACAGTGCTGATTTAAAGTGGCAGTCCCGACCGCGCAAACTGCACCAGAGACCGCGGCGGTGACGTTTGCCTGACCGTCTTGGTCTTGGACTGGACTGGGTTTCCAGAGCAAGTTTTGTTTTCCTTTTGACTGCAGGGTTTTTCTAGCTTGTTCATTGAATGATAGACCACTCTATCCATGCACTGAAAAGAGCAGGAACAGCATGGTCTCCAAAGAGGCACGAATCATGTGTGCTCTCACCTAAGACACCAGTGCACAGTCTATTCTTGGCTTTCTTTCACTGAGTATGCTCATACATAACGCATTTTTCTGAAATAAAAAAACAGGTAATCGAATTAATACCCATGAGTGATTGATGCTCCCCTCGAATTGGTAACCTCAGCCTAATACATCAGTTTATTCTAAAATACATAACTGTAGCCTGCAAATGTAACCTAGCTTATAATTTTGCCATGGCATCATGCTGAACTCTAAATCTTGGCATTCTGCCGCCAGTAACGGTGGTTTTAGACTTTAATTTTAATTGTGAGTGACAGTTTTTGGAGGGGTGAGCATAAAGAGTCAAGCTATGTTTTCAAGGCTAATCAGACTTGGAAAATCAATGAATATACATAAATCTTGATTGACCACCCACAAATAGACAACAAAAAGTACACAAAAAGGCCTGGGAATCCACTTCCAATAACTGATTTACATAGAACTGATTTTTGTCTTAGAGATTTGAGGAAAAAGATTTTTGGACTGCTGCTTGTTCCACACTGAATCGCAGTTACCCACCCCTGCCCCATGTTCATTATGCATTGCTTGGTAGGTATAACTCTTAGCAGAAAAGAGGAAAAAATCAAACAACAATTCAAAGACGCTGGTATTAAACACCTGTGTATAAACAGATTAGGAACATGATGTCTGTGTGTAACTCAGGAGAAAGCCAATTAAACCTGTCATATAATAAGCGATGACGTCTTCTCACATCTGCCCACAAAACTGAATCAACTTTCATTTTTATTTGCTGACAATGCTTCTATTCCAAGCTTGAAATGATGAGACTATATGTTAAAATCATCATGGCTCTAAGTATATGGTGTTCCAGAGCTCCCAGGATAGTGTAAAATATGTTTGTCAAAACAACCCTGCAACTTAGCGCCACAGCATCTTCGTCCATAACCCATATGGTTAGGCAATGTAAAGCCACTTAAGAATTTTTGCTGAACTCAAATTTTACATGCCAGTGCCAAGCGGAATAATTTTTATACTTATACGAGATACAGGCCAATCTGGTTATAGGGTCCATGTAGCTTGATAAAGTCTGCTTATTTTAATACTAATCTGTTCAATTAGACTTGTTTTTGATATTCCAGCATTAGAGAATTAGAGACATGGAAGAGGCTGTCTAAAGATTTTTGGCATACAAA
Organism: Redunca redunca; assembly: GCA_006410935.1. Taxonomy (NCBI): domain Eukaryota; kingdom Metazoa; phylum Chordata; class Mammalia; order Artiodactyla; family Bovidae; genus Redunca; species Redunca redunca. The sequence goes on from SJYQ01004476.1 coordinate 111,712, forward strand.
TCTAATCCTGTAAAATGTGGTTTCAATTTTGTATATAAAATATGTTCTCAAAATGTTTACATAAAAGCTTATGTATGAGCAATTGTAATAAACATATGTTTAAGAGGTGGTTACTTAAATCTGGGTATTTTCAAAACCTGGGAACTTTCAGTTGCTGTGTTAACTATGTTAATTCAGCACTCAGCAAAAGACAAAAACATGATACATATGGAGAATTTGCTTCAAATGCTAAAACTCAGTTCCTTTATTTATGAAAAATCTTCCATATTAAAATGACCATCTCTCAGCCTACCCTCAATGTTAAGTTTTCCAGAGGAGGGCAAATCCTCTGGTTGTAAAACTATGATGCAAATAATACTTCTATTAAATTCTAGTTTCCATAGGGAATTCCCAAATAATAGGTATAATCCATAAGAGGTTATATTCTTAGGGACGTTGATCATAAGTGAATAGTGTTCTGGAGAGGAATTCCTCTTGTTAGCTCATCAAAATAACAAAGATAAAGAAGGATTTGCATCTTTTGGAAAGGCATACGTGCTTTTCCATGTTGATGAACTGAGAGATGCAATAGTTTATTTTCACATGTCTGAGCAATCTAAAGGTTCACTCCTTTATAAGATAAAAGATATTTATTTTGTTGCAACAACAAAAAGCCTAATTAAATTCTGATCATTTGATGGTGTGTTTTGTCTAACTGTAAATTCTGTGAGGGATGACAGCAAAATGTTCACAAAGATTAGAGACGCACAAGAGGTTTTTTCCATTTGTTTTAGGAAAAACTCTTTCTGAATTGAAAAAATGGATATCTTGAATAGCCATCTGTACCACACGAATGTATTTTGCTCTTGTGCCATATTGAACAGGATTAAGTATAGTTAGGGAGGAAACGGAACTCTGCTTTTTCTGTAAAGCATATTAGGACTTCTATTATGTTAGGGATAAATATTGCAAGAGCTCTGCTTAGGTGTGATGGATTTCCCTTAGAGCATTCAGAGTAGATACAGAACCAGATGATCAACAGTGCCAAACAGCACACAGTCTACTGGGGAGAAAATCATATTTTATACGCAGTCCAGATGAGGTTGCATTTCTACAATACCTGAATTTCTTTAGAAATTCCAAAAGGGGACTGCACTCTGACATTTATACTTCATCACAACCCAAGAATCGCCACTCAGTGTTTGGAGTAGAAATCATTTGCTATAGTGTTGAACCATTTTTCCCCCCCCTTTGAATCCTTATAATCCCTTGTAACAGGGCTAAAAAGTGTTAGAACCATATCATCTTAAGATGAATCATTTCCAGAAGGGCAGAACACATGTACATTTGATAAAGCCTCATGTTTCTTTTATTTCTTTTACTTCCTTTTCTTCTCTGAAGTCTCTAATTTTCTTTTTTTCCCCTTCTATAGCTTCTTTACTATCTGTGAGTACACAGCAAGGAGAAGTACCCCTGCCTCTCCTTTTCCAGGTAAAATAAGGGTGTTGGGAAAGAGTTTCTCAAGAGGATGTGGAAAGGATCAAAGCACATGGGTTTATGTACTTGTGAAAATAAATTTCCTGAGGTCAGAGTTCCTTCTAAACATTATCCGGAACTGTGTAGGACCTTACATCCAAATTCTTAGGGGGAAAAGAATCTCTCGGGGAATGTAAGTGTAGTAAAGTATCTGGCTGTCTCCTTTAGGAAGAAACTTACAGAGCAAGGCAGGCAGAGATGTCCCTTTCAGAAAACGCCTCCCACAGTGCGATCAGTCCCTGACTGTTCAGTCCCTTCCCTGAAGTAACAGACTATGCCTGAGAATCTCTGTGTCATTTCCGTAGGAAGCATTTCTCTAACCCGGAGTGGGTACCTTGACAACTTGAATGAAAAGCGCGTTGACTAAAATGTTCTTAATAAGCATGCCTCATGACCTTCCTCCCCTGTGGTCTCATCAGTGGTCAATAAACTGGACTCATGATCCTCAATTCTTGCAGAAAACCCCATCTGTTAGAGAAGTAATTACCCAGCTAGAGGTATGCCCCTCTGAGTGAAGCCCAGGAATCATTATAATACTCTGTAATTAGTGTTTATTATTTGAATCTTTCACGTCAGTGGCAGCAGCAAGAAAGTGCCCCTCTGCTGGACGTTCCTATCATAAGGCACAGAGGATATTCACGTAAAAGCTTTGCATTGTCTTCATCTTCCTTGCCATGGCAACTTAGAATCCGCTTGCTTCCAAGCAATTTGCAGCTCAACTTGCTCCCTTGACCGCAGACAGCAGACCTGGCATTTCATCCAGGAGTATTGAAATCTTTAGCCTGACAACAGGTGTTATTCTGACAAAGAGCTGCATGCTAAGCTCCTCGTTTTTCTCTTTGGGGACAAGTAGTGCATTCAGGGCTTGTTCTTGGCAGATGTTACTCTAACAGAAATTCAGAAATCCAGTCCCGATTCGAAGCCCCTGCCACGCTGCGTGCTGCGATGGGAGTGAGCGCACAGATGCTGCCGCGTCTCAGTGCGGCCCTGTCACCTGGACTTTGGCTTTTGTTGCGCGGTGCTTTGCAACCACACTGGTCTTCTGTCTTCTTCAAGGGGCTCTGATAAGGAATACCTGATTATGAGAATTTGAGGCAGCCTCAACTGCAGGCTTTTACAAAGTTGAAATAGGCAGTTTTGCCTTTGAAGGAAGGATAGGTTACTTTGGGAGAGCAAAAGAAAAGCGCCTGTAATCCTTCAAAGGAAAACCAATGCTGTTGTGTTTTAAAGTAGAAATCAGGGAATTCAGAGTAACGGTATTATAGCTTAATACAGGCCATTGATCTTCCATTTTTCAAGAAATGAAAGCTATTAAATTCTGAGAAAGTATGGTGCGGTAGCTAAGGGCATAGGCTTTAGCTGACTTAGGTCTCTAAGCCATAGTTATCTCAACTGCAAATGTTGATAATGATAGTATATATTTCCTAGAACTGCCATTGGAGTCATGGGGTAAAGACTGTCGACTGTTGAGCATGCAGTAAGCACAGACTTCTAGTCCTGCTACCTATTTCAGTCAGACTGCATGGTGTCACACGCTGGTGCCAAGCCTTGTAGGGGGTTAGCATTCTGGGATGCACATACACTGCTCTGTCTTAGAAATCCTACATATGGGGGTTGCTCAAGCAGGTCCAGGACACTTGGGCTTTTGAATCTGGGTACCAGGAGATGATAGGGTTGAGGGGGAAACATCTGGCAAAATTCCACTTGGGGGAACTGTAAGGGAGGCTGCTTCTAGTTCTGCTAAACAAGGCCTCTTCACTTTTAGGAAAGCACTTGTTAGACTTCGGGTGCAGAGAGAGGAGTGACAGGTATTTACTGATTGAATAAAGGAGCCACGTGAATAAACACGCTTGAGGAACACATTTCAAATCGTATCCATCCAAAGAGTGTCTCTAAACTCGCAGCCCTATCTGTCTTTCAGAGTATGCTAATTATTTCCTGCTGTTAATATCTGCTCAAAAGCTCCCAATGACAGGTGCTGTTACATCCTCAATTTTCGGGGGAGTTGGAGGAGTGTTGTAAGAAATGCCAAGATCAGAGCTAAAATCTTACTTTAGAAGATTCCATCTGCTATGAAAATTAAAGTAAAATAGGCCAACTTGTAGTTTCCCGAAGAGGTGATATTGATTCCAGAAAGGGGTTTTAGATTCATCCATCAGGAAGCACGACCCAAGTAGAGTTAGAAGATGGGGTCTGCCTCACGGGCTCAGTCATTTCCCTCTCTGCTGTGGACCTGGTGAGGTATGTGACTTCCTCACGTGGCTTGTCAATGCGGTAAATAAGCCCTGTCTCGGGTCTCTCGTGATAAGACGCCAGACTGCATGTAAACTATTAAGCACCGCTGGTAGAAGACCTTTAACAGTGGCTGTTTTTTAAATTGTTATATTTCCTTTGGGTACTTTTAGTATTATTTTAGTAAACATGCTTTTCAAAGATAGAGTTGTTCTAGATGATTCTGTATACAGATATATCTATGATTAATATATTAAGAAGCAAAAGACACAGCTGCTGCTGCTGCTGCTAAGTCGCTTCAGTCTTGTCCGATCTGTGCGACCCCATAGATGGCAGCCCACCAGGCTCCCCTGTCCCTGGGATTCTCTGGGCAAGAACACTGGAGTGGGTTGCCATTTCCTTCTCCAATGCATGAAAGTGAAAAGTGAAAGTGAAGTCGCTCTTCGCGATCCCATGGCCTGCAGCCTACCAGGCTCCTCCATCCATGGGGTTTTCCAGACAAGGGTACTGGAGTGGGGTCCCATTGCCTTCTCCGAAAGACACAGCAGAGAGATTTATTTGAAATCACAGCTTTCAAGGTGTTTGATACTGAGTGTGCAAATAAGGATTTCAACCATTCCAAAAGCTTGGGCTAACTAGGACTTTCCATAAAACATCAGGAGGCTTTACGTGGCTTTACTGTATTATTGTGTAGTTTAGACTGCTCTTTGAGATTTTAAGATAATTAACCAATCCCTTTAGTATTTTCAGAGTCCTCTAAGGACTCCTTAGAATGGTACACAGTTTGCATCTGCTAGTAACCTTCAAAAGAGCCAGTTTTCCTTATTCTTTGAAAATGTACATGTCATTATCCAGAATATTTTCAACTGAGTTTTTTTTTAAAATGGCAGGGTTTCATTTTGTGGCAGTCTTGCAAACCTAATTAAGTAATCAAGTGATTTGTTATTTCCCATTGTCTTGCCTGCATTTTGATTAATTTTCTAAGAAATATCTGCTGATATGCTTATTGGGTCTGAGGACCATTTTCGAAACCATAATCTCAGAACTGAAAATGAGAATGTAAATGATCAGAAGCATGACAAGAACACTAGAATTAAATTCATTTCTTTTCTCAGGAGGAGATTACCATGGAAGGATAAGGAAGGTAATTCCTTCTATATCCAGATCTTCAATTCCCACCCTCATTTTGAAAATAAACATTTTGACCCAAGCCCTATTTTTAAACATATACTCCTTTTTGTTTTGACTTCAGAAGCCACTATTGTGACTTCCACAAATTTCCTATTCTCTTCATGCAAGTAATTGATATAAGAGCTTTCCCAATGTGGGCTGTAAGTTCATCTAATGACCATTTTTAGTTATGATATTTGGTGCTTCCCCAAGTGGGGTCCTTAGTATGGATGTGTGTGTGGGCGTTCTAGCATATTCCTTGAGTTAATCACTGCTGATCTGGATTCCAATCTTTATACTTTTGTTCTTGGCATGAGCTCATCATTTAATGCTAGCTTTTCATCAAAAGCATGTGCCCAACTGTGGGTCGTGTTTTCTTTTTTTATAGCCAGTGGGATTAATAAATTGTGCTTTTGACCTTCACAAGTGGTTCTTAGGTTGGAATGGTGTGACAATCACTGCCAAATCAGAACCTAGACTTGCCTTCAGTGCCTCATAAGCTTTATTAAACTAACCTCTCATCAATTCTTTTAAAAAGTTTCTTTACAAGTACATTTCTGTAAATTTACTTAATAGACTATATAGCCCTTTCTCTTTAGTAGTAAGAACCAAAAGGATTGCTTCCAATGGACTGTTTCTCTTGGAGCATTAAGAGTTGCTATTTGTGTCACGGGTTATAAAACAGTAGAAGTTTCTTGAAGCTAGGTCATTCTTGTGATATTTTTGAAGGTTGCTGGATCTGTCCTGGAGACAGGTATGGGCCAGTATACTAGGGTTGGATTGGGAGGATTTCATAAAGAAATTAAGCCTTGAACACCTTCCAGTTGGTGAGGAAAAGATTTATAGGGGAAATGAGATCTGAGTTTGATCATCTGAGAGACAGGTATTGATATCTTCAGTATGGTGTGTGGCGTAAGAAGTAATGCAAGTCTAGGATGAGGGTTATATGTGAGGATGAGAGTAAATTCCATGGCTAATGGCCTGTGTTTTCTATAATTTTTAGTGGCTTTCAGAATGAGATGATAAGATCTAGAAAGATGCTCTAGCCAATAACTTTGAAATATTCTTGATGGGATAAACACCTAGGAGTAATGTGTCATGGTTGAGATGAAGAAAAGGCAGGCTTAAAAGTTAAATGAAAGGAAACTATAAGCAAGGTGAAAAGACAGCTTTCAGAATGGGAGAAAATAATAGCAAATGAAGCAACTGACAAAGAACACATCTCAAAAATATACAAGCAACTCCTACAGCTCAATTCCAGAAAAATAAACGACCCAGTCAAAACATAGGCCAAAGAACTAAACAGACATTTCTCCAAAGAAGACATACAGATGGCTAACAAATGCATGAAAAGATGCTCAACATCACTCATTATCAGAGAAATGCAAATCAAAACCACAATGAGGTACCATCTCACACCAGTCAGAATGGCTGCTATCCAAAAGTCTGCAAGCAATAAATGCTAGAGAGGGTGTGGAGAAAAGAGAACCCTCTTACACTGTTGGTGGGAATGCAAACTGGTACAGCCACTATGGAGAACAGTGTGGAGATTCCTTAAAAAACTGGAAATAGAACTGCCTTATGACCCAGCAATCCCACTGCTGGGCATACACACTGAGGAAACCAGAATTGAAAGAGACACGTGTACCCCAATGTTCATCGCAGCACTGTTTATAATAGCCAGGACATGGAAGCAACCTAGATGCCCATCAGCAGATGAATGGATAAGAAAGCTGTGGTACATATACACAATGGAGTATTACTCAGCCATTAAAAGGAATACATTTGAGTCAGTTCTAATGAGGTGGATGAAACTGGAGCCAATTATACAGAGTGAAGTAAGTCATAAAGAGAAACACCAATATAGTATATTAATGTGTATATATGGAATTTAGAAAGATGGTAACGATAACCCTGTATGTGAGACAGCAAAAGAGACACAGATGTATAGAAGTCTTTTGGATTCTGTGGGAGAGGGAAAGGGTGGGATGATTTGGGAGAATGGCATTGAAACATGTATAATATCATATATGAAACGAATCGCCAGTCTAGGTTCGATACAGGATGCTTGGGGCTGGTGCACTGGGATGACCCAGAGGGATGGTATGGAGAGGGGGAAGGGAGGGGGGTTCAGGATGGGGAACACATGTACATCCATGGCGGATTCATGCTGATATATGGTAAAACAATACAATATTGTAAAGTAATTAGCCTCCAATTAAAATAAATTTATATTTTAAAAAAGTTAAATGAGATAGGAAGTTAAAGACATACTGGATCTCTCCATTTGTTCTAATTGGTATCATGTTCCAGAGGAAGCCCATGCTGTCCACCCTCCCTGAACCTGACCTGTGCAGATTTCCCCACCCCAGGGCGCAGCAGCTCCATTCTTCATTTCTCAGGCCAAAAGCCACGCCCTCATCTCTGGCTCCTCACTCTTCCATAGACACAAATCCTGTTGGCACTTCTTTCAAAATATATTCAGAATCTGACCACTTAAACAGTCCCATTTTCATTTTTCTCCCCCAAACGGATTATCTAATGCACTTTGTAGTTTACTCATCTATCTTGTTTAGTGTTTCTCTCCCTCTCTAGAATATCAGCCTCATGAAAGAGAGTTGACTCTTATTCACTGCTATATCCTTAGCCTCCAGACCTGCCTAGGACCTAGTGTGCATGCCCAGTTCCTTCAGTCGTGTCCGCCTCTCTGTGACCCTGTGGACTGTAGCCTGCCGGGCTCCTCTGTCATGGGGTTCTCCAGGCAAGGACACTGGAGTGGGTTGCTGTGCCCTTCTCCAGGGGATCTACCTGACCCAGGGATCGAACCTGCGTTTCTTACGTCTACCTGCATTGGCAGGCAGGTTCTTTACCACTGGGGCCACATGGGAAGCCCAAGGACGTAGTAGGCATGCTTTATTTTATAATCAATGAGAAATAAAACTGTTACGGAAGAAGGGGCAGCACACACTAGATTTAATTGATTCAACAGCAATTTTTGTGTACTTACTATGTGCCTACTTGAATATTCAAGTGTTTAAATCTTGTGTATATAGTATACATTTCAGCAAAAGGCTAAGTTAGCCTTAGGATTTTGGGTAAAATCTATACTATATATCATCGAATACATATACCTAATATACTTAGATTTATAGAATATATATTTATGGCAATGAATTAATATATATATCCCCACTTATTTGGGTTGACAAGTTAGTAACTGAAAATTTATAAAATCTCAGGGATCTCATCACATTTGAACAGAATCTTCTTGGAAAGAACTCATTTTTAGAAATAGAATTAAATTGTCTTCTCACATACACTATTTTCTGTTTAGTTTTAGTCAAGACTGGAGTGATGACGAAATAGGTGTTAGAATGTAATTATAAGCTCTCCTGAGAGAATGACAGCGGTTTTCTAAATAACAGATTAGTTTGTTGTATAAACTGTATAGCGTTTTATCATCCTGGATATTCTCAATTTATTAATCTTAAAGGACTGTAGAACTAAAAGGAGAGAGGGAACTAAGTTGTTTATATTATAAAATAATAATAACTATGGGCCAATGTGGATTTTCAAAATTAATGCCATCATATAAAAAATTTCTGTTTTATTTTTGAATAAAATATCACAAAGACAAATTTTAACATACAATTATATACACTGTGTACCAATTCCAAATACATGTAATAGTATTTTAAAGTGACACTGAGATATCCATGTGATCTTACCTCAAGGTTGAGTCTATCAGAAACAATCTTATTTGGTTCTTCTTCCTACTAAGGAGGATGGACTATATAGCCATTAAGTTAGTTTACAGAAAGGTATTTAGAGAGAAAATAATTATTTTTAAAGAATTCATTGAGAGGTTAGTTTAATAAAGTTTATGAAGCACTATAAGCAATCAAATAAAGGTTGACTGATGCATTTTGTATGATGAAGAATAAAATTTGTTGAGTGAACATTTTATGGCATGCTTTTGAATTTTTGAAATATATTTTCAAATATATTGTTTGCAATTGGTTGCAGAAGTATATGACTTTGAACAGTAAGTATATTTTGTTTAATCTAATAGTGGCGTTTGCTCTTGAAAAAAAAAATGCTATCATATGTAAGCTAAGCTAAGTCACTTCAGTCGTGTCCAACTCTGTGCGACCCCATAGACGGCAGCCCACCAGGCTCCCCTGTCCCTGGGATTCTCCAGGCAAGAACACTGGAGTGGGTTGCCATTTCCTTCTCCATGAAAATATTCCATAAATGAATTTCAGTAACTCTTAAACATTCCACAAAATTTCCTAAGAACCCGTGAGAGTATAATACCTAGCAATCCTCTCTAAAACAGAAATTCGCCTATCTGCTCCATTACTGCTGATGATCTGAAATGTACATGATCTCTAAAAAATAACAGTACTGAATAAAACTGAAAGAATCATCCAAGTTCCTACATAGTACCAAAGTATTTATTCAGGATTACTGAATAAATCATAGCAATTTGGTATCCTTTTCAGAAAAAAAAAAATCTCAGAACTTACAAGCATGTGGGAGGTTAGATTTCAAGACACAGTCATTTCTTGGAAAATAGGATGACGGAAACGGAAGATCATGCTTTGTAAAATCTGTATGGCTTAAATAGTCCTATGAGTTTTTGGATTTTATCCTACCCTTAGAAGTTGTCAGTAAATAAGTAAGTGTTAGTTGCTCAGTTGTGTCTGACTCTGCCACGCCATGGACTGTAGCCCGCCAGGCTCCTCTGTCCATGAAATCCTCCAGGTAACAATATTGGAATGGGCTGCCATTTTCTAGACTTTTTGCTAGTTAGGCCATTATTACCCATACACATAATAAGAAACATAAAGTGGTGAAGAATTCAGTTCTTCAGAAAGTAAAAATATCAAACATGTTCTATGAATATCTCTAAAAGGATGGATTTAACAGTGCATGGCACATAGTTGGAGAAGGCATGGCACCCCACTCCAGCACTCTTGCCTGGAAAATCCCATGGACGGAGAAGCCTGGAAGGCTGCAGTCCATGGGGTCGCTAAGAGTCCGACATGACTGAGCGACCTCACTTTCATGTTTCACTTTCATGCATTGGAGAAGGAAATGGCAGCCCACTCCAGTGTTCTTGCCTGGAGAATCCCAGGGATGGGGGAACCGGGTGGGCTGCCATCTGTGGGGTTGCAGAGAGTCAGACACGACTGAAGCAACTTCGCAGCAGCAGCAGCAGCACATAGCTGGTGCTCAGTAGACATGTAATGAATAAATGAACTTGAATGATAAAAACAGCTTGTGTAAAAATTCAATATGGATTTTATTGTTTTATGGTTTGCCCTGGAACAGGAGTCCTAGAAATCTTGTGATTAGATAAATCATATATAATATAACTTAAAATGTGTTATGGTATCAGGTAGTGAAATAGAAAGGATTTGGGGCAGTTTAACAGAGGAAGTCTGCATCATTTGGATCATTCATGAAATGGGCCATTTGTCACCTTATTCTGAGTTTAAGTTAAGTTAGATTTATGCATGGTGCTTTTGGGAAGATACTGCTTCATTTCAAGTTTAGTGCAATATAAGCTAGAAAACTGCCTATTTAGATTAAAAAAAAATTCTTGAAGGAAATGCATCTCAGTAGAAGAAGTAGGGGGAGTCATGTACCAAAATGCAATCAGAACTCTTTCAGAAAAACAAACTTGTTATGGATAAGATAGTGGTTCAGTTCAGTTCAGTCACTCAGTCATGTCCAACTCTTTGCGACCCCATGGACTGCAGCATGCCAGGCTTCCCTGTCCTTCACTATCTCCCAGAGTTTGCTTACACTCATGTCCACTGAGTCAATGATGCCATCCAACCATCTCATCCTCTGCTGTCCCCTTCTGCCCTTGCCTTCAATCTTTCCCAGCATCAGGGTCTTTTCAAATGAGTCAGCTCTTCATATCAGGTGGCCAAGTATTAGAGTTTCAGCTTCAACATCAGTCTTTCCAATGAATATTCAGGACTGATTTCCTTTAGGATGGACTGGTTGGTTCTCCTTGCAGTCCAAGGGACTCTCAAGAGTCTTCAACACCACAGTTCAAAAGCATCAATTCTTTGGCACCCAGCTTTCTTTATAGTCCAAATCTCACATCCATACGTGACTACTGGAAAAACTGTAGCCTTGACTAGATGGACTTTTGTTGGCAAAGTAATGTCTCTGCTTGTGAATATTCTGTCTAGGTTGGCCATAACTTTTCTTCCAAGGAGTAAGCATCTTTTAATTTCATAGCTGCAGTCACCATCTGCAGTGATTTTGGAGCCCAAGAAAATAAAGTCTGACACTGTTTCCACTGTTTCCCCATCTATTTGCATGACATGATGGAACTGGATGCCATGATCTTAGTTTTCTGAATGTTGAGCTTTAAGCCAACTTTTTCACTCTCCTCTTTTACTTTCATCAAGAGGCTCTTTAGTTCCTCTTCACTTTCTGCCATAAGGCATACAGGTGGTGTCAACTGCATATCTGAGGTTATTGATATTTCTCCCGGCAATCTTGATTCCAGCTTGTGCTTCTTCTAGCCCAGCGTTTCTCATGATGTACTCTGCATATAAGTTAAATAAGCAGGGTGACAATATACAGCCTTGACGGACTCCTTTTCCTATTTGGAACCAGTCTGTTGTTCCATGTCCAGTTCTAACTGTTGCTTCCTGACTTGCATACAGATTTCTCAAGAGGCAGGTCAGGTGGTCTGGTATTCCCATCTTTTGAAGAATTTTCCAGAGTTTGTTGTGGTCCACACAATCAAAGGCTTTGGCATAGTCAATAAAGCAGAAGTAGATATTTTTCTGGAGCTCTCTTGCTTTTTTGATTATCCAATGGATGTTGGCAATTTGATCTCTTGGTCCACCGTCTTTTCTAAAACCAGCTTGAACATCTGGAAGTACATGGTTCACGTACTGTTGAAGCCTGGCTTGGAGAATTTTGAGCATTACTTTACTAGCGTGTGAGATGAGTGCAATTGTGCGGTAGTTTGAGCATTCTTTGGCGTTGCCTTTCTTAGGGATTGGAATGAAAACTGACCTTTTCCAGCCCTGTGGCCACTGCTGAGATTTCCTAATTTGCAGCATATTGACTGTTAACACTTTCACAGCATCATCTTTTAGGATTTGAAGTAGGTCAACTGGAATTCTATCACCTCCACAAGCTTTGTTCGTAGTGATGCTTCCTAAGGCCCACTTGACTTCACATTCCAGGGTGTCTGGCTCTAGGTGAGTGATCACATCATCATGATTATCTGGGTTGTGAAGATCTTTTTTGTACAGTTCTTCTGTGTATTCTTGCCACCTCTTCTTAATATCCTCTGCTTCTGTTCGGTCCATACCATTTCTGTCCTTTATCGAGCCCATCTTCACATGAAATGTTCCCTTGGTATCTCTAATTTTCTTGAAGAGGTCTCTAGTTTTTCCCATTCTATTGTTTTCCTCTATTTCTTTGCACTGATCGCTGAGGAAGGCTTTCTTATCTCTCCTTGCTATTCTTTGGAACTCTGCATTCAAATGGGTTTATCTTTCCTTTTCTCCTTGCTTTTCACATCTCTTCTTTTCACAGCTATTTGTAAGGCCTCTTCAGACAGCCATTTTGCCTTTTTGCTTTTCTTTTTCTTGGGGATGGTCTTGATCCCTGTCTCCTGTAAAATGTCACGAACCTCCGTCCATAGTTCATCAGGCAGTCTATCTATCAGATCTAGTCCCTTAAATCTATTTCTCACTTCCCCTGTATAATCATAAGGGATTTGATTTAGGTCATGCCTGAATGGTCTAGTGGTTTTCCCTACTTTCTTCAAAAATGACAGTATGATCTCTGTTCGTTTCCGAGGCAAACCATTCAATATCATGGTAATCCAAGTCTATGCCCCCATCAGTAACGCTGAAGAAGCTGAAGTTGAATGTTTCTGTGAAGACCTACAAGACTTTCTAGAACTAACACCCAAAAAAGATGTCCTTTTCATTATAAGGGACGGGAATGCAAATGTAGGAAGTGAAGAAACACCTGGAGTGACAGGCAAATTTGGTCTTGGAGTACAGAATGAAGCAGGGTAAAGGCTAATAGAGTTTTGCCAAGAGAACTCACTGGTCATAGCAAACACCCTCTTCCAACAACACAAGAGAAGACTCTACACATGGACATCACCAGATGGTCAATACCAAAATCAGACTGATTATATTCTTTGCAGCCAAAGATGGAGAAGCTCTATACAGTCAGCCAAAACAAGACCAGGAGCTGACTGTTGCTCAGCTTATTTCCAAATTCAGACTTAAATTGAAGATAGTTGTTTAGAGGATGATTAATCATTTTTTTCTCAATTCCCTTGTTCCAAATTTTAAATAAATGTTTCAACATACTTATCCTTGCAAAACAAGAAGCATATATGGACTGTGATAGAATGACAAGGTGGGAGAATGTTGGCCTTGATGGAATTGTTTCATTTATTCCTTAACTACTTTTGTGTACTTGCTTTGTCCAACATGATGTTAGGTACTTGGTATACACTGGTAATAACATGTTCCTATAAGCCAGAGGGTCATCAGTCCAACAACCAGTTAGCAATGACTAATGTTATCAATGAAACCACAAGCAATAAGGGAAGCAAATAATGAAAAGTAGCACATGCTAGGGGAAGAATTATCTTTGTTTTTCTTTTCCATTATAGTTTATTACAAGATTCTGAATATAGTTCCTGTGCTATACAGTGGAACCTTGTTATCTTTTTTATATATAGTTGCTTTTATCCACTGGGAGCTTCCCTGGTGGCTCAGATGGTAAAGAACCTGCCTGCAGTGTGGGAGACCCAGGTTTGATCCCTTGGAGAAGGGACTAGCTACCCACTCCAGTATTCTTGCCTGGATAATTCCATGGACAGATGAGCCTGGGTGGGGGGTACAGTCCAGGGGGTTGCAAAGAGTCAAAAACAACTGAGTGACTAACACTTTAAGTTTGTATTCACTAATCCTAACCCTCTAATTTACCCTCCTCTTGTCTTTCCCCTGTGGTAACCATGCTGATCAGAATGGCCATCATGAAAAAGTCTACAGATACTAAATGCCGGAGAGGGTGCAGATAAATGGGAACTGTTTCTACATAGGAACTTACATTCCTACCTCCTATACTGTAGGTAGGAGTGTAAATTGGTACAACTACTATGGGAAATAGTATAGAGATTCCTTAAAAAAATAAAAATAGAGTTGTGACATGATCCAGCAGTCCTATTCCTGGGCATACATCTGGAGAAAAACTCTAATTTGAAAAGATCCATACACCCCTGTGTTCACAGCAGCACTGTTTGCAACAGCCAAAATGTGCGTGCTCAGTCACTTCAGGCGTGTCCAACTCTTGTGCCCTTATGGACTGCAGCCCATCAGGCTCCTCTGTCCATGGGGATTCTCCAGGCAAGACTATTGGAGTAGGTTGCTATGCCCTCCTCCAGGGGATCTTCCAGACCCAGGGATGGAACCTACATCTCTTATGTCTTTCACATTGTCAGGTGGATTCTTTGCTGCTTGCACTACCTGGATAAGCCAAGACATGATAGCAACCTAAATGTCCATCAACAGATGAATGGATAAAGAAGATGTGTGTGTGTGTGTGTGTGTGTGTGTGTGTGTGTGAATATTACTCAGCCATGAAAAAGAATGCAATAATGCCATTCGCAGCAACATGGATGGACCTAGAGAGTGTCTTTGAGTTTTGCACGAGAGGACTGAGTTAAAAGAGATGAGAAGCTAGTTTGAAGTTGTATGTGTGGTCAGTGGTAGGATGTGGGCTCAACATAGAGCTAGAACTGTCCTTCCAGAATTCCCCACTGTTGATTATTCCAACACAAACTCCCTGCTTAGACCCATCACTGTTACCCTAACACCCTGAGAGCATAAAACTCTAGTCCCTTGATCCTGCTTTGCCTCTCTAATTCATGGCTCCTTCTCTGCTGTGATTTTCATCACACTTGCCCACAGGTTACACACAGATGTGCTTTTGCTCACACTATGCTTAGGCCTGTCCTCCTGAGCGTCATAACCCCTCACCCAGTTCTTTCTTCAGGAAGCCTTCATGAACACACACACAGTAGGGATTATCTTCCCTCCCTCTGGCCTTAGGGCTACTGAAATTATTGCCTTTGGACCAAATCTGACTGCTGCATTTTTTCATAGGAGTGGGGCATGAACTAAAGAGGTTTTTACATTTTTAAAAGTTGGAAAAAAATTAAAGAAAATTCCATGAGATGTGAAATTGTATGAAATCAAATGTCAGTGTCCTGAAATAAAGTTTCATTAGAGGATTGCGACCTCTATTCCTAACATAATGTCTATAGCTGTTTGTGTTACAGGGGCAGAGTTGAATAGTTCCAAGAAACCAGGTGGCTTGCAAAGCCTGAAATATTTATCTTGCAGTCTTGCAAAGTCTGAAATTTTTCTCTCATTTGCTAGCCAATAAATTACAATGCATTGCCCTCCTGGTTAATGAATGATTGATATTTTTAAGGAAGGATAATTGAAACAACATGATATAATATCTTCTGTCTGTGGTAAAAGAAAAGAAAGGCAAAGAAAATGTAGTATGATTGGCAGATTTTTGGCATTTAAACTGGAAACTTGGTTTTCTGTGGTCTTCAGTGTAGAGTCAAATGTTCTCCATAGGGAAGAAAATATTAGAATTTCTTGTTTTATCTTTTTTCTTCTTCTAAGAATAAGACCAGGTTAGAGATTTACAAAGATTTGAGGTACAGAATCACTTGGTGCCTTTGGGCATTATCCACAGGCAGTGTACAGGGGCTCCTGGGGGGGCCGTGGGGTCTCCACATGGAGACGGGGGTGCCTGGGGGCCCTTGCTTGGCTTGTTTATTTGCTTACTGCGTTCTGCTATGTACTGGAGCTTATGTGAATTAAGTTATACTTATTTATGGATTATATTTAATTTTAGCCAAACTAATCCTCACAAAATGAGCATATTGCTTAAAANGGGTAGCTTCTCCTCAGTCCTGTTCTCACTTTGATCTTCATAAAATATTTAATTGGCTTGTAAATAATTTTTGAAAAAACATTTGTTTGAGAAGAATTGCTTATAACTCTGAAGTCAGAGTCTGCGGACATTGGGTGAGGGAAACCTTTAATTTCATACCTTGTTGTTTCTTTTTCTAATAAGTAGAATTTTTATGTTTCATTCTTTTTGAGACTATAGAGTCCATGTGGGGATGGACCATGTCTATTTTATTGACTGAACCTTGAGTGCCCAGTGTAGGCCTTACCCCGATGGTGACTGACTTGCTGATTATCTGTGACTTTAAAACCAGTGACAAGAGAAGAGTGAGATGAGGGCCTGATGGTGTTGGACTTTCTTCCTCTGACGGGGCTGACAGCATATCTTGGACTGAGAAAGTGACTTAGCCTGGGAAATGAAATTTAAAATCTTGTTGGAGGAATCCTCCTGTATAATCAATACTGTAATGTTAGTTCATGCTATTTTATACATCATTTTCTTTTTCAGACATCCTGTCAACCTCCCAGAGGTTTGTTTTACATTTCCTAGTCATTCTATAAATCTAGAGTGTTTTAGACTGTCTACCAGGATGGGCTCAGTTGAAGGAAATAACTACAGTATCATGCCTAAAGATACTGACTGTCCTTTCTATGATAGCGTAATAGGTAATCTGAGAAGTATCAGTCGTTAGAACTGCACAACGTCATAGCTGGGCTGTGCTAATGTTTGTAGAGTAATCTGGATACTTTTATTGTGACGCAATGTATTCATTTCAACTTTTGATTCAGCTCACTTCAGTTCATATTATAAGCCCAATATGGGAGGATAAAATGAATTTGCATTTTCATTTCATTTCAACCCTTATGGGGCCCTACTTCAGGCAGTGCTAGATGATGACCACACAGAAGTGAATGTAGTCAGGTCTCTGGTGAAAGGAATTCAGAAAGAGCCACAGACATCTACAACATGTGATAAATCATGCGTGGGAAGGGATAACTCTAGTGTGCTGGGGGGACAGAGAAAAATGAATAGACAGAGCGCCTGGCAGCCCTAATGATTAGAGAACTTAGTCTCATGAATGAGGAAAGGCACTTATGGGACACCCTCAGACAGACAAGCCTGTGTTCATGAAATGCGTGGACAGTACAAGGTAAAGACCAGCAATGATGGGGTAATGGGGAAGTTTTCCTGGAGAAGCAAAGACTTAAATTGCTTCCACTCAGGCTCATTGGTTCTGCTCTTCTTTCGACTTTGTGCCAGACTGAAGACAGGAGGAGTGAAAAAGACAGGCAAAGGAAGCTTTTTAGCTCACACCTCTGAGGCACGACTTCTGAAATGATTAAAGGAAATTAAAACTGCCCTGGAACTCACTGGCTGCATGTGACTGCCTTCCCACTGGGAAGCCACAGCTCTCTGTTTCATGCCTGCTCTCTTCTGTATTATGTAAACTTGTAAACACTAGCCTCTTCCCTCTTCCCTGGATCCTTCTTTTTTAGTTGGAAAGAACATTATTTTCCAGCAGAAATAAGAAACACACAGAAAGAAAAAAGAATAAAGAGCAGCTTCTTTTCTGTTGTTCATGAGGACATTCTCTGTTTGTCTGTGAAGTCTCAGGCATTTGCACGTGTTGGCATTTGCAGGCACAACTGGATATTGTTGCTTTGTCAAAATAATCTATAGAGGGTATTTATTGTGAGTCAACTGATCATTTTGCAGCTCAAAAGCATTTATTATCTTCTATGGCTGAGGTTTCTACGGTTTGGGGATTATGGCCAATTGAAATTAGTGTGCATTGTCTAGACAGTGGAATGTAGTTGGTAAGCAGACAAGCTTAGGTAACAGACGCAGCTGGCATGAGGAGCTGGAACCTGACTTCATTTCCTCTGTGACCTAGAGCAAGTCTATTAATTTTACAAGCTTTTGTTTCCTCATTTGCATATGGGGAGAATCTTGACCTCATGGGATTAGGATGAAACAAGACCAAAAGTAGCATTGGCAAGATTACAGGATCCTCCTCATCGTCGGTCTTAGTCCTCCATTCTCACTTTTTTATGAAAAAAAAAAAAAAAACCAAAAAAAAACCTGGTGCTTGGTGGGGATAAATGTGTTTTTAATAGATACATTCCTCCATGTGCTAATAGTAGCTTTAGGCTGAGCATGATCATTAGAGCTTCAGTTATCATCTAGATGAGACAGTCTTAGGAGATGAGGGGTCAACCTGATAAATCCTTCCAAACCTTTGGCAGTGAGTCAGGCACCATTTCTGACCCAATGTTCTACTAAGCTTGCCTTTATGCCTTTGATTAGGTGCTGAAATGGAACTGACTATGGATCTCCACTGCATATACCCATTGATACCTGTTCAGATCTTCAGAGTTAACAGGAGTAAACGCAATTATTTTCCCACGAATTTGCAGGTGGTTAACATACTGTCCTCTCTAAGTCAGCAGCAGCAACATTCTGTCCTCTCTAAGTCTGTTCTTTTGTAGCTTTAGCATCTCCAATTCCTTGAATGGTTCCTTAACTGAGACTGGATCTGCCTTCTGCATGACTCTGATTTCCCTCCAAATTTGCTTCAGAAAGTTAATATCTCTCCTCTTAACTGTGCTTCCAGAAACTAATGTGGTATTCCAGATTTCTCAGTATAGAGTCCATAAGCTCTGTTGCCAGAGTCTCATCTTTGAAATGTATAATCTCAGTTGGTAAGAAAATTATACAGCTGTTTTTATATTTCAAATTAAATGGAAATTTAAATGGTTAGGGAGGTAATGACAGGACCCATCCATACCAACAGAGGTCAAACATAAAAATCTTTGTGCACATGGACCCACTCAAGATGAAAAAAAAAAAAAATCCCATTCCTATATCTTGTTTGCAAGCAAATGTTAAGTTTTAGTAACTTTTAAAACTAGTTTCTCTTATAGCATTAAAGATGGCTAACCTAGTTTTGATTAAAAGAATTTTCAAGTGGCAATTTTAAGAATGAAAATCTATATGCTATAATTATGTGGGTAAGTTAATTTGAAAGCTGTATCTATTTATATATAAAAATCTATAAATCTAATTTGGATTAAGGATAGCATCTTCAGTTTTGGACTAAACTTACATAATACTTTAATTCTATTGTGTTGAATATTATTCCAGGAATACTAAATAGATCTTGATTTAAAAAAAATAAAAGCTGCCCTGATCGAAATAGGTTTGTGATGAGTTTTTAAACATGAGGATCAAGCTGGAATGTACCTCCTAATCTTGTGTTTACATCTGTCTTGGCATCCTGTGAAGCTCTGACACTTTTTATCCCTTGAATACAGATAGTCTTCAGGTTCTTAGCTTCTACAGAAAGTACTTCCTAAGCAATGGGTTTAACCTTGGGTCAGCCTTGCTAGTTTGAGAGAGGCACAGTTCAATGTTACTGATGTAGGCAAATTTAGTAATTAGTTAAATAAATCAAAGTGACATAGAGGGATCATCTCTACTATAGGACAGTTCTTCACATTTCTTCACTACTTTCTTAGTGTTTTATCTGAGCTGCTTTTCCTGTTGGTAGGTAGAACCATTCATTTGATTTAAGGTGAAGGCTGCAGAGTAGAAGCATAATCCAACCAGAATGTTCCCCATTTTTTAAAATTCCAGGATGGCCCCAACCTTGGGGATATGTTTGATACAGAAAAGGAGACTTTTAGCTAGAGGAGAACAAACTAAAGAGAGTCAAGGGCTACAGGGATGTGGGAGTTTACATGGGTACTTCTCTTTTGGTGTTGTGGAGATTTGAGAATTTGTAGAGCTAAGTTGAAAGTTGGAATCTTGACCACTCAGTTATGCAGTAACAATGGGCAATGAATGCTGACTCACTGTATGCACTTGGAAATAAAGGTGTTCATTATTTGGAAAGACAAGGGGGAGTTGCCCTGGGACAAGGCCCTGCCCCTTCTAGTCAAGTGAACAAAGCAACGCCAGGTTCCATCTTGTGGTGTTTTCATTTTAGAGAGAGTTTATGCAGCTGCCAGGCCTCAACTAGATAATTAAGATGACAGTCTCTATTTTTTATTCCTATTTGTTAGCCCAGTGAACTGTGTTTATCTTGGGTCTGTAATCATAAAGGGGAGAAGGCAATGGCACCCCACTCCAGTACTCTTGCCTGGAGAATCCCATGGATGGAAGAGCCTGGTGGGCTGTAGTCCATGGGGTCTCGAAGAGTTGGACATGACTGAGCGACTTCCCTTTCACTTTTCACTTTCGTGCATTGGAGAAGGAAATGGCAACCCACTCCGGTGTTCTTGCCTGGAGAATTGCAGGGAGGGGGAGCCTGGTGGGCTGCCGTCTATGGGGTCACACAGAATCGGACATGACTGAAGTGACTTAGCAGCAGCAGCAGTGATCATAAAGAACCGCTTGGAGGAGACCTCTTAGAAGATTCAAATAGCTGAGTTGAAAGTGGTAGAAATACATACGTGAGAAATGCACTGCTGGTCTAACTGCTTATCCGACGTGCCAGGTTTTGTGGTCAAGTACTACCAGAAGAGGGGAGCAGGCTCTGCTGGCCTTGGCATAGGTCTCCTAGAGTAGGTGGGCCCAAGCACGTGATGCCATCCAGCTAGTGGGAGCGCACTCTTTAACTATGTGCATTGGCCACACAAGACTGTATTTTCTAGGAACCAGGATATGGTGAGAAAAACAGTTAGCCTAGAACTGTCTTTGGCTTTAGAATAACCAACACTTACATAGTGCCATCAGACTGGTTTCCACCCGACATTCCTTCATTTGCTAATACCACAGCCTTGCTGTTAATACTGCAGCGGTACAAATGATCAGAATCAGAAAGGTTAAAGGCTTCAGATCCAGGTTTTCCAATGCCAATTGCTGTTTGTTTTCTGCTGCATCCTGCCGTCTCTCAGGAGAGGGTCTGTTTATGGCTGAGCTGCAACTCCAGGGGAGGCCGAGGAGACAGGGACAAATACTGGTGTTTTCAGATAGGTCTTTATTATTAGGCCCTGCCCTGTAATAACTGTTAAATTATGCCTAAGGCAGGCCTTTTGGCAAGGTCAGGGCACTATAAAGCCTTTCTGTAAAGCTAAATTCCTGTTGGGAGGCTTTTAAGGTTTTTATATTTTAATGAAGTTATTAAAATGAAAGTTCAGACTTGCATAATTCATAAGTGTTCACTGCCTGTTTTAAAATCTCTGCCACGAAACTCTTCTTAAAAATTTTTCAGTGAAATTCTTATATAAGACAAGTGCACACCTTCCAGTTAAGGTTAAAATAGATTTCTAATTATAGTAAACTGAAGTTTCCCTGTAATACAGCTTTTCAGGGCTGGTTTCCTTTATAATGTTCTCACTGCATGTAAAAAGGTACTAGAAAATTCAAGAGTATTTTCTAGATACTATACACTTGGAATTGGCAACTTTAGTATAAGTTGCTTTCAAATGTTTAAGTAGTCTTGTAAAATCTAGAAATCAAGAAATCCTCTGAAACATGTTGGTTTTGACTTTGGTAAAGGTATGCAGTATGATTTTACTTTTTAGTGGTTGTCACAGATAAATTCTACTTCTATCAAAACAATGCTGCTGGATTGAGTGTGTTAATGGATTCAGACCTGCAAATTATACCTGATGAAAATTTGAAAATTTACAAGCTAATGTCCTTATTTTGTGTGTGAGCGTGTATATTCTTTGCAATCAATCCAGGTTGTCTTTTTAAGCAACGCATTTTTAGGTTTTGAACTTAGGGTAATTGCATCTTACTTTAAAATCTTTTCTTATTTAGAGGTATGATGAAACTGTGTAAATGTAATATTTTACCTTTCAACAACAGGAGCAATAGTAGAAGCAGCAGCAAGAAAATGTTAGAAACATTAAAAAATTGGAACTTTCCCATTAGTTCCTTTCTCTTATTGATATGTAGGGATACTTTGTATTGCAGGGATATTGATGCCTTTGCTCTCTTTCAGTCTGTTCATGGGACTTGATTTGGGAGGAACTGATATCTTGATTATATTCCTATCCAGGAACACATTATTCTACTTCAGTCTTGCTTTAAGTCCTTTGGTCAAGTTAGTTTTCTTTACAGTTTATTTATAAGGGAATTACTGAATATATTATGGTATATCTAAACAAGAGATGTCATACAGCTAGAAGTAGTGGCACATCTATGCATACTGGCCTGGAGGGGTCTCTATTATCTACTGCTAGGTGAAAAAACATTAGAGTAATTCTGACATTTATGATCTCATTCCTATAGAATGCATATATTATATGTACATATATAAAATATGTAAATAAAAGACTTTAATAAGTTTCAAATTATTTCTTTGAACTCTCTGTGAATGGAAAGGGATTAGAAGGACTAGTTTGGGGACTTAATATTTTACCTTCCATTGAAAATTAGTGGTGGAGTTGTAAGTTATCTTAGTTTTATGAAGCTTCTCCATAATTTGAAAACTAAAGATAAGGAAAAAGAGTGTAACAGTGCTATGTGTGAAAGCATTTGTTTGCTTAATTAGGATATGAAAGTCCATAATGCTAACAAATGGCAGCTGTAACATCCGTAGATAACCGACATCTCACAGTTCCATGTGTACATGTATTAGCTCTGCAAGTGTGCCATCTCAAAATATGCATTTAACTCTTTTTGGTTCACATGGAACAATTAATCACACTGTCATATTGTTGGCTGACATCAGTAGTTTGAAGTCTCGAATGTTTTAAGTCAGTCTCAATCACATTGCTTTAGTTTTGAGTAAAAGCATTTTGAGATTTCCCAAGGAGATCAAATCATGTGCCCATATCAAATTTTCCAGTTAAAAAGTTAACTTTGCAAGGAAACAAAGTCTTTTTTTTTTGTAGAAGAAAAAATTATAGGAAACCTGCTAGTTTTCCTGGGAGCACTGAGAATGATAGCAAAAATTAGGCTATTAGGAATTCAAAAAGGCAACCAGCTGCTATGGTCTCTTGACTTTTATAAGGAGTTAGTCTATAAAGGAGTGAAAAAGTAAGGTGCTGAGCCACTGCTTTATCTGTTCACGCTGGGCTAAAGATGTGACTAGGGGACCATTTTTGTCTTTACTTCTTCACAGGAAAATGTCTTTATGACCCTCATTGAGGAATAAATATGGAAATGTGTGCATTTCTGGGTTGCTCTTTTCCTTTACCTCCTGGAGAATGTCTGTTCCACTTTTGCTTTTTAAGTACTAAGGGAGTGGGGGAATAAAGGAAAAAATAAAAATCTGAAAATGACAGCTAAATTTAATTTCAAGAATGGTTTTGTTTCTGATCTTATTTCTTAGTTGGTATTTCTGTTATAGTATTACTACTCTGGTGCCAAAAGAATTTCATTAAATGGAACAAAATTAAAGTCAGATTAGTTGGAAGATAAGGGCAAAATAACAAGTTAGATTGGCAGAATCTTAAAATCCATAACTGATCGTTTAGGTAAGGAGGGTTGAAGTATTTCTCCCTAATATCAGTGCCAAGGCCTCTGAGAAGACAAACATACAGTCCCTGTTCTCAAGGTAGCTTATGGGACAAGCAAGTGGCAAGGCCATAAAAAGGAAGAAAAAAGATAAATTTATAACAAATCAGGAATAAGGGATGAAGGGACCAAACACAAACAACATATACTTTTGAAAGTGGAAGTGACTATAATAAAGTGCAATTTTTTTAAAAAAAGATTGTTTTTGATGTTTCTATGTCTCTGAGCATCATTATGGTATTTTGGACTTGATAGTATTTTCCATTTTTGTTACCTAACTGTTCCAGGCCTAATGGGAAACAGGCAGTTTCATGAAAGGAAGTGAAAAATAGCAAAGCCATTTGTAACATATTTTTAAGATTTTAAGTATAGTTAATTTAGGTGGCGCAATGGTACAGAGTCTTGCAGGAGATGCAAGAGATGCAGGTTCGGTCCCTGGGTCGAATTCCCTGAAGCAGGAAGTGGCAACCCACCCCAGTATTCTTGCCTGGAAAATTCCCTGGACAGAGGAGTCTGGTGGGCTACAGTCTGTGAGGCCACAGAGAGTAGGCCAGGTGTGAGTACACATAGTTAATTTATAACATTGACACTAATGCAATGTATTTAGTTTTATTTAAAAACTAAAATAGGTTTTTTTGTTTTAAATAAATAGTTTTTCTAACTGGTGTGAAGTGGTACCTCATTGTGGTTTTGATTTGCATTTCTCTGATAATGAGTGATGTTGAGCATCTTTTCATGTGTTTGTTAGCCATCCGTATGTCTTCTTTGGAGAAATGTCTATTTAGGTCTTTGGCCCATTTTTTGATTGGGTCATTTATTTTTCTGGAATTGAGCTGCATAAGTTGCTTGTATATTTTTGAGATTAGTTGTTTGTCAGTTGCTTCATTTGCTATTATTTTCTCCCATTCAGAAGGCTGTCTTTTCACTTTGCTTATATTTTCCTTTGTTGTGCAGAAGCTTTTAATTTTGATTAGATCC
>SJYQ01004476.1:152316-169496 GCA_006410935.1 Redunca redunca
AAAGTGAAAGAGGAGCATGAAAAAGTTGGCTTAAAACTCAACATTCAAAAAATTAAGATCATGCCATCTGGTCCCATCACTTCATGGCAAATGGGGAAACAATGGAAACAGTGACAGACTTTATTTTTTGGGTTCCGAAATCACTGCAGATAGTGACTGCAGCCATGAAATTAAAAGATGTTTGCTCTTTGGAAGAAAAGCTATGACCAACTTAGATAGCATATTAAAAAGGAGAAACATTACTTTGTCAACAAAGGTCCGTCTAGTCAAGGCTATGGTTTTTCCAGTAATAAATGTATGGATGTGAGAGTTGGACTATGAAGAAAGCTGAGCACCAAAGAATTGATGCTTTTGAACTGTGGTGTTAGAGAAGACTCTTGAGAGTCCCTTGGACAGCAAGGAGATCCAACCAGTCCATCCTAAAAGAGATCAGTCCTTGGTGTTCATTGGAAGGACTGATGCTGAAGCTGAAACTCCAATACTTTGGCCACCTGATGCAAAGAGTTGACTCATTTGAAAAGACCCTGATGCTAAGAAAGATTGAGGGCAGGAGGAGAAGGGGACGACAGAGGATGAGATGGTTAGATGGCATCACTGACTCGAAGGATATGAGTTTGAGCAAGCTCTGGGAGTTGCTGATGGACTGAGAGGCCTGGCATGCTGCAGTCCATGGGGTTGCAAAGAATCAGACACGGCTGAGTGACTGAACTGAACTGATGGCAAATCCGGGTTTAATTCTTTGTATCTTTCCCCAGTCCCCACCTCTCCCCCAACCCCCCCACCCCCCAGTAACTCCAAAGAAGGTAATATAATTGTGTCAGACCTCTGCAGATAGGTTTCTAACGTAGGAATGAGGTATAGAAGGCCATATCCTCAGGTCGTCTCCTGTTGTATTCCTAATACTACTGCTTTTGGCCTTCTATATAACTTGACATATGTTAAGTTAGCTAAAGTAGCCAGAATCTCCACTGTGGAAATAATAGCCTAGATGTAATCCAACAATTTAAGAAAATGCAATTCCTGTTTTGGGGCACTCATTAAATCCATCTTTCAAAAAGGATAGGGTATCTACCTGTTCTATGATTTATCTTTAGGTGAAATGTAATGTTTTCAGTGAGTGCATGTGTGAGAGAGAGAAAGAGAAAAGGAGAGAGAAAAACAGAGAAATGGTGCTGATGCAATGCTTTTGAAAATATCACTGTGTGTGTAGAGCCGTGGTTCTTTCATTCCTTGAGTTCACACAGTGTCTTACCCATGTATCTCTTATGTTACTGAGGATTTTAATTTGGTCTTACCCGTGCAAGTCTTAATTTTCTCACATAACTATAAATTCTTTGAAGACAACGTCATTCCCTAAATTATCACTTTCCATGAATTTTCAGAAAGGAAATACATGGAAATTTGAGATCATTCTCCTGTTTTGAATTTTCTAGGTAATACCTCCCTTTCATTAGTGTAGATAATAGAGAGTTACATATAATGTGCTAAATTCACCTGAAGTGCCTAAACTCACCCCTAGGAATTAATTTACACATCAGGAGAATCTAGTAGAATAAATTACGTTTCATAGCCTGTGAAAATACAGAATGGGCCTCAACAGCACAGAAATTAATACAAAGGATGGACAAATTCGCCTGAACCTTAGGAGACAAGAGAAATGTAAACGAACAAAATTGCTGTTCAGAGATGCTTGTTAGGAGGGCTGTTTTTTGCAGGATTCTGTCTGTTCACCACAATAGCCTCCCTGGTGGACTCTGTTGGAGAACTGGGTTACTCTAATGATTCTAACGAGGCATTTTGACATGACTGTTCCTCTCAAATGATACCTCTCTTCATGGCCCCAAATCTAATTCCGCAGTTTGCAGGCATCCCAGTTGTTCTAAACGGAGAGTTGTCCTAACTTCTAGTATATTTTTATTCTTCAGTCTTAAGACATATACGGAATCTTTAAGATTTTACACAGTTTCAGAAGAAAGCACTTGCAGTTTTAAAAAGCATACCTCAAGTAGAAGAACTATGTGAAGTTACCTGTAATTTTACAGCTATGGGATGGGGGAAGAATGAGTGACTGAAAGATAACATTTCAAAATGGATGTTTTGGGAGAAAGGGAATTAAGGAAAAGTACTTATTTTAGCACCTTTTTACAGATATACATTTAATTCATTAACTTAGGAACTTCAACAGGTAAGATTTCATTCACTCAAATGTCAAATTAAGCAAGCATTTTATGTTAACCAATTGAAGTTGCTTTTCAATGCTAAATATTTTAAGCCCAGTTTACATTAGATTACTTGATGTGTCAGCATGGAACAAAGGCTTTGGACTCAATCCCGAGTTTTCTTTACTATCAGACTGCCATCTGGAATAATATAAACTAATACTGCTAACTGACCACCCACAAGGATATTCTCTTTTCACTTTAAGGTCATCTTACTGAATGGATGTTCATCAGCAAACACTCCCCTCAGCTGTTTTCCTTCCTAATACCCCTTTCTGTCAGGGTCACCAACGATTCTGTTTCCATTGGCCACCTTCCCTTTTGCTGTCTTCTAGTCACTCAACCTGACATTGCTTGATTTAGGTAAATGTATCTTCAAGTATGTTTTGTCTTTCACTTTTTTCTGCCGCAGTCATCCGCATGACCCCTGTCCTCACCACTTCCACTTCCAGGACAACTTGCATCTCTACTAGGTTTGCTACCATCACTACCATCACCCCACACCATGGTCTCCAATACCACCTCTCTCCCCTCTACCTTCATTTCACCACTGCCATCTCCACTATGTGAGATCATGCCTTAAATACTTCTGTCATCTCTTTTGAAACAGTCTGGCCGAAGATTGCCATAATCTCTCCAAAGTCCAGTGTCAATCACATACTAATGACAAGCTTATCTTTGAAAGGCCCAAACCCATCTTCCTGTCTTTCCAGAAGCTCTATACTTGGCCCCAACTATCCAAATATTTTTCTTCAACTTCACTACCTACTTAACTTTCAGAATATATTTTGAATTTGACACATACTTTCCATTTATAGGGTCATCATTCTAGTCCAAGAAGGGTGACCAACCATCCTGGTTTCCTCAAGACTTGACTAGTTTTAGCCTCATAAGTTCTGCATCCTGGGAAACCTTGGTCCCAGGCAAACCATGACTATTGGTATCCTTAAGTCTAAATCATCATAATTCTGGATCCAGGCTTCTGTAATAGACTCCTGACAGTGACTCTGTTTCAACTCTTGCTCTTTCCTTGACTCTTCACATAAAAAGGCAGACTGATAATTTTAAATTGGAACCTGCCCATGAGACGATCCTTCTCAAAGCCCTTCCATGTATTCCCATTTCACTTAAAATAATCTGGATTTCTTATGCTAAGAGGCTTTGTATGATCTGACCCCTCCATCTCCTACCACTGTTCTCCCAACTTTACCTTCTCTCCTCCAACCCTGTTAGGCCCACAGGGACTCAGAGCCTTTGTTATGCTCTTCCTTCTGCCTGCAGTCTTCTTCCCCTAGATACTACCAGGGATTGCTCCGTTAGTTTACTCAGCTTTCTGCTTAATGTAACACCTCTTTAGAGAGGTGTTACATGGCCATGCTATTCAAGAAGCCCCGCCCACTCCTCAACACTCACACCGTCTCCCCCTTGCCCTGCTTCTTTCCTGTCCTGGCACATATCACCGGAAGGTCTATTTGGTTGAGGTTTTCCCCACCAGAATAGGAGACCCACAAGTGCCAGCAGGCACAGTAGAGCCATACAGGCCTGTTGATGGAATGAGTGCAGATTCCCTGCGATTAACTACAGTCAGGGTCGTCAGTATCCTCAGGTTGGGTTCTCCAGGGAAGCCAACTCAGATTTGCATGTGGGAGGTTGACCAGGATCTGTCTTTTGAATCAATACCCGTGAGAGAGTGTACAAAGCAGAGTGGTTTGCGAGAACTTGGGCTGTGGCTCAGTCATATCAGAGGCCTCAGCTGATCCTATGGGAAGTTTTAGAGCCATGATAACTCTTCAGAGTTGATCTGAATTCTGACGAGGGATGAGATTCTATGCTCCCTAAATCTACCAGTCTTTCCCTACATCTTGCACCAGGGGTCCCCTCAGCTGTGATGGAGATGCTGAGAAGGAGGAACTCAGTTGCTCTGAGCTGTTAGCCGTCAACACTCTTGGCCAGTGAAATCAGTGTCTTCATTATGAGGATGGTATAACACTGTGTGTGAATGGAGGCGTCACCATAGCAATGCCTGTCTTTATGAGCTATCTTCTTTCCCCTCAGCAGATTTTTGCTTAGTTAGGGAATTCATCTACAATGACTTTGGTCCCTTATGACTAATCAAATTACCCCTAAGCATGAAGCCCTTAGTCCAAGTTCCATATCTCTAATTCAGTATCTCTGTAGCACACAAGGATTTCTGCTAGTAATTGCTTGATAGCCATTAGCCAGTAGTATGGTGCCTCCTATTCATGTATGTGAGTTTCCCTCACCCTAAACTCCAGAAGAACAGGGGTGTTGCCTAATAAGGCACATAATAGGGATTTAGAAATAACTGTTGGTCGATTGCATTGAAAGGAGAGCCTTACCCATCTTACTCTGTAAACAGCTTGTGCGCTAGTACTCAGTATAGCAACAGAGTTTCTAGTTTAACCAAGGAGTCCACTAATGAATATATTTGGAAGTCCGTTTTTGTTCCTAGTGCTGTAGACATGGTTCTGTTAGTCCTTTCATAAAACTGGAAATGAAAACATTTCTGAAAGTACAGTTTTTTATACGATAGACCCCATAGAGTTGCAGCCAACAGATGAGTGCTTTTGCTGATGTGATTAGCTCGTGAAGGGACCTTATTACTACTAGGAATCTCAGCTTTATGTGTAATTTATTTTAGTCAATTGCCTTGATCACTAGGTGGAACTGCCAGTTAGTATTAGACAGTTCCAACTGTGAGATTCAGAGAAATTAAACTGCTCTTTTAGAATATGGAACTGACAATCACAAAGCACCTTTGTTCTGAGCAGCTTGATAATTCTGATAATTTTAAAAGCACCCACTGAATAGAGTAGACATGAATTAAGGACTTTATATAGACAACTATAGCAATATCTTTCCTTTTTGAAAAGCATTATAGATACTAGAACAGAGGTCATCTCCATTGGGTAAATAAAATACTTGATTAAAATGAATATTTATTTGATGGCTTTTATAGCAGCATCCATCATTTTAAGTGTAAGAAGAGGTGTTCACTTTAATAACCTTTGCAAATGAGGCTAAGTTCACATGCTTGTTGGAAATATTGTACTTCTGAATGAGTTTTTAAAAGGTACCTGAATTGGCTCAGTGCTGTGACATTTTAAAAGGACATATTCTATTTATATTAATCTTAAGATTTTTCTATGTGTTAAATTGGTGATAAATTCTCTGAATAGAAGGTTTTTCTCTGGGGTTGAGAATCTATTTAAAGGTGACAGACAAATGGCAGTCCAACACTCTCTCAAAACGAATCTGGACTCTTTGCATGTTCTCCATTTGTAAAAATACAAAGATGTTATTCATTTATAGGAAAGGTCAATGTCAGGTTTTTAATTTTAATAACAAGGGTGGTTTTAAATATATCCTTTGTGTGGTGGTAGCTTTCAAATTCATTTAATTCCCATAACTCCTCTTCTACCCCTGAGGTATCTGCCAAATTGGTATTTACGTCTAATGGTCCAGATGGTGACAGTGTGAAATGTTGCTGTGGATGTACCCAGGTTAAAAAGACTGAATCTGACCTAGTGTGCAAATGGATAGCGAATTGTTTAGGTGAATAAGACTATGTTATTTTAATATTTATTTTGTGAGGATACTATTTAATTTGGATTAACTTTATATTGCAGGCCAGGAAGCAACAGTTAGAACTAGATATGGAACAACAGACTGGTTCCAAATAGGAAAAGGAGTCCGTCAAGGCTGTATATTGTCACCCTGCTTGTTTAACTTATATGCAGAGTACATCATGAGAAACGCTGGACTGGAAGAAACACAAGCTGGAATCAAGATTGCTGGGAGAAATATCACTAACCTCAGATATGCAGATGACACCACCCTATGGCAGCAAGTGNTTTGGCCACCTCGTGCGAAGAGTTGACTCATTGGAAAAGACTTTGATGCTGGGAGGGATTGGGGGCAAGAGAAGAAGGGGACGACAGAGGATGAGATGGCTGGATGGCATCACTGACTCAATGGATTGAGTGAACTCTGGGAGTTTGTGATGGACAGGGAGGCCTGGCGTGCTGTGATTCATGGGGTCCCAAAGAGTCGGACATGACTGAGCAACTGAACTGAACTTTATATTCAGTCTCATTCATTGGTTTCTTTATTAAGCAATGATTGAGTTCCACCAAGACTTGTCTAGAGTCTAGTCTAGGCTCCATAGATACCTAGAGGGATAGAATGACTTTAAAGAAGTTCAGGTTGCAGTGGAGAGACAAATTTAAACACAACAACAATGTCATGTGTTAGCTGCACTAAACAGGGAGCACAAATGCTCTGTCAGAAAGAGAAGGTTGACGTTTCCAGAGTCTAGTGAGAGGACTAAGGAAGGAAGACTTTATTTGAAGGTTAATATCCCCCAATAAGTAAGATCAGTTTTTCCAGCCAGGAAGGTTTTCCTTCTCAGGGAGGGCTGGGTGAAAGAGAGGGTGAAATGTCTTCAGACCTGAGTTCTGCCAGCAGCCACCTCGGAGGGAGGGGATCTGGGGTGGCGGGGGTGCAGTGCTCCAAGCAAGTTCTTCCTGCACCATTAAACTAGATGCCTCATATCTTTTTTTCTTTCTGTGAGGATTACGTGAATGAGAATCACCTGTGAGCCAAGGGGAGTTCACAATCATGGAGGAGAAGACCAGAAAGAAGGTGACAGAAAGAGCAAGGCAGAAGCTAGGCTAGTTACACAGAAGCTGGCAAGGGGAGAGAAGCCATTTAAAAGCAAGGTTAGGAAGGGACAGTTAGGGAGTTTGGGATGGACATTACATACTGATATATTTAAAATGGATACCTAGCAAGGACCTACGGTATAGCATAGGGAACTCTGCTCAACGTGATAGGGCAGCCTGGATGGGAGGGGAGTTTAGGGGAGAATGGGTACAAGTGTATGTATGGCTGAGTCCCTTCGCTGTTCTGAAACAACACAATGTTGTTAATCAGTTATGCCCCAATACAAAATAAAAACCTTAAGAAACAATCAAAAGCAAGATTAGGGTGGTCAGGGGTCCAAACTCAGTTTTCCACTTCTGGCTTCAGCTTGCCAAGGGGTCTGTCCATGACAAATAGGAGCCTTGAGCAAAGAGAAAAGACGAGAAAAAAAAAGCTGATAAATTGAGATTTATCAATAAATTGAGACAAAGCAGTGGGGAAAAATAGAGAAAGGAATAGAGGGGAGAAAAGAAACTTGGAAAAGAGTAAAGGGGGAAAATGGCCAGTTTGCTTATTTTATCTTCCATTAGCAAGAGGGCAGAAGGAGGGGAAAGATAAGGAAAATCAAATAACTTGGGACTGGCGAGGAAAGAGGTGGGCGGATTTTGAGGTGTGTGTGTGTGTGTGTGGATTCACCTCATAAGGGATGAACTGTTGCCTAGGGAGGGCCTCGGTGCTGGGACCCTAATTATTTGTTCAACTAGGAAGAACCCAGGAGAGATATTTGCCATAATTCAAATCCACAGAAATAGAGTTTGATGTGAACCTCAAATGACAGAGAAAATGGATATATTTTGTAGACTGTATCAGACAGAAAAGGACGAGGCGCTGTGGTGATTTCCCCCAAGCAAATGAAAGCCAAAGCCTGTTAGTTCTCTTCAGGGTTGAAACAGGATATAGGTCATATGGCAATTTCATTGAAAAAAAAAATACAAAATGTTGAAGCTGCATTAACAGCAGCAGAGAGATTTAGCATTAGGATAGGGAAGCAGAACAGGCGGAAAGAGAAAGCTGTTGAGAGGAATATGAGTACTCTACTTTGCAGCCGCTTTTAACCCAGAATAGAAATGCATCCTGGCTATTGCTGGAACAGTCAGAAGCGTCCTTGATATGTGTGTCAACAAATCACAAGGCAACACGAGGTGTTAAGCAAGAAAGGAAAGTGAAGTGTTTGGGGTAGGTGGCCCCTTAAGAAGGTGGCAGTTGGGTTCTTCTGGGGGAGATGAGAAAATTATTATTGATTAAATGAGGAAATCAGCATCAGTGCTACATATTATTTATGGTTCTTTGAAAATGGATTTGAACATGCACCAGAAATTTAGATAAGCTAGTCAGAAAGGGGAAGAATTAAGGTAAAAATTCCAGGAAAAGATGGCAGAGTGCCCAAATCTAGAGGCAGAATGAAATCTTACAATAGAGTACAAGTACTTGACAATAAAGGGGAAGGTGAATATTCCTGAAGGGACTGGCTCGAGGCTTCTTGATACCCACCAATAGGGGAAGAATGTCCTGGGGGCTGGGGGAATGGATTGTCGGAAAGGGTTGGACTGTAGGTTAGATGTGTGAGTCTGAATATATAGCAGGAGAAAAAAGACTAACTTTTGTGACTGTTCCTGGCTCTTATGTTCCACATGAGCAAGAAGAATTAAGACAGCAAAAAAGAGAGGAGTTAGGTTAAACAAAACAGCCTTTTTGAGAGACTCTTGGAAAGGGTGGTCCCACTTGAATAGATTTTTGACCATACAAAGGGCAGCCTATGAAGATGACACTAGAGGATGAAGGCCATGGATATACAGAGGAAAATGATAAAAGTATTATATAAAGATTTATTGCTGGAGATAGCACACTTACACAGCAGAAATGTTACTACATGAAAGCAGAGTCATTTGGGGCTGCAGAAAATAGAACCAGAGCTATTGTGTATTCTTAATGGCACCATGGTCTATTGTGCTTTCAAATCTTTGAACATCCTGCTTCCTTTGCCTGGTATAACCTCCTTCCCTTTGTTTTACTACTGGACTCCTCAGTTCCGAGCTGTCATCTCTACTGAGTCATTCCCTGGCCATGCTCAAGAGAAACTGGCTCTTATTCCCTCTTTGCATTTCAATGGCACCTTTCCAAACTCTCAGTATAGCACTTGTAATATTGATATTCCTAAAGATGTCTATTCCCTCTTTGCCTCTTTCATTAAGCAAGACCTATATTTTCAGCAGTTTGGACTAACAAAGGGTCTGCCATATGGCAAAAAGCTGCCATAAAATTAGAGGTAAAGAGCAATTGTGTTTTACTGTGGGAAGGGGACAGGACAAGGAAAATGACATTTTTTTAGGTTTTGTACTATTGTAAGAAAAATTTGGAGTTAGTTGGCCAACACACTGATGGGGAAAAATGGAAAGCTATACTAAGTGTATGAGTGACATTAAAAAAAAAATAGAACTGTCTAGCACATAGCTGATAAAAAGTTTCTTTAGGTTTAAGATATCATTTGAATTTCTTATTAAAGGCAAAGGGAATATGGAATTGTCTTGGGAATCAAGCTTTCTGGGAGAGTATACATGCCAAGGACAATGTAGAAATATCATTAGTGAATAACTGGACAGGAAAAAAACATAAAAGGGTCAAAGAGAAAACAGTACTCTTTGGGAATAGGTTTTAAAAATGATATGAGTAACATTGGGAATTTGGCTAGTTTGGTTGGAGAGAAACTCTAACTAGATTCATAGATAATAGTGCAACTACGTTTTCCAGTAAGAACTGGTAAGAATAAAATGAAGCTTTGAAATATTAAACCTATACTTGAAGTATATTAATATCTTTTCTTGCTAGTTTAATATCAGTAGAATAATTTGAAAGTTTCTACAACTTCTTTACTATTAAACATTGAGCAACTGGCTCTTGTAAAGATGTGAAAGGATTCTCATTACTTGATGATATAATACCTAAGGTGAAATATTTGAATTTCTGAATATGCATAAATCTCAATTATGACTATGGTCATTTCCAGGGACATTATCACTCTCCTAGATGGAATGCTGGGAGAACTGTAAGGATCCCTTCAAATGAAGGAAAAAATTCAGTCCATCTTCTGTACCACAAGCGTCTTGCATCTGCTTGACAGTTTGAGTGTCACTATGGAAATAGTAATATAATCAGATTGTGGGTAATGGAAACAAACTCTTTCTCATGCATAGCCCAGTTAATTCAGTTTTAAAATAAAGAGGAGACTATCTGGAGTAGCAAATTATAGGCATATAGATTAGATATTTGAATTTAGATTTTCATCTTGGCTATGTAATTGACTTGAAGCAATGTTAAGAAATTTGCTTAGCTTGAGTTATCCCCTTCACACAACAGATCACCAGTCTCAAAGGTGATAAGTGAACACCTCTAACAGCATCTACATTAATCTTAGTTTCTTAGTGAAACTGTCCCATCTGAATATTACTTCTTTTTTAGAATTTTTGGCTTTTCTCTCTCCAGTGGTGATCTGTTCTCATTTGTTTCTCCTTAAAGGTTATGCAGCTAATTAGTGTATTTCTCATGTAGACCTTCAATGCATTGCATGTTGTGCTAGACTTACATAGGAAGTCAAGATTATCTCTAAGCATATTTGGAATTCAATTTGCCAAGATTTCACAAATTGTTCATTTTGCAGAAGCAATTTTGTTTCCATCTGGTTTGCCTAGGGGAAAGTTCACTGGTGTTCATTGTTAAGAAAATCAGAGCATCATTTAGGGAATTCAACAGTCCTTTGCATGGAAATGTGGATATCACTACATTACACAGTACAAAAATATAGTTTATCTGCAAATGAGTATGATATGAATTTGAATGGAAGCTATCCTCTTCAGACAAAGAAGCACATAGGTATATCTTATTTGCTTCATTTTGCATGGATTCAGACTGACAGATGCAGTGGCCCTGCTGAGATGTCAGGGTTCTTTTTTATGTAAAGGACCTCATAGCTTTTTACGAGAAATGACGACTAAAAGAGTTTAAGAACATGTGTCATGCAATTGTAACTCAGGGTATTTTAAACTATAGTACTTTCCCTCTTTTATTTACAATAGCATTATGGTTTTCAACTTTTCCACATTGTATTTTTAATGAAGGAAACTTAGTTTCTAGAAAATGTGACTGAAAAAATGGACTGATAAATTTTGGTCAGTTTCACCAGATGATTTTTTTTTAATCATTTTATTAGGATGAGTTTTTATATATGATTTTCATATATGGTTTTACTATGCAATATCCTGCTCCTAGAGGTCAATACAAAAATTTTTAAGAAGAGTTTTTCATATTTGAAAATCTCATAAAAGTAAGTTTGCCAACACTGTACCCTAAAGTAGCTTGCAAAGTTCCATGGAAATCTATTTCAGAAAAGTAGTACCATGACTGTTCAATAAATTCTGCAAAGGGACAAATGCAGAGCCTGAGGTAACCCTTATTTCCATGGCTTTGAAATGCATATTCTTGACAAATAAATGAAAAAAATTACATAAGAAAAATCACCACACAAACTTCGATTATCCCCCCAAATCTTTCAACTAGGAGAAAGAATATGTGAAATCTAAGGGAAGTCATTTCAAATTTGAAGCTAGAAAAATATGTATGAAATTGTGTTATCTGCAAAAATCCTATAGGTCTTTGAATATTTGAAAAGATTTGGTTGAATATAATCATAGATCATATGACTACTTTTATGAGATAAGATAGAAGAGGCTTACAGGCTTAAGCTCATGGGAAAAAAGACAAAAATGTAAAGAAAATATATAATAGTATAAAAGATTACTTTCAATTTACCCCAAGTGAATTAAAGGCAGCAAAATGAGTCAGAGATGTCCCTTGTTGGTTACAATGGTACCGGGTAAGGTGAGAAATCTTTCTGAAAGAAGCTGTATACAGCATAAATTAAGAATAACCATTTTCATGTGAGGGTAAATTTGAACTGCTTACGGAGGTAACCAGAGATAATTTTTCCTGGTGTCATTGAGTAAGAGTTTCCTATGCCTACAAATAAGGTATATCAGAAAGGAAAATGGGTCAGAGGTTAAGTTTTTATTCCTAAAATGTGTGAGGTTCCCAAAACTGGTTTTTAGAGACAGTGCCATGATTAACACTGCAGGGAGACTATCGAGTTCAAATCTTGACATGTCATGTCACGTCTGGTTGTGTGATCCGGGAACATTTTTAACCTTTGGGTGACTTTGTATCCTTATCAGTAGAATTGCTGTTCAGTCACTAAGTCGTGTCTGACTCTTTGCGACCCCCTGAACTGCAGCACACCAGGCTTCCCTGTCTTTCACTATCTCCTGGAGTTTGCTCAAACTCATGTCCATTGAGTCAGTGATGCCATTCAACCATCTCATCCTGATAATAAACTAAATCGAAGGACTGTTGTGAGGATGAAAGAGTTAATATATGCGATGTGTATACAACAGAAGCTGGCACACAGGAAGTGCTCAGTTAATGTCAGTTGTCAATCGATACCAGACTGCCACTCATAGATCAGTTTCTCTAATTTGGAAGCTGGATACTTCATATAACTTATTCCATATCTGCATAGCCCTGAAATACAGGTTATCATTATCTCCATTTTATAATTGGACAGACTGGGGCTCAGCCCTGTGGAGTAACTTTGTTAAGGTAAGATGCTCCTTTGAACCCAGAACGCAGGTTTGTTAAGCATTGAAACCCCTGTTCTTCTCTGTGGCAAATATTGTGAAATTTTAGTATTCTTTTTATATGGGGTCATTATTCAATTATATTTAAGACTAATCCAGTAAGATACTGTTAGCATGATGTGCTGAATTGGGAAAAAAATTCAGATGGCAGCATGTCCCTGGTGGAAGTGTTCACAGCCGGGTTCTTCAGCTCTAATCTTATGCATCATCTGTTAAGCAATTTGTAATTGCTTTCATGTCTTCCTGAGTGTGCAGGAATCAGCGGGCTACAATTCCTGAATGACTGTCTCAAGGTCTTCCATGGATATCTGCAGACTGTTGAAATGAAAGGGTTTCTCAGAGGAGCAGAAACATGTTGAAACAAACTTCCCACTTCTCTTTTCTGATCCTGAGGTTGTCTGAGTTAAATATATCAACTGAAAGGAGATGGATGACATCACCTTGAATCAGAAGGGATAATGATCAAATGTATTCTTCTCTTCTCATAGGGATTCACTGAGGTCAAATAAGGAAAAAAATAGGTAAAAGGATAAGCTTTCTGTAAAAGGGAAGATAAATAAATGCAAGAAAGGGATTATTTTAAGCAAGGAATTAGCAAAATAAAAAAGTAAGCCGCCATCTCTAAACACACGAGGAGTGCTATATTCTCTGGACTCACGTGGCCAGAGGTCAACAGAGATGGTACAAGGATGGCTCTGTGGCTGAGGCAGGTAGTGCGGGTATAGAGCTGGTATGGTACAGGGATGGTACCAGTTATGGGAGAGGGATGGCTCTGTTAGGAAGTCAAGTTGCAGAGCTGGGGTCTCAGGCCAGGCAGACCTAGATTAGAAACCCTGGTTTGCCACTGCCCAGCTGGGTGACTTTGGGCAGGTTGTTTCATCTCCCTAAGCTGCGGTTCCCTACTGGATAAAAGGGGATAATGATAGTACTGATCTCAACTGGTAGTTCTGAGGATCAAATGAGATGAGATGTCTCAAAGGGCTTGGAATGATGCCTAAAACATGGTTTAAGTGTACATTGCATGCTCGTTATTTTATTCTTATCCATAAGAAATTACAAATCAGTTTTTACAACACACTATTGTATCCATCTTTGTGTGTTCCTCACTCAGCTGGTGTCAGGTGCAGTGCCTGGCACAAAATAGACACTCGTGTTTTTGTTGTATTAATGACTGGAAGGATAATGTCACGCAAATGCTTATATAATTTATTATTATTATTTGGCCATACCACTTGGTATGTGCAATGTTAGTTCCCCAACCAGGGATCATATCTGTGCCCCCGGCAGTGGAAGGCCAAGTTCTAACTACTGGGCAACCAGGGAAGTCCTGCATGGACTTCCTACTCTTGTCAGTGCTTTTATGAGCTGATTCTTAGACACGCAGAAGGGCCATAGACACAGACAGCCAGCCGTGGGGACTGGTCAGATGTCTGCGGAAATGCCGTTCCGGCTGCACGTGGGCCCTGCCTACGGTCCTCCTTCTGCAGGGAGGCTCGGGGTCTTCTCACACCGCGGGTCTCTCAGAGTTAAAATCCACTGAATCCTACCCTGGGGTAAAACATTGTTTGGATTTTGTTCCTCACTTCACATGTCAGTGGCCTTGAGCTTGGATCAGCCCAGGAAGGAGTGGGGCTTGAAGTGGTTTATTATACTTGGCTGCTAACTGGAGGAGTGGAAATGGGAATCAGGAAGTTCCTGAGGAAGCCAGGAAATATGCTAATGGCAAAGATGAAGGCCATTTCTTCATTTCCTTTTCTTCAAGGTATTGTTTTTTTCCTTCAGAGATTTCTTTTCTGAAGAAAGGACCTGACTTTTGGCTTTATTTATAAGCAATTTAGAAAAGTACTAGATTCTTAAGGAGATGATGGAATCAGAAAAACTGAAGCAATGCAGGCTGGTAGGCATGGTACTATTTTGGAGAACATAAAATACAGTATATAAAGCATTTAAATTAAACAAGTTTGTGGTGGGGGAAAAGGAGGGTGTTAAAATGATCTTAAAGGGAAGTGAATTCTGTTTTAATCAATATGTCCAAAAACAGAACTTAATGTTAGTCTTTAAAATTAGTGCATTTTCCTTTTATAAAAAAATTAATTTAATTGGAGGTAGTTTTTGCCATGCATCGACATGAATCAGTCATGGGTGTACATGTGTACCTCCATTGTGAACCCCCCTCCCCATCCCATCCCTTTGGGTTGTCCCAGAGCACCCACTTTGAGTGCCCTGCTTCATGAACTGAACTTGCACTGATCATCTATTTTACACATAGTAATACACATTTTCAATGCTATTCTCTCAAATCATCCCACTCTCATCTTCTCCCATGTAGTCCAAAATCCTGTTCTTTACATCGGTGTCTCTTGCTGCCTTGCAAGTAGGATCATCATTACTGTCTTTCTAAATTCCATATATACACATTAATATACTATATTGGTGTTTCTCTTTATGACTTACTTCACTGTATAATAGGCTCCAGTTTCATCCACCTCATTAGAACTGACTCAAATGTATTCTTTTTAATGGCTGAGTAATACTCCACTGTGTATATGTACCACAGCTTTCTTATCCATTCATCTGCTGATGGACATCTAGGTTGCTTCCATGTCCTGGCTATTATAAACAGTGCTGCAATGACATTGGGGTACACGTGTCTCTTTCAATTCTGGTTTCCTTGGTGTGTGTGTGCCCAGCAGTGGGATTGCTGGGTCTTGTGGCAGTTCTATTTCCAGGTTTTTAAGGAATCTCCACACTGTTCTCCATAGTGGCTGAACTAGTTTGCATTCCCACCAACAGCATAAGAGGGTTCCCTTTTCTCCACACCCTCTCCAGCATTTATTGCTTGTAGACTTTTGGATAGCAGCCATTCTGACTGGCGTGAAATGGTACCTCATTGCGGTTTTGATTTGCATTTCTCTGATAATGAGTGATGTTGAGCATCTTTCAAGTGTTTGTTAGTCTTCTTTGTGTCTGTATGTCTTCTTTGGTAGTGCATCTTTCTATAATTTCATTTATTGCCCTGTTTGCTCACTTCTCAGTTAATCAAGCTAGAACTGGAATCACTTTCAATGGCCTTCACACCCTCGCCCATCTGTCTAATCGAAAACAGAGTACTATAAATCATTTCTTCAAAACTTTTCCAAATTCTTAGTTTCACTGTCACGTAGTTTCACGGATTCCACCTCCTAAATGGAAGCAAGAGCCTTCAACTCACAGTCATACTGCCAAATGATTAGCTTCCTAAACCATAGAGCTAATATGGCCACTGGCAGCTTTAATACCCTCCTGGCTCCCAGCTATCAGAATAAAACGATAGCTTCCACATCAAGGTACCAAAATATTACCCTTATTTATTTTTCTGACTTAGCCCCTGCCTTCATCATTTTCCTCTTACATGTACTAGATCATAGCCAGAGGTTTTTTCTCTTTGAAATGTCTCAAATGCTCACCCTTCTTCCCTGATTGCAAATCCTTATTCTTGACCTGTTGAATTCCTAATCATCCTTTATAACCCACCTCAAATTCACATTCTGATGATCCCTCTGAACTCCCCACCTCCAGACCGCATTATACTTTCCTCTTTGCCTATGAACTACTCGAGCAGTGATATCTAAATCATCTTTATCACCAGGGCCCAGTACAGGATGATCTGTAATAGAAACATTTGTTGAACTGAAGAATCAGATTAATGAAAGACTTTCTTCCAAGGAGCTATTTCCTTTGCTGATGTGTTTTCACTTGAGATTGTTAAATGTAGAAGATACAGAACACAGTTGCTATATAGGAGGTCTTTAATACACACAGTGGATTGATGGGTGGAAAACAGGGTCTTTGTGGTCATGTGTCACAAGGAGCATAGGCTTATACTGACCTGAGTTGAAATACAGACTGTAACTTTCAATATTCATATGACTTTGTGGGAGAGGGAGTCCCTTTACTTTTCCTTTAGGAAAGGAGGATAATATTTCTAATACTCTGTAGGATAGCTGTGGCTATTAAACAATATATGTAGCCTGGAATACAGTGTTCTTAATTTATTGAAATAAAGAGACTTTTATGTAATACAAATTTAAAAATTGGGTGGTATATCAATAGTATTGCTGAACAGACAAGAAACAGAAATGTGTTGAGATACATAAAAGATGTAGAGGTGTATTATTATAGCTTGCTCTTATCTAGTTGCCAGACTGAATTGTTAAGTTTTTAGTAAGAGGAGGCACACAGCTTTCTTAAACTATTGTATTTGTTGTTTAGTCACTAAGTCACATCCACCTCTTTGCTCTCCAATGGACTATAGCTCACCACACTGCTCTGTCCATGAGATTTCCCAGGCAAGAAGACTGGAGTGGGTTGCCATTTCTTTCTCCAGGAACTATTATATAATTCCTCCTTAAATTATTATTAACTATTATTAACTTCCCTGGTGGCACCCGGGTTTTATCCCTGGGTCAGGAAGATCTCCTGGAGAAAGCCACTCCAGTATTCTTGCCCGGAAGATCCCACAGAGAGAGGAATCTCTTAGGCTGCGATACATGGGGTCACAAAGAGTCAGACA
>SJYQ01004476.1:169547-188807 GCA_006410935.1 Redunca redunca
ATCTATAGTAACTATGTAACAGGGAAATCTTCATTTTCCTCATAATTTAATTTCTGGTTGCAGCTGTTAACACACTAGAGCTCACATAGATAAAAGGCATGATATTACACCAGCCACGCTGCTCATCCTAAGATCTTTTCTTCCAAAATTCAGCATGTGTTTTCTAACTGTCTGCAGACAGCATATTTATTTATGCCAGTGGCAGGGCATGTGTGTGGGAATCTGAAGTCTCTGGAATGAACACAACCATTAGGACTTTAAAATACCACTTGACGGTCATCCATTTAAAAGCTATTACCAATCAGCTGCTTCTTGTAGGCTGAGGCAGAAAAAAAAAAAAATCTGTGGGTTGAAGACACTTGAAATCAGAGATTAGCAGGAAGATGCCCTCTTATTACCAAACAGGGAGCCAGAATGTCAAACATCTCTAGTTTCTGTAAAGACACAATCTCTTTTCCGGAGTTTTTGTAAAGGGCAAAATGAACTGAAACAACTCTTCCCTCACTGCACCATGCTTGCGTAGTAATATCCTGTATCTCTGTGCCTGCGCCCGCCCACCCCCAACCCCTGAGCCTGCAGAGGCAGCCCTGCTCTAGCGAGCGCATCTCATGCTGCTCTAGCGCTTCGCTCTTTCTCACTTCTGCCTGACCGTATTTGGAAATGTCATTCACATCTATATGCAGGCCAGTGCACAAACCAAAATTAATTTAACTCACAATGGCACGTTAATATTATTACTTTTGACACCGTGGAAAACTTATTAACTCTAGCTTGTCACAGGCCTCTCAGACTGAATAGTTCAACTACAGCATGGAAAAAAATGTAATCTGAGCTAAAGGTTTTCTGGATTGCCAGACATTGTAAAAAGTCAAAATAGTTGAGTTTTGCAATAGTCAGGCTAGAATTAACTGTCTATGAATGGCAAGAAAACCTTGGTCCCATTTTGTTGGACTGCCCTATAAAAATACTTTATGGCACAGGGATTTAGGCTTTATGTATCTTTCCCCTCTATCAATAAATATAGTCTTTGTATTTCAAAGAGGTAGTAGGGAATTTAAGTAACGGTTACTGTATAAGTTATAATAGTTCAGGAGTCTGCTGCTGCTGCTGCTGCTACTGCTAAGTCGCTCCAGTCGTGTCCGAATAGAGGTCTGTGACCCCATAGATGGCAGCCCTCCAGGCTCCCCAGTCCCTGGGATTCTCCAGGCAAGAACACTGGCTGCCATTTCCTTCTCCAATGCATGAAAGTGAAAAGTGAAAGTAAAATTGCTCAGTCGTGTCCGACTCTTCGCGACCCCATGGGCTGTAAGCCCACCAGGCTCCTCCGTCCATGGGGTTTTCCAGGCAAGAGTACTGGGGTAGAAGGGTGAAAATGAGGAAGGAAGCTAGTGTTCACTGCATGATTACTAGCTCTGGGTGTTCTGCATATAGCATCTTGTTACAATAATCTGTGATGAGTGTTTTTCTTACTGAGGTATAATTGACCCAGTGCTACGTTTTGTATTCTGTATCTTACACAGAAGGAAATGAAAGCGCAGAGAGGTTAGCTGACTTCTCCAAGTTTGCACGGACATTTAATAGCAGAGGCAGTTTGAACTGAGTTC
This sequence comes from Redunca redunca, assembly GCA_006410935.1. Lineage (NCBI taxonomy): Eukaryota > Metazoa > Chordata > Mammalia > Artiodactyla > Bovidae > Redunca > Redunca redunca. The sequence goes on from SJYQ01004476.1 coordinate 171,152, forward strand.
TACCGAAGACCCTCCTTGATCTGCCACAGTATAAATCAATATGAAACAAAAAAATCCTTAGGTCTCCCACAAAATGGACAACCTTTTCTCTGTTTTCCATGAAGTGTAGCTTTCATGGTAGTGATTTTACATACTTTTTGAATTACTCAAAGCTAGCATTTACAGATAGATCTGACCTTGGCATTGTAAAGGCAATAATAAGGTCAACAAAGTTATAATGCTTTGGCCAAAAACTTCATTTGGGTTTTTCTGTATGATGGTATCGAAAACCTGAATGAACTTTTTGGACAACCCAGTATATTTTTGCTATGAAACTAGGTGTATAACTGTGTTTTTTTTTCCTTGTTAAGTACCCAATGTGGTTTGTTGTTCTGCATCTTCCAAGAATGAGGGAATATGCTTTTTTTTTTTTTTAGGCCATAGCACAATTTTTCCCCACCAAGAATGTATATACTATATCATATTCTGTCTGAAACTGTGATTTAGAAAATGACACAGTAAATACTAGAAAGTTCGTTTCCTGAGCTTTTGATAGGCCAGCCAGAAAGTCAAATATCCTTAGCTGTCAGAGCAAGCCAAAGGTCATGTAGAGAGAAAAACATGGTTCAGCCTCCCCAGACTCAGTCTCCCCCTGCGGAGATACTGAAGTGGGGTTCAGATACCACAGTGGGAAATCCAGGGTTTAGTTCAGTTCAGTCGCTCAGTCGTATCTGACTCTCTGCGATTCCATGCACCGCAGCACGCCAGGCCTCCCTGTCCATCACCAATTCCCGGAGTTTACCCAAACCCATGTCTACTGAGTCGGGGATGTCATCCAACCATCTCATCCTCTGTCGTCCCCTTCTCCTCCTGCCCTCAATCTTTCCCAGCATCAGGGTCTTTTCCAATGAGTCAGCTCTTCGGATCAGGTGGCTAAAATATTGGAGTTTCAGCTTCAACATTAGTCCTTCCAATGAACACCCAGTACTGATCTCCTATAGGATGGACTGGTTGGATCTCCTTGCAGTCCAAGGGACTCTCAAGAGTCTTCTCCAACACCACAGTTCAAAAGCATCAATTCTTTGGTGCTCAGCTTTCTTTACAGTCCAACTCTCACATCCATACATGGCCACTAGAAAAACCATAGCCTTGACTAGACAGAACTTGGTTGGCAAAGTAATGTCTCTGCTTTTTAATATGCTATCTAGGTTGGTCATAACTTTCCTTCCAAGGAGCAAGTGTCTTCATGGCTGCATTTACCATCTGCAGTGATTTTGGAGCCCAGAAAAATAAAGTCTGACACTGTTTCCACTCTTTCCCCATCTATTTGCCTTGAAGTGATGGGACCAGATGCCATGATCTTCATTTTCTGAATGTTGAGCTTTAAGCCAACTTTTTCACTCTTCTCTTTCACTTTTATCAAGAGGCTCTTTAGTTCTTCTTCACTTTCTGCCATAAGGGTGGTGCCATCTGCATATCTGAGGTTACTGATATTTCTTCCAGCAATCTTGATTCCATCTTGTTCTTCATCCAGCCCAGTGTTTCTCATGATGTACTCTGCATATAAGTTAAATAAGCTGGGTGACAATATACAGCCTTGATGTACTCCTTTTCCTATTTGGAACCACTCTGTTGTTCCATGTCCAATTCGAACTGTTGCTTCCTGACCTGCATACAGGTTTCTCAAGAGGCAAGTCAGGTGGTCTGGTATTCTCATCTGTTCAAGAATTTTCCACAGTTTATTGTGATCCACACAGTCAAAGGCTTTGGCATAGTCAATAAAGCAGAAAGAGATGTTTTTCTGGAACTCTCTTGCTTTTTCGATGATCCAGCAGATGTTGGCAATTTGATCTCTGGTTCCTCTGCCTTTTCTAAAACCAGCTTGAACATCTGGAGGTTCACAGTTCACGTACTGCTGAAGCCTGGCTTGGAGAATTTTAAGCATTACCTTACTAGCGTGTGAGATGAGTGCAATTGCGCAGTAGTCTGAGCATTCTTTGGCATTGCCTTTGTTTGGGATTGGAATGAAAAGTGAAAAAGTGACCTTTTCCAGTCCTGTGGCCACTGCTGAGATTTCCAAATTTGCTGGCATATTGAGTGCAGCACTTTCACAGCATCATCTTTCAGGATTTGAAACAGCTCAACTGGAATTCCATCACCTCCACTAGCTTTGTTCGTAGTGANCTTTGTTCATAGTGATGCTTCCTAAGGCCCACTTGACTTCACATTCCAGGATGTCTGGCTCTAGGTGAGTGATCACAGAATCGTGATTATCTGGGTCATGAAGATCTTTTTTGTACAGTTCTTCTGTATATTCTTGCCACTGCTTCTTAATATCTTCTGCTTCTGTTAGGTCCCTACCATTTCTGTCCTTTATTGAGCCCATCTTTACTAAATTTCACTGCAGTGGAGCAAATCTGCCAATTGCAGAGTTTCTGGAGGTGACCAGGAGAAGGGAACAAAAATTTGATGGCTACTGAGACTAGAACTCAGGTGGCAGGAGAAATGCAAGAGCTTTAAAATTCATGCTTCTAGGAAGCATTTTGAATCAATGTGATAGTATTTCAAAGGCATTGAAAGTTTTTAACAATTTATTTTCTGTTGTGTTAAACCAAGGTATAAGTCTTGATCTTTTTATTTGCCCCATTCCTTTGTTGGGCATGAAACATTCACCATAGAAACTTTTCTTTGCCAGTTAAGATTTTGTTAATGCCATACAGTTTTTGTAGCTCCTTTCAGATTTATCACTTTGCCACTGACAAAAGATGTGATATTACACATCTCAGCTGCCACGGAAACACAGCAGGACTGCTCTCTCTTATTTTATATGTTAATCTTTCTATTTCTAATTAAGGGCAAATACTAAATGATTTTCTGGAATAATCTAGGGGAAAATTTCTGGGGCAAACTCATTTGGAAAAGGGAAAAGAAAAAACTCATCAGCTGAATATAAGTTAAAATGGAAACCCATTTCAGTATGTGGTTATTGCAGCTGGCAGGGGTCTTAAGAGCAGGGAAGTGAATGAAGGAGGGATCATGTGGGTTTACTTTCATATTTTTTTTGTAACTCATCATGGTAGAGCATTAAGAAAAAAAGCATGTGCTGAAACCAGAACATACTAGACTGAAGTTTAAAAGAGCTGATCATTTGTTACATCAAATGTGCATGAGTGTGTGCATTTATATTTATACATGTACATTAAAAATGGGACCCAAAATACCATTTTAGCATCCTAAAACAATCTCATTTTCATAGATCCCCAAATTATTTTCATCCATATACAATTACTTGAAAAACCTACAACACGAGTATGCATGTATATATAAAATTTTATATTTAGCTTTTTCTGCTTCACTTACTAAAGTATTTTTCCATATAATTATGTCTAATGGATAATATTCTATTAAGTCGCAGTATAATTAGCAATTTCCTTATTTCTGAGCACTGAGCCCATTATAATGTGTGAGTTATAAGTTAAAGCTGGCTTCTATGAATATGAATTTCTATGTAGTATAGATAGGACGGCCAGAGGCTCAGCTTGTTACTGCTTATTTGCAAGAACTCCACTGTGTGAAAGCTCACATCTCTGGAAAAAAATGTTTTGCTGTATATAACCTTCATTAAAAATAGATTTTTAACCTGGTACTTAAAAAAAAAAATCTACCTGGTAGAAAAGTCAACATGATATGGCTTTTGTTTTTATTGCATTTGTCTAAGTTTCCACTGAGATATGCTGCCTGTGGGCACTTGCCCAAGAAAAGTTGGCCAGGGGCTGATACACGGAAAGCTACTCTGCTAAATCAATTCTCCAGATCTATCACTGGAGTCCAGAGCTTCAGGAATTGGTTTCTGCTATTTTTCACTGTCAAAAATTGATGAAAGAGACTGAAAACCGAAGTGCTGATACCATTGTTTGTCAAAGTAATTGCAGAGGGTACATCCTACAGTGATAGGTCCTATGGAAATGCAGGGAGAGATTAGAATTACAAAAAAGAGAGAAAGTCTATGTGAGCCTTGATTTAGATTGATGCTACAACTCTTCCTCTTTCATAGCTTTGCTTTTTAAACACCTTCTATGATGAATCACCAGGCTGCTAGATCCATGAGAGATCACCTTGTTTATCCCCTTACTTTGAAGCAGGGTTACAAATCCATGGCCTAATTCTTATTTTTTAAAAACCCTCCAGAGAGGTAGGCCCTCTGAGATAGTGTTTCAACATTGCATGCTGCCAGGAGGGTCATCTTTGGTTTCCATGCCGGATTCAAACACCTTTTTATTTGGAATTCAGTGGCTTCAGAAGGTCATTCTAAGCTGCCTCACATGGATATCTTGGTAATAGACATTGATTATTCAGTTATTATGAGAGCCCCAACCAGGCAACTAACACAGACGCCACAACTCTGAGACTTGAGGGAAGAGAGGATTCGTTTGGAAGCACAGGGCTGTTTCCCAGTGGCGTCTAGAGAACATGAAAGCATCCCACAAATGCAAAGCAATGCTAACTACTGTTGCTGTTGTTTAGTCACTAAGTCGTGTCCACCTCTTTTGTGACTCCACGGACTATAGCCCCGCCAGGCTCCTCTGTCCATGGAATTTCCCAGGGAAAATACTGCAGTGGGTTGCCGTTTCCTTCTCCAGGGAATCTTCCCAACCCATGGATCGAACCACTGAGCCACCAGGGAAGCCCAGTATTAAGTATATTTACTATTAAACTTGTAAAAACAGAGATAATATAAATCTTAGACTTATTTCTTATTTAATCTACATTTTGGGGGGACACATGAATTTAATGAACATCGAAATATATGGGACACAAAAGATAATCCAGACAGATGCAGCCTTTTTTAAAAATAAAATAATCTCAGAATTATTTTAGTAGGAAGAAAAAAAAAAAAGCATAGAAGGTGTCAGAAGTTTCCATCCAGGGATCGATTACCCTTAATTTTCACAGTCTGAGAATGTGTTTGAATAACTGATGTCTGAAACTGTTTGGGAGATTGTTAGCTTACCATGCACAAGTCCTTGTTTAGATGTGCCAGAATTTGAGCTTGGGAAATGAACCATTTGGGTTTTCAGTTCTGAGGCCAAGTGCATGTGATTGTACGTGGAAAGAAGGCACTCAGAAGCATTTTCTTTGAGAACATTGGTGGGAGGGTATGCTGAGCACGTCCCAGGTGGCGCTGTTGGTAAAGAACCTGCCTGTCGATGCAGGAGAAGCAAGAGACGCAGGTTCGATCCCTGGGTGGGGAAGATCCTCTGGAGGAGGGCGTGGCAACCCACTCCTGCATTCTTGCCTGGAGAAGCCCACGGACAGAGAAGGCTGGTGGGCTACAGTCCAGTCCGTAGAGGGTTGCAAAGAGTCGGACACGACTGAATCAACTTAGCACGCGTGCACATGCTGAGCATGGGAAGGGAGGTGGGCAGTGGCGGTCGCCACATGGGGGCCTGGAGAGAAATAATTCACTACAGTTTCCTTGCTGGGCTCTCCGCCTCTGGTTTCTGCCTTCTGCACTGGCACTCTAGTGGCTGGGCAAGCAGCTTCCTGCCCCAATTACAGGAGATCACGCAGTGTCTCAAGCATTATCTTCCTGTAGAAATGACACATGATGAGCTGGTTTTTGCTCCTAGTTACTTAAGTTCTAGCCCAGGGCACTGAATTCATTATGTGCTGAACTTGAGGAGTTGAAAGGGGGTTTGATCCTTGTGATTGTGTACTGGGTTTTTCTAAGAAATCATCCCCTGGTGACTTGTACAATACCTCATCCTGGTAAATATTAATACTTATCTCAGACACAAACTAAAGGCCCCAAACAGCAGCTTGGGCCTAAATCAACCTTGTTAAAATGCAGCTGTGTCTCATCTCTCTTCTGTCTTGAGATTCAGCACTGTGGGATATGGAGTCACAGTCACAGGGATAAACAATGTCCTTTCCTCCACCACACCAAAAAAGGAAGAAAAAGAATTCAGACTGCATGTATGCTGTTTAAACAGGCACCCTTCTGATCCTGATTGCTACTTCAGGAAAACCCTGATCCATTCTTTAAAGGTCACTACCATCACACGCTACATTTCTTTCCTAAGTGAATTACCAGGATCCCTTTATACTTGGCTTGAACAATTCCTAACTCCCAACCCCAGGAATTTGATTGTGTAGTCCCTATTTCACATCAGAATTTAAAAATAGAGTAAATAGTAATTAACATGGCTTTTAAGGCAAACTATTTAAATGTCTCGTCCTTACTTCCTAATTATGTGATTTCAGACAAGTTTCTGAGCCACTGTGAGTCTTGATTTCCTCATTTGCATCTTTGGCTTAATATGTATACACAAGTGTGTGAGATTTCATTGAGCTAATGTATTTAATTATTTCAGCTTTAAATTAAATTTGTAAATTGCTTTTTACCTCCCAAGGGAATGGATCAGCAATTAGAATTACAAAGTTAGGTAATTTTCGGACAGAGACCATAAACCAGCAGGTGGAAGATGCTGGATTTGTGTGGGGTGGTGTTGGTGAGAGTTAAGGTCTCTAGAAATCAACTGATGTTCTGATGCAGGAAACCAGGTCTGGTGACTGATATGAGGCTTTGGAATTCATGATTGATAGTGACAACTGCTACTGCTCATTTATTAAAGGCTAGTTATCTTGATGAAATTCAGACCCAATATACAAGATTGCCAGGAGAAATATCAACAACCTCAAATATGCAGATGAGACCACTCTAATAGCAAAAAGCAAAAGCAACTAAAGAGCCTCTTGATGAAGGCGAAAGAGGAGAATGAAAAGCTCTTAGTTTGAACATGGCATCCAGTCCCATCACTTTGTGGCAAATAGATGGGGGAAAAGTGGAAACAGTGACAGACTTTATTTTCTTGGGCTCCAAAATCACTGCAGACGGTGACTGCAGCCACAAAATTAAAAGATGCTTGCTTCTTGAAAGAAAAGCTATGACAAACCTAGAGAGAATATTAAAAAGCAGAGAGAACACTTTGCCAATGAAGGTCTGTATAGTCAAAGCCATGGTTTTTCCAGTGGTCATGTGTGGATGTGAGAGTGGGACCATAAAGAAGGCTGAGCACTGAAGAATTGATGCTTTCAAACTGTGGTGCTGGAGGAGACTCTTAAGAGTCACTTGGACAGCAAGGGGATCAAACCAGTCAATCCTATAGGAAATCAACCTTGAATATTCACTGGAAGGACTGATGCTGAAGCTCCAATACTTTGGCCATCTGATGCAAAAAACCTAATCACTGGAAAAGACATTGATGCTGGGCAAGATAGAAGGCAGGAAGACAAGGGGACGACAGAGGATGAGATGTGGGATGGCATCACTGACTCAATGGGCATGAGTTTGAGCAAACTCAAGGAGATAGTGAAGGACAGGAAAGCCTGGCATGCTGCAGTCCATGGGGTCACAAAGAGTCAGCTATTGCTTAGCAACTGAACAACAGCAACATACAAAGTGTTTAAAAACTGGACTAAGCTGTATGTGACACTGATTGAGATAATTCACATAAAGATGACATGAAAATTTCCAGGCAGGAATGCTATGACTCTATTCTTGAAAATATTAAATATTTGGATTTGCCAAAGGTTAAATTGAAGACTGGAAGATAGGCACTTGGTAATCATCTGGTTTTATAAGATGTAGCTCATGCATTTTCTCTCCCTCTTATTTTTTCTAAGAGGTAGAGTTTTGAAGTGGAAATCTAGGAGAATCATCGTCTTTCTTTGCGTGCTCAGTTGCTCAGTCGTGACTGACTCTTTTGCTACCCCAGGGACTGTAGCCCACTTGGCTCCTCTGTCCTTGGGATTGTCTCAGCAAGAATACTGGAGTGGATATCCATTTCCGAAGCCAGGGGATCTTCCCAGCCCAAGGACTGTACCCGCTTCACTGCAGGCAGATTCTTTACTGCTGAGCTACCAGGGGAGCCCAGGAGAGTGGCCAGGACCATGTTGTCTGCAGTGCCTCATAAAGGAATCATCCATTTTTGGCAGATTCATTGCTCTTTAAAAATTATTTTGGGAGTGACAAAAAAGTTGAGAAATTCTACAGAGCTCAAAATCTTCCATCTAGGGTGAGAATAAGGAGCTTTTCTTGCTTTGTAATACACAGGGGCTTAGAAAACTCTAAGCAGAAAAAGATACTTTGTTTTACAAAGAAATTTCTCTTTTAAGCTGCAAGTATACCTCATTAAACACCCTCTGGACAATGTTTCATTGATCTTTGGTGTCTCAGGGATAGGCACAAGGCAGATGTCCAAATCCAAGTTCGTCATTATACCTGGTATCAGCAAAGGTGATGAAAGAGATGGGAGCAGTTAGATCCTCCTGCTGGAAACTTGTGAGGGGATGGAGTGGAACAGGTTGGAAGAGGAGGAATAGAGAGCCTGGAAACAAACATGGGAATCCTATGTAGGTCTGTCCCAGATGAATTTACAGCACAGAAAGACACCCAGAAAGCTGGGGGATGGCTAAGAGGGTTGAGAATAGGGATGGATGTTGAATCCAGGCAGGCTGTGGCAGCCTTCTCTTTGCATCGTGTAGTGGTGGCCTTCGAGTTGAGAGCATATGACTAAGAGAAAGTGCAAAGTGTCTGCAGAGTGGGTTGTGTGTGCACACTGAAACATCTTCCCTAGTACAGGCCCTGTAACCTTGAGCCTTTGCAGTCAAACCACGTGTGAAGTTCAGGCCTGCCGTTAGCTGCATGCCCTCGTGCTGTTCAGGCTCTCTGAGTCCCAGCTTCTTTGTCTATCATTTGGGGATACAGAGGGTACCACCCTAGCGTGTCATTATGAGGAATAAATGAGTGAACACAACCCAGTGTCTGCCTCATGTACCAATTCAATAGATGTGAGTTTAAACACAGTTAAGATAAGCTTGTGTTCTACCCCATCTTTCCAGGTAACAGAGCTTGCAAAATGCTGTCTACCAAAAAGAAAAAGATATCATAAATTCTCCTAAATATAGGCAATCCTACTGTGACACTCAGGTTCCATAGCTTTGATGTCATGTTCAAACGTGGCCTCAGTATAGACAAAGCATCAGTATGATGGTGCTTGGAAAGCCAATGGCCTCAAAGTACACATATCTCCTCAGATTCTTAGTTAAGCATTGATGCTGATTTTTAAAAAGATTTTTTTTTAATCAAGCAAGCATTTCAAAGGCTGCTGTCTACATTCCCTCTTTATGATGTAGGCTATCCAGAAATATGTTCAATCTCAAAACATACAACTCCAGACTCTTGACCTATTTAACTATTCTAATTTCACTCTGCTGTACTCAATATGCCAGCAAATTTGGAAAACTCAGAAGTGGGCTCAAGACTGGAAAAGGTCAGTTTTCATTCCAATCCCAAAGAAAGGCAATGCCAAAGAATGCTCAGACTACTGCACAATTGCACTCATCTCATATGCTAGTAAAGTAATGCTCAAAATTCTCCAAGCCAGGCTTCAGCAGTACGTGAACTGTGAACTCCCTGATGTTCAAGCTGGTTTTAGAAAGGGCAGAGAAACCAGAGGTCAAATTGCCACCATCCGTGGATCATGGAAAAAGCAAGAGAGTTCCAGAAAAACATCTCTTTCTGCTTTATTGACTATGCCAGAGCCTTTGACTGTGTGGATCACAATAAACTGTGGAAAATTCTGAAAGAGATGGGAATACCAGACCACCTGACCTGCCTCTTGAGAAAGCAACAGGAAGCAACCGTTTGAACTAGACATGGAAAAACAGGCTGGTTCCAAATAGGAAAAGGAGTACGTCAAGGCTGTATATTGTCACCCTGCTTATTTAACTTATATGCAGACTACATCATGAGAAACGCTGGGCTGGAGGAAGCAGAAGCTGGAATCAAGATTGCTGAGAGATATATCAATAAGCTCAAACATGCAGATGACACCACTCTTATGGCAGAAAGTGAAGAGGAACTAAAAAGCCTCTTGATGAAAGTGAAAGAGGAGAGTGAAAAAGTTAGATTAAAGCTCAACATTCTGAAAACGAAGATCATGGCACCCGGTCCCATCACTTCATTGGAAATAGATGGGAAACAGTGGAAACAGTGTCAGACTTTATTTCTGGGGGCTCCAAAATCACTGCAGATGGTTATTGCAGCCATGAAATTAAAAGACGCTTACTCCATGGAAGGAAAGTTATGACCAACCTAGATAGCATATTAAAAAGCAGAGACATTAGTTTGCCAACAAAGGTCCGTCTAGTCGAGCCTATGGTTTTTCCAGTGGTCATGTATGGATGTGAGAGTTGGACTGTGAAGAAAGCTGAGTGCCGAAGAATTGATGCTTTTGAACTGTGGTGTTGGAGAAGACTCTTGAGAGTCCCTTGGACTGCAAGGAGATCCAACCAGTCCATTCTAAAGGAGATCAGTACTGGGTGTTCATTGGAAGGACTGATGCTAAAGCTGAAACTCCAGTACTTTGGCCACCTCATGCAAAGAGTTGAGTCATTGGGAAAGACTCTGATGCTGGGAGGGATTGGGGGCAGGAGGAGAAGGGGACAACAGAGGATGAGATGGCTGGATGGCATCGCCGACTCGATGGACATGAGTTTGAGTGAACTCCGGGAGTTTGTAATGGACAGGGAGGCCTGGTGTGCTGCGATTCATGGGGTCACAAAGAGTTGGACACGACTGAGTGACTGAACTCAACTGAACTGAATCTCACTCTATTTTAATTTCTGATACTGAGATACAATTAAGAATAGACAATTCCTGATACTGTGCTGGTTCCTAAAGGACAGTTACCCTCTGCTCTCTTTAAACACTAGCAGATAGAACTTAGGGAAGCACCTTGTCGGAATATTGATTTATACATGTAGAAGCAGCATCTTACACTGAAGAGCAGTTGGCTAACTTTTGCTAAAGACTCTCTTGCCATATTCCAGAGTGTTTGTGGGTTAGAAAATGAGAAGACATGACTAGAAATCTTTTCAAAGAAAAATTTTTCCCTTTAATAGAATTGTCTGTAGGGGCCTCATACTTCACTCACAAATCCTCATCTTTACACGCCAGTGTTATCTGAAGTTCAGAAAATTGTTCTTGCATATAAACTAATTATGTTCCATACAAAAACAAAAATACTGATTTAGAAGGTACTTTTGGAAAGGATGTTGAAAGGAGGGGCTAGTTCTAGATGAAGAGCATCATTTCTAAGAACCTCCTTCTCTAAGTATTTTAAAGACTGTCTGTCCGAGGCTGGGTTCCCTGTGTTCTGGGGCCTCTTCCCGCTGATGCTCTCCTGCGTTTTCCAGGGTGGGTGCTTGCTGGCTCGTGGAGGGCAGGAAAGCGCCCAGGAGCACCCTGACAGACACGCCTGGTTCACAGCCTTGCTGTGTTCCATCTCAGGGAGAAAATAATTGCATATTATTAGCAACTTGGGGGATATTTACTGTGGAGCAGAAAAGCAACCTAAATGGTTTATATGTTCCCTGAGTTCTCCTTCTGGGGAGAGAAGAGAGGAGATGAGGCTGACGGGACAGCAAGTGCCAGGAGCTCTGTTTGCCAGAGACTAACAGAGTCCTCCCATCAGTCCTCCTCAAAGCTGGGCTGCCATTCCCTTTTATATTCAGGCACTTGAAATCTGGAAAGGGTAGACAAGAGTGCTGAAAGAGACTGAGGCTGTCAGTGGCCCTACAGAGAGAGGAAAAATACTCACGAAACTTAAACGGTACTGGTAACAATGAATATTTTCCCCCATAAAATGGAGCAAGTGATTTTCTACTTGATGTATCTGTTTACTTTAGGAATTTATTTGGCATCAGATAGAACTGGGTTTCAAAAATAACTTTTTCAAGGCCACATATTACGAGATTATGTTGACAGGCAGTGTCTAGAATAGGCACCCATAAAGACGGAAAGTAGATGGATGGTGGCCTGCGGATGAGGGTGGGGAATGGGAGTGATTACAAATGAGCACTGGGTGATGGAAATGTTCTATAATTAGGTTCTGACAGTTGGACATTTCTATAAATTTTCTAAAAATGATTGGAAAAACCAAGAAAAATAAATTTCAAACACATAACTATGTATCATTTTACATTTTTCAACTGCATTTTACATATAAGGAAATGAGGCTCAGAGAGTTGATGGGACTTGGAGCCCAACTTCTGTCCCATTTGATCCCTACCGCATGCTTCCCTGGTGGCTCAGATGGTAAAGAATCTGCCTGCAAGGAGGGAGACCCGGCTTTGATCTCTGGGTTGGGAAGGTCCCCTGGAGAATGGGATGGCAGCCCACGCCAGTAGGCCTGCCTGGAGAATCCCATGGACAGAGGAGCCTGGAGGGCTACTGCCCGTGGGGGTCATAAAGAGTCGGACATGACTGAGTGACTAACGTGTTCTCCTAAGAGCTAACTACTGTGATGTGCAAAAGGAGTTGACACGTTCCTGACTTACAAGCAGCTTATATTCCTGTAGACAACAAAAATGGGTAAGCAAGGCATCTTTTTACATAACAGCACTATGTGGCTGACACTTAGAGAACAGGGATGTATGTAATGAGGTCCAATCATATGGTACAGCAGAGAAATATACTGGGGGGTTAAAGATCAAAGTGATGCTGAGCGTATCAGGACACCTAGTGGAGATGAGGAGAAAGCACCCCTGAACGCCGCCATACAGTATCACAGAACATTCCCGTATAGGCACCAGGATACCTTGGGGACTTTCAGATGGTGAAAAATGTTCTGCAGCTTGATTGGAGAGGTGCTTATCCTGGTATGTACAGTTGTGAAGACACATTGAACTGTACACTTAATGTATGCACCTCATTATATGTCAAGTTCTACCTCAGTTTAAAAAGGCATGATGTTGCTACAAAAGACGCAGAAAAAGAGCACAGAAAAGGCTGGAGGAATCTCTGAGAAGCAACCATAGGAAGACAGACTGCAAAAGGGATTGGGTAGTCCTCATATTGAGAACACGGTTCTTGTGTCAGGAGAAGGAAGCTTCAAGCTACTTACCCTACAGGAGAGCAGACTAGTGGAAAATGGCTTTGGAATCAGAAAAACAAGTGTCTGAGTCCTGAGTTCTCACTGGCTAGCCACGTGGCCTGAGTCTGGCTTCATCTATCCAAAGGGGTCTTAGCATTGACCTTACACTGAGGTGTGGTGCTGACGAGTGGGATCTTAGAGAAGAATGCTCTGGTTTAAAGGGAGACTGGAAAATTTTGAGGAAATATCCCTTAACTTTGGAAACAGTAGTGGGAGAAAATTCACAGCCTACCTCAGTTCTGTTTCAAATGGGGCCCCAGGTTAACCTAGATACCATGCTTCCATGTAGAGGGTTTCAGTACCTGAAACATTTTTGTTTTAAAGCAGCTTTCCTCCTAAGTCACTTCAGTCGTGTCCGACTCTGTGCGACCCCATAGACGGCAGCCCACCAGGCTCCCCCATCCCTGGGATTCTCTAGGCAAGAATACTGGAGTGGGTTGCCATTTCCTTCTCCAATGCATGAAAGTGAAAAGGCAAAGTGAAGTCACTCAGTCATGTCCGACTCTTCGAGACCCCATGGACCACAGCCCACCAGGCTCCCCCATCCATGGGATTTTCCGGGCAAGAGCAGCTTTATTGAGGTAGAATTCATACACTAGAAAATTTACCTTTTTGAAGTATACAATTGAGTGGATTTTTAGTACATTCAGAGTTGGGTAACCATCACCACCAATTTAAGAATATTTTCATCACCCTACAAAGAAACTCATAGCCATTAGCTGTCATTCCTCACTTCTCCTTGCCTGCTCTCCACCTGCAGCTCTGAGCCTTCAGTTCAGTTCAGTCGCTCAGTCACGTCCGACTCTTTGCGACCCCATGAATCGCAGCACGCCAGGCCTCCCTGTCCATCACCAACTCCCGGAGTTCACTCAGAGCCTTAGGCAACCATTAATCTGCTTTCTGTCTGTGTGGATTTGCCTGTTCTGGTTTATCCATGTTGTGGCACGTGTCAGTACTACATTCCTTTTTTATGGCTGAATAATATTCTGTTATGTGACTGTAGCATATATTGTCTAATTATTTACCAGTTGAAAGAAATTTGAGTTCTTTCCACTTCCCGGCATTTGTGAAAGTATGGCTACGGACCTTCTCGTACAATTATTTTCTGTGTGGAAATGTGTCTCTACTTTGCAGGGCAGGTATATACCTAGGAATAGAATTGCTAGGTCACATGAGTCCTCTCTATTGAACATTTTGAGAAACTGTTAAACTGTTTCCCAGAGTAGCTAAACCCCTCAGAGATGTGTGAGGGTTTCAGTTTCACCACATCTTTGCTGACACTTGTTACTGGCAGTCTTTTTGATTTTTAGTAGATCCTGAACGTTGAGTTCTGTTTTGCGGTGTTAGAGCAGAGCCTTATGTGCTACGGCTTATCTACTCATATGTGCTAAGGCTTACTTGGATTGGCCTTTGTGATCTCTCCTAACATCTAAGGTCTCCCACACGGGGCTAAACCTTGGATATCTTGTTTTGATCAAAACTGTATGACAATGTTCTCTGAATTGGCGGGCTGTCTCAGTCTCATAAAAGAAAGGATAGAAGTCTGGTGGCCAGAGCCGTGCTTTATCAGTGGCAAGGAGATAAGGGCTCTAATCAGTGTTTTCCATAATTCCTAGTATTTATTGATAGTTTATTAGATGCCAGGTATTGATTAGGTGCTCTACATGATTGATTATTATTATTATTTTTGGCCACACCACTCAGCATGTGGCATCTTAGTTCCCTGACTAGGGATCAAATCTATGTCCTGAGCACTGGAAGCACAGAGTCTTAATCACTGGACCAGAAGGGAGGTCCCTTTACAAGAGTTATCTTTAGAATGTATCACAACTCATGGAGGTGGGTAATATTAATCCCATTTTGTAGAAGGGTTAAGTAACAAGCCTAAGGACACCGAGAGTAAGTGGAGTCATGGGTGGATACACATTGGTTGCATCCAGGGCTAGAGCTTTTATCTACTTGAGGGGCAGTTTCATCATTAGATTATAATCTACTATGCTTAATGGATCTGTTTATCTTCCGCATTGTTTTTCTAGAAGCTTGTACAGTCCCTGGCTCACAAAAGAGGCTTAATAAATATATGTTGAATAAATGAAAAATGAAGGAATAAAAGTAATTTGCAGTATTGAAGGCCTTCTCTGGTTCATAATTGGAAAGAACATTTAGCCACATGTAAAGCAAGTAGATTTGCGTGTGTGTCTGCATGCCCCCTCTCTCATCCTTTAATTATTTAAGTTCTTGTTTATCAGCAAGTCCTCATTCTTCTCCCTTACTCTGTAGTACAATAATTGTACAGCTAAACTGCTGACATTTCATCTAATTGCAGAGTAACAGATTGTAATGGATTAAAGATTTCACAATACAAACATTTTGGCCTGCTCAAAGCAAGGTAGGAGTAAAACAGAAGGTGAAACATTTAATTCGAAGATGTCACAAACAAGATATTAAAAAAAAATTGTCCAAAGCATGTGATGAGCTCACTAGAAAAGGTGATACTGTAAAAGATCCAAAGGGATTGGAGGACAGGACAGAACAAGACATTCTCTTGCACTGATCACACCACTTCCCACTCAAAGCCCTCTTTGCTGTTTCAATAATAAAACAACCAGGGATAGGAAAGATGGCGCTTGTCTGTGTCATTTTTCTCATTCTTTTTTTCTATTTGTTCCTGTTTCAATTCCCACTCCTCACTTTCTGTTCCTCCCATCTATATTCATGAAATCCATGCTTCTGAACCACTTGGTTTTATTTAAAATTCCACTGAAAACTCTCACTCTTTATTCTTAGGGGGAAAAAAAAAAATGAACACCTACACTAGTTTCTATTAAAACAGATTTCCTTGGCACTAAATGTATCCAGAACTC
The DNA here is from genome assembly GCA_006410935.1 of Redunca redunca. Classification (NCBI taxonomy): domain Eukaryota; kingdom Metazoa; phylum Chordata; class Mammalia; order Artiodactyla; family Bovidae; genus Redunca; species Redunca redunca. Next base: position 186,996 of record SJYQ01004476.1, read on the forward strand.
CTATCTCTTGATGATTTTTCCCATAGTGAGGGAGCATGTAATGATGTTATAATGGACATGAACTTGGGCAAACTTCAGGAGATGGTGAGGGACAGAGGCCCGGTGTGTTGCAGTCCATGGGGTCACAGAGAGTTGGACACAATTAGGTGACTGAACAACAACAATGATATTAGTAGCTCAAGACATTTTGGTTAGAGTCAGAACAGAAATCTCACCAGGATATCCACTTCATGACTTTACCATGGTAACGATAACTGTTTTATTCAATTGGGTCGTCACCTTATAAGCTGTACTTGGAGACAGCTTATGACCATTTCAATCCAAGTTACCTTTTAAAGACAGGCTAGAGGACAGAAAGATAGAGGACAGAGAGAGAGAAGGGCAGAGAGGACAGAGAGAAGACTGTATCGTATACTGAGAAAGACTTTTGGAGAGAGGGGCTAGAATTCAAAATATATAGGGGTACCATATAGACAGTGGGATTTCCCTGGTGGGTCAGATGGTAAAGCATCTGCCTACAAGGTACAAGACCTGGGTTCAATCCCTGGGTCAGGAAGATCCTCTGGAGAAGGAAATGGCAACCCACTCCAGTATTCTTGCCTGGAAAACCCCATGGACAGAGGAGCCTGATAGGCTACAGTCCATGGGGTAGCAAAGAGTTGGACACGACTGAGTGACTAAAGTTTCACTTTAAACTTACACAGACAGTACAACTGGAATAATTGCATGTCCTTCAAAGAAGACTTCTTGAAGGGGGCATGAATCATGATGCATGTTTGCAAATAAAATTTTTATTTTAATTTGGCCACCAATTCACTTGAAAATACTTATCTAACCACTTTGCATGTTTCAGGCACAGTGCCAGGCACCGGGAATAAAAAGATAAGATTGGTAATATCCTTGGACTCACTGAGTGTTAGTCAACTAAGTAGCAATATGGTGGAGAAGAGAGAGAAAATGAGTTTGGGAGTCGAAACTGGGTCTATTCTGGGGCTTATTTTCTGGGAGGCACTGGACCATTACATTTTCTGATATGTGAAATAGGGATAGGAAGAATTACTCCACAGGACATCAAGGATTACCTCAGATAATGTGAAAAAGGCACTTAGTAGAGTGCTTTGGCATTGAGGTGGACCTGGCTTCCATATCCAGTTCTTATCCTGGGAAAGAACAAGTTTTACAAGCTTTACTTAGTGTCCTGAGTTTTAGGTTGATCAGTCTGACATTGTAAGTGGCAAACTGACACTAAGCTACTCCATTCGATCTATTTCTCAGAATATCTGTTCAAGCTCTCACTCCATTCCTACCTGGGCCTGTCTCTGGCAATCTTAGCTCTGTCAATGGGCTCTTAATCCTCTCTTAACTTCCAGAGGCATTCTTAGCTTCTTTCTGCCTATTCAAATGCCACTCAGTTTTAAACTAGCTCACTTTTTTCAGCTCTTCCATGCATCCTCCCTGTCCATGCCTTTTCTTTGTGCTGAAAACTTATGCTCTATTTTAATTTATACTTTGAATTTGGTGCTTTGTGAAGCTCCTTTTGTCCATTTGCATTATGAAATTTTACTATTATTCTTGACCATTTCTCATCTGTGACTCTTAATCTTCCATTTTATGTACTTTACAGTGATAATTTCACAGAAGATATAATTTTGAATAAATGAATGGGAATTTATATTCTGTTTAGGGAAGAATTATTTTAATGGAAAGAAAAATCCCTCTGACTTCATTAAATTCATCAGCAATCATGAGTGAGTAATAGTATCTTTTATTAATGAGTATCTTTGAACTTTAGGGCTTTGTATCCTGGGTAAG
>SJYQ01004476.1:188883-215785 GCA_006410935.1 Redunca redunca
TTTTTTTTTTTTTTTCTTTTGCTGTGTTACCTTTGCAGTGTATTATAATATTTGAGAGAGAACATAGATATGTAGATTTTAATCAGTCAAATGCTGTGAAAGAAAATTGACCAAATGTTAAAATTCTAAAATACACATGACAAAACTTAGGAAAACTAATTTATATCAGTTTGGTTTTGATTTTTTTGTTTGTGTGTGTGTTTGTTTTTTTTTTTGCTTTGCATTTAAATTGAATTTATAGCTACACTTCTAGGCTAAAGAGATGGAGGGACTGTTTAAAGGAAAAGGTATGGTGGAGTAGAAAGTGCAGGCTTCAGACCCATGTCTGAACTTTAGCTCTGACATTGGTTGCATGACTTTGGACAAACTCCTTAGACTTTCCTAGGCTTCACTTTTGTTTTCCCTTCATTTTGTAGCCAGATTTCATATGCCAGTCTAGAAGAATGTTTTAAGAATGTTTTTTGTGGACATACAGTAGATTCTCCATAAATAGTAGCTTTTATTAATATTAATGTTTATAACTTAGGTAGAGAAGTTAGGTAAGCTTTTAATAAGATGAGTCTTGGAAACTTGGGAGTTGGGCTGGGAATCCAGTGCTCTGACTAGACAACTGTTGAGGGGAGGGTGATGCAGAAGGTTAAGGGGTGACAACAGGAAAACCAGAGAAGGTCATTTTTCAAAGTGCCCAGGGTCTCTTCCTCCACTTAATTCTTTAGAGTCTAAATTTATATTTTCTAGGGAATTCACAATTTTTTTAAAAAGTTCCAACTAACATATGTCTCTTGCCATCTGTTCTACAAGGACTGAGGCATTAGCTTCTGTAGTTGCTGGCCTCTAACGCCCCCTGAAAGGAATGCGGCTGGGAGATCAGGAATGAGGCCCTCTGTGCTCTGGGAAAACTGGCAGAACAAGGCCCTCACAGCGTATTTTCAGAAAATCTTATGAACCCACATTCTTACCTCTTCCCGTACGTAAAGCATTAAAACCATGAATGAAGATATCTGGACCATAAAGAAGGCTGAGCACTGAAGAACTGATGCTTTCGAACTGGGGTGCTGGAGAAGACTCTTGAGAGTCCCTTGGACTGCAAGGAGATCCAACCCATCAATCATGAAGGAAATCAGTTCTGAATATTCATTGGAAGGACTGCTATTGAAGCTGAGTCTCCAGGACTTTGGCCACCTGATGCGAAGAGCTGACTCATTGGAAAAGACCCTGATGCTGAGAAAGACTGAGGGCAGGAGGAGAAGGGGGTGACAGAGAATGAGATGGCTGGATGGCATCACTGACTCCAGAGACATGAATTTGAGCAATCAGGGAGCTAGTTAAGGACAGAGAAGCCTGGCATGCTGCAGTCCATGGGGCCATGAAGAGTTGAACATGAATTAGTGACTGAAAACAAGACATCTGTGCCTCGTGGTTAGCAGCAACCTTCTACAGAGATGTATCTAATGGCGCAGACCCCCATTCACCAAAATCACATATATGCTAACCTCTCCCCTTAAGTCTCCCACCCCAGAGTTCCTCAGAGCTCTCTGAGAGGCTGTCTCTGGGGCTATAGTCCTCAGTAAATCCCCCAATAAAATTGAAACTCACAGTTCTCACACTTTTATTTCTGTTGACAAATGATATCAAATTTTAATTTGGAATCTCAGTGAAGTGAGAATTTAGTTTCATCCATTTTGTGCCTTTCTCTAAATAGAAAGGCAATCAAATTACAGTCCTACACACTAGAGGGATATTTCAAGTTATCTGCTGTTTCCTATGATGATTTTAGAAACCACATCATGAAGCTTGACAATAATTATTATGCATAGCAGCACAGTTATAATTGGTGATTACAATTCTGACTGAAAATTCAGAGGCAAGTAAACTACAGCTATGGCCAAAGACATTTCAAAAAGTCAAAAGCAACTCTACATCTATGCTAATTTAAAGGGAAAGTATTATGTTGTATGTACCACAAGTGGACGCAGAGATACTAAATACACTAAAATATGGTCTAAATATAATAGTATTGAATTGTTTTATATCATATTAAGTTATAAATTTGGCTAGAAACAAATAATCTAGATACAATAAACATAGATTTTGTTCATATTCTTGGACTTCTCCTTGGAACTGATTCCTTCCCAATTCCCTCTGAGTAAATTTCCATGTTGCCAGCAGAGACTTAGATCAGAGCTTTAACTAAATCTTAGCCTTAAATAAAAGTTAAATTAAGCTAAGCCACAAGCTCTCCATGCATCATGGAAACTGGATAAACAGGTTATAGGAAAAAAAAAGTTATATAGAGAAAGGAGATTCTGAATAAGACTTTACCTCCATTCCCCCCCAAAATTAGTGAGAGAAAGCATTATTTTCATGGCCATCAACAAAATGATAAGAATGATTTTTCTAAGTTTCTATTCTGCCTACATTTGATAGAAAATGATCCCAAAAGTGAAAGGATACTAAATCATTCTCATTGTTTGGCACTAAGATATTTTGTTGACAGGTTTTCAGAATACTTTAGACTTCATTTGCAAAATAAGATAATTATTACAACATGGACTTTAAAATAAGAGTTCTGAAATATCTCTCACAGTATAATAAACTCCTCTGCCTCATTCATTCATTTAAAATTACGCCTACTGTGTGCTTGCCTCTGTGATCAAACTTGGTTTCACAGTTGGGAACAGACATGGTTGTTTACAATCCAGTGGGGAAAGACAGACAATAAGTAAACACATACAAATAAGTACACCTTCCTGGAATGTTATGGGTCAAAATGAGTGTCTTTGTGGCATTTCTGTGATAGATTGTGAGTGACAGGGAAGATTCTTCCTGGCTTTCATATTAAAGTTCCTGCAATTAATCTTTTATAAGAATTTCTGCTCAGGGCATTGATGTGTTGTGCAGACATTCTTGGAGGGCGTAAGTTACTATCTGACTGTGAAGTATACTTAAAAACAGCAGCAGTTCATGATCCTTAGGCAAAAGAGATGCTTAAGGAATAATGACCTGAACCCGTTTCAAAGGACTACCAAGTAATTTGTATAAGCTTAAAAAAAGCTTGGCTTTTTGACTGAATCTGTAATCTCGAAATGCTTTTTTGTGAAGTAACTGTTTTTTCTAATTAGGCTTAAAAATGTGAAATTTTCTTGCAAAATTGATTTTCTATTAAGGCACTCAAGTAGTTTCTCTTTCCTTCTGCTTGGGTACTAATTAAATTATGTCCCAAACTTGTTTTAATTCAGCAATCAATTTTTTTTCCATTTGTACTAGATTACAGAATTTCATTAAAAAATCACTCTTTAATGAATTCTACACAAAGCAGAGGTGATGAACATTCTCTAATGGAGACAAAATTGTACTGGTCAAGTTATGAGACAGTCTCCTTCAAAAACAAAGGGATCCAGTTGCATTCTGGTGGGATCTTATGCCATTTTTAGGGGTTAAAAAGCAGTAGTGGAAGGCATGGTCTTCCCAGGTAGTACTAGTGGTAAAGGACCTGCCTGCCGATGCAGGAGATGTAAGAGACTCTGGTTCCACCCCTGGGAAGGGCAGATGCCCTGGAGGAGTATCCCCTCCAGTATTCTTTCCTGGAGAATCCCAAGAAGGGACCCCTTGGGCTGTGGCCCAAAGGGTCACAAAGAGTCAGACATGACTGCAGCGACAGCGTGCACACACGCAGTGGAAGGCGTATGGATGAAAAACTTGGAATACTTGCTAAAATAAGGAGTCTAAATGCCTTGAAGATGTACCTGATGCTGGGGTACAGACTGATACAGTTTTTACAACAATTATGAATAAAATTTATTAAAAAAAGAAAATGGAATCATAAGCTATTGATCATAACATTTGAAATAATTAAGTGGAAATGCTAAATGAATGGGTTTTTCCAAATGTTGTAAGATTGGCTTCAGGTTTGTGGGTGGCAGAAATAAATATTTCTTGAATGATTAGAATGAAAAAAATTTCAAATTCATCAGGCAGTCAGAGGCTATACATGTTAGAAACCTTTTGCAAATGGAAGAACTGTATATACTGATTATAAAGGATGATTTTTGAGACCTTAACTTGAGAAGGGGGAAGGTTAAGACAATGGTTTTATGTGTAAGTGTCTCTTGAAACTCAAAGGATTTCTGTTTTAAAGAGACAAAAAGAAGAGAAAGGCTTAGCTGTCTTGCAAGGTCAGAGTCCCTTTTTATCTGTGGGAGGTGGGAGAGTGGGTGATCAGTGAAAAAAGAAAAAAAAAGGCAAGTGAACCTAAACTACTAGTAAGGGGACTTGGATCATGTTAGTGAGAGAAATTCTAATCAAGTCGGAATGGAAACTTTAGCAGAGAGGTTTTCTCCAGGGGCTAGAATCTTAACAATGGGAGTTGTGTGAATGTTGAGGCTCTTCCGGCATAATTCACCTTTGCAGCACCCCATATGCTTCAAACATGTGCTTAGTAACTTTCAGATAAGGCTCCTTTCCATTTTTTCCCCTCAAATTGCTTACACATTTAATTGCTCACTAAAATAACACATTAATTTTTTCACTTACATAATGAACATGTAATTCTTTAATTTACATAATTGCTTCATCATCCTATGACTTTTACTTTCAACAGCAAAAGCCTACCCCCTTCTGTCTCAGGGCTAGATCCTAGTGGGTTGTAATTAACCTATTTAAATCCAAATCTCTCCTTGAACAGACTATTATGAACAGCAGTTCAGTTTCTATTCAATAGATTCCAAATCTGTTTCTTGAATTCCTTTTTCTGTCTCTCTTTGGTGTCTTTCACTCATTATGCCACTAAAAAATAACATTTAATACTTTAGAGGAAAGCAAAACAAAAAATCTTAAACAAAATTGCTCATGTAAAATGCAAAAAAATTTGTTTGAAACCATGAGAACTAAAGTTAATCTAAGACTTCCATTTATTTATTCTACCTTACTTTCTGTAAATAATGAACAGTAATGTGAAAAGAGAGCACATATCAATGAGAATAAGTGATTCTTTAGACATAAAATGTAACTGGAATCTTATTTCATTTATTAAGAGAAAGTTTATATCTGAATCTAGGCATCCAGAGATTCTCTGTAAGCTAGACCTCTGCTTTATAAGGTTTCCTATATCATGATAAAAGGAAACAGTCACTCAACTGAAAACCAAAAGTCATTATTCCCAAAGAGGAAAGACTACAGAGTTTAAAAATACAGTTGTAGAATTATTTCCCACTAAAACCTCCAGAGATAGTCAATAAGTGCAGTGGTAGTGAGAAAAAGAATAGAGAAATGCATATAGAGGAAGGCTGCTGCCGCCGCCCAGTCGCTCAGTCGTGTCTGACTCTCAGCGACCCCGTGGACTGCAGCCCACCAGGCTCCTCCGTCCATGGGATCTTCCAGGCAAGAGGACTGGAGTGGGGTGCCATTGCCTTCTCCAACAGAGGAAAGAGTGGAGAACAAACAGGGAGATGAAAGCTTAAGAAGGAAAGGACACCAAAAAGATTGGGTAGGAAGAAAAAATGGGAGATCGCTTGCTGCTTGAACATATCAAATATCAGGCCCCATGCTAGCCACTTTATATTCTATCCTACTGAATCTATAAGATAATGTTAGATTAAAAAAATACTGAATTTTAGAGCACATAAGTGACTTGTCTAAGTACTCGGAGCTAGTAAATGTATCAATCAGGACTGAAACCTAGGAGTGTTTGATCTTAAAGGCAAAACTTTTATAGAATTCAGTCTAGCTAGCAATGCAACCCCAGAGAAGGCGATGGCACCCCACTCCAGCACTCTTGCCTGGAAAATCCCATGGATGGAGGAGCCTGGTAGGCTGCAGTCCATGGGGTCACTTAAGAGTTGGGCACGACTGAGCAACTTAACTTTCATTTTTCACTTTCATGCATTGGAGAAGGCAATGGCACCCCACTCCAGTACTCTTGCCTGGAAAATCCCATGGATGGAGGAGCCTGGTAGGCTACAGTCCATGGGGTCGCTTAAGAGTTGGGCACAACTGAGCAACTTAACTTTCGCTTTTCACTTTCATGCATTGGAGAAGGAAATGGCAACCCACTCCAGCACTCTTGCCTGGAGAATCCCAGGGATGGGGGACCCTAGTGGGCTGCCGTCTATGGGGTCGCACAGAGTCGGACGCGACTGAAGTGACTTAGCAGCAGCAGCAGTAGCAGTAATAAGCAAGGCAAAGATTAAAATGAGGGAGGAAAATGAGACAACCCCGAACTCCATGAAGGCAGGAACGGTGTCCACCCTTTTCACATTTTTTTTTTTAAACACTTGGCATAGTCCCAGGAATACAGCAGTACATAATAAACGTCTGCATAATGAGTCATCTTGAATATGTTGAATGACAAAACCATCTTCTACAGGGAGAGAAGCCATGGAGGAAAAAAGTTATGAAAGAAACAGAGAACAGGCAAGTCAAGGGTGAGAATGAAAATGTGATTCTTTTTGGGGAATCCACCTCAAGTTGGGAATTTTAGAGTCAAACCTGTCAGCTTAGTGTCAGGTCTCAAACTCTGCCCATATTCAAAGAATTTAGAAAAGAAGATAATGGTTCCATGGCTTACATTTCCTAATTCACACAAAAATATTTACCAATTTTTTTCAGAGACCTGGTGGGGTATGGTCTTGGAATCCCATATCACTTGACATGGCCAGGTAGAGGGAAGTGACATGAGCCATGCCCTCTGGACAGGCGACTTGTGGAGCACAAGTGGGTCACCTCTGGGACTCACCGAAAAGCCAACCACTTAACAAAAACCTATCAGCTAATGAACACCAATGGCCCCATTTTAGTCCTGGCCACAAGGAATTTACATGAACTGTACGTGAACCATGAACTTTCAGATGTTCAAGCTGGATTTAGAAAAGGCCGAGGAACCAGAGATCAAATTGCCAACATCCACTGGATCATTGAAAAAGCAAGAGAGTTCCAGAAAAACATCTCTTTCTGCTTTATTGACTATGCCAAAGCCTTTGACTGTGTGGATCACAATAAACTGTGGAAAATTCTGAAAGAGATGGGAATACCAGATGACCTGACCTGCCTCTTGAGAAACCTATATGCAGGTCAGGAAGCAACAGTTAGAACTGGACATGGAACAACAGACTGGTTCCAAATCAGGAAAGGAGTACATCAAGGCTGTGTATTGTCACCCTGCTTATTTAACCTCTATGCAGAGTACATCATGAGAAACACTGGGCTGGATGAAGCACAAGCTGGAATCAAGATTGCCAGGAAAAATATCAATAACCTCAGATATGCAGATGACACCACCCTTATGGCAAAAGTGAAGAAGAACTAAAGAGCCTCTTGATGAAAGTGAAAGAGGAGAGTGAAAAAGCTGGCTTAAAACTCAGCATTCAGAAAACTTAAGATAATGGCATCTGGTCCCTTCACTTCATGGCAAATCGTTGGAGAAACAGTGGAAACAGTGTCAGACTTTATTTTCTTGGGCTCCAAAATCACCGCATATGTTGACTGCAGCCATGAAATTAAAAGACACTTGCTCCTTGGAAGAAAAGTTATGACCAACTTAGACAGCATATTCACAAGCAGAGACATTACTTTGCCAACAAAGGTCTGTCTCGTCAAAGCTATGGTTTTTCCAGTAGTCATGTATGGATGTGAGAGTTGGACTATAAAGAAACTGAGCGCCAAAGAACTGATGCTCTTGAACTGTGGTGTTGGGGAAGGCTCTTGAGGGTCCCTTGGACTTCAAGGAGATCCAACCAGTCCATCCTAAAGGAGATCAGTCCTGAATATTCATTGGAAGGACTGATGCTAAAGCTGAAACTCCAATAGTTCGGCTACTTGATGTGAAGAACTGACTCACTGGAAAACACTCTGATGCTGGGAAAGATTGAAGGCAGGAGGAGAAGGGGACGACAGAGGATGAGAGGTTGGATGGCATCATTGACTCAATACACATGAGTGTGAGTAAACTCTGGGAGTTGGTGATGGACAGGGAGGCCTGGCTTGCTGCAGTCCATGGGGTTGTAAAGAGTCGGATATGACTGAGCGACTGAACTGAACAAGGAATTTACACAAAGTCAAATATGCCAATAAAAGATAAAAATTCAATGAACATATCACTACTTTGTTAAATGTTTCTACATTATGTCCAAGTGAGTAAATGTTTTGGATATTAAATTGGATAATATATTGGATATTAAAATAGATATTGGTCTACTCATTTGGAAGAACAACTTATAAAAGTTATAAAACTTAAAAACTCAATATTATCCTTGGGTGGTTCTATCCACAGTGGGGCTCAATGTATTTCAATATACAGGAATCTAATTTTGACTAACTTCTTTGGGTAAGTTATGTATATTTCCTTTCAAAGAAAAAGCAGAACTTAATTTCGACTTCTTTTGTACAACCAAGAAATAATTTTAGAGCACTAATAAAATTCAATTTCAGAATGGTAGTAAACAAACTGTTCTAAAGCCTCAATGAGTAATAATAATGGTGACAGAAAACCTTAGATTGAAAGGATTCCCAGGTTATAGTCTTGGCTGAGTTTCTTTGAAGGCTTGGCTTACTTTCGGATTTCTCTGGTGGCCCCAAAGTGACCAAACCTTACAAAATGCACAAGATCTAGGGATCCTAAATGACAAAGGCAGTTGAAATCCCTCGGGTAATTATAGACTATGTTAGCAACAAAAAATGGTTGGGAAAGGAGTTGCTTTAGCAATTAAGGGAGGTAAGAGTTGTTTGCTTTCCTGATATTGGCCTGTTGAGACAGTAGCAGAGAAAAACGCTAGTGTTAGACTGGCATAGCATAATCATAGAGAAGTTTAAATGCACGAAGGATATTGAATTTCCCATTTTTAAATCACAGGAAAATCCTGGGCTAACCTATTAAAATTGTTTTTCAATGCGAAGAATACTATAAAAATGTGAGTCATTTAAAAAATGGACTTAATATCTATCTACCTTTGTGAATTTTGTTTGATGTTTTATTGTGCTCTGAAATTTTTAGGAGAAACAATGACCTGTGTGTGATATGCAGAAATAACGAAAAAGTGCCATTTCATTTCTATTTAATAGCTACATAACCTATGTAGAAAACAAACTCTTTGTAGAAAAATAAAAAGGATAAGATGACTTTTTCCCTGTCTTTTTAAAGAAGCACATGTGTGTGTATGTGTGTCTGGCTCTAGGGAATGATCCAAGACTTGCATAAATCTCTCTTTTCCTTCAAATAAGATTCAGTAGACCTGCATACTTTTTAACGAGGTTATGCAATCCCCTGACCCTATTTTGCCAGCTGTCAGCAGCTGGAGGCCCACATTACTCACACCAGCCCAGCATCTCTCAGTAGGTTAGTTTGAGAGTAGCAACTGGCGAGTCCACCTTGTCATATTAGAAATGCTAATGTTTTTCTTACCTCTTCCTTCTCTGCACTTTGCAGATCACGCCACTCCTCAGTTACGTGACCGAAATCCACCGTGTTCATGGGGACTTTAAATTCCCCAATGATGTCATGCTTAGAGAAGCGATCAAAATCATAGACAGCCATCACCAGAGTTTTGCCACCCAATTCCGAATATGGCACCTAAATAAAAAAGACCAGGATAAAATATCTGGTGACCAAAAAATGCTTAAAATGTGTTACTTTTTCATAGTGTTTAATTTTAATATTTATGCTGGATAAACAGAACGGGGAGAAAAGTAGCGCTTCCCCCCGCCCCCCTTAAATTGAATCATTTGACTAACTACTTGGGGCTTAAGTTACTTGGGTGAAAGTGAGGGCTTACCATAGTGATTTATCACTTTCTCCCAAAGTTCTAGAAGCTGTTAGTGTTGTTAATAATGGCTCCTGCTATTAGTCATGCTAGAAATACTTCAAGAGTAAAACAGGAATAAACCAAGCTGATTGCACTTGACTATATAAGGAACTTTTTCTTGAAGAATGTTTTGTTGTTATTGTTAAGTTATATTGTCAGGGGACAACTTACTCAGCGGTAGTTATTTCAAAAGTTCTAGTAACTCTTTGAGGCCATTTGGATGCCATAGTTTAATGAAGCAGCGCTTAAGGAGAAGACATGGTAGAAGTCTGTAAGGACTGGAATGAAATTCACAAGGTGCCTCCCTTATTCCTTAAAATAACTTACTGATTGACAGGAGCTGACTAGAAAATTGATGTTTTGAATATCAGATTCATTATAATCTAGATCTTGAAGTTCATTATTAGGAATGACACTCTTTAGGCTGAGCAGAGGCGAAAGGGCAAAAACTGATGAATTCTCCAGCTGTTCAAAACTATCTGGGACAGATGCTATGGGCTGGGATGTTTATTAGTGACATTTTTAATATTCAGAGAAAGCAGCGCAATTCCAAGGAAGCTACACTTCAGTAACTGGGAAGAAATACCTAATTAAGAAATTGTTTAGACTTGTATTGAAGGTTTCATCAATTTTCAGACACTTGTTATTATTTTATCAGTATAAATAGTTGTCTTATGCTCCAGCAAACATTTCTCAATTAATTCCGTATATTAAGAAAGAAAGGAGAAGGAAGAATTTTTGACCGTATATATACAAGAAATTTTGCTTTTTTCCAAAGAGCTTTTGTTTTCTATCATTTGTCATCTATTAGGAACTGGGTTAAAATACTATGATTAAAAACTAGGCATAACCCATTTTCCACTTTAGAATGAAAAAGTAAACCCTTCCAAAGAGATGACTTTGAAAGAAAGAAATTAATTTTAGAGTAGGGGTGAGCTGTTGAGAATTGCATCTTATTTCTGAAATTTGTCTAGATTTGTTGGAGATTGTATGAAATGACATTAGTCAAAAACCTGAGTTGGATGTCAGACAGGTCCAACACTGGGTTTCCCCCTCTTCCAGCTGAAGGGCCTGGGACAAGTAAATAAACCTAGAATGATGATAATAGTGTCTATTTCACAGGAGCTGGTTGAGGCCAAATGAATACATGTAAAGCATTTAGCACAGTGCTGCCACACAGCAGGTACTTAATAAATATTTATTATTTGAATATAAGTAGCTCTTTCAAGTGGACGTTTATTGTGGAGAAAAGGAGCATTTCATTTGGGGCATGTCAAGTTCATTTTCAGTGTATTTGAACTCAGTTTTAAAGCCAATCTCCTTTAAACTATTTTGCTTCCATTTAAGATGCATCATCTACAAAGCCTAAAAGGAGAAACTGGCTAGTTCTCTAGAAACAGTGGTGTATTTTTCAAATGTATGAAAATATATTGTACTTTGGCTTGATTTATGACGTGATCAACTCTCCTAAAATGAAATGGAACCTGATTAAATTTTATAGGCAATTTCAAAATCTCCTGTGATTATAATTCTTGAAGTTATAGACATTACTAGAAATTATTAGCAGTACACATTTTAAAAAAGAAATAGCATATAGATAACTCAAAACAAAGCCCCACAATATTTCAAATAATTTAAGAATGTGCTGGCTAAACAGTGGCTAGAAACTACTGACCTAAATTAAGATCCACAGAGTCAAATAGAATCATTGTGATTATCTTTTGCAATATTTTTGTTTTGTTTTGTTTTCATTGTACGTTCTGCGGCATATTGATCCCAATGATTAGTTTTTCTTAAACTGAGTAGTTTCAGAATGTTTCTAGAGCTACTCTACATTAGCTGTCTTGGTTTAGAAAAGTGTAGATTTTAAATGGGATTGCTGACAACACAGAAGTGATTTTTCTTGTCTTACAAACTGAAATTGTAGAGTGAATAGAACATCAGTACTCTTTTAGAAAACTAGAAGAAAGGTTCATGAGAATGACTCACACCGGAAGTTTCATCCATTTATTTAGGATATTTGTTGCATGCAGTGTGTGCTATCACTAAGGCTGGCTGGCAGATGAATGATTCTGACTCTGCCTGCTGGCATATTCACAGACATGTATTGTTTTAAGGAATGCATTAAAAAATTTCACATGCTAAAGATACCAAACAAGAGACTGTTTTTATGCATGACTTCAGGTGGAGAACTAGAGAGCTTGTACATAGGAGATGCCTGAAGCCCGCCAGGCACCTTTTCCTGTTATTCTGGGGCCAGAATTCTTCTTTGTTATCGTTTGTTAATTGAGGTGTCTCAACAAGATGAAGAACACTAGGGAAGAGCCAAGAGGAAAGGAAAAATGCTAGAGATGGAAAAAAAAAATAATTGGCTCCTATTCTTTTTATTTATGGATTTAGAATGTTTTCAAATACTCAAATTGGCCCTGTACACAAAGAATTTTGCAATGAGAATAATACCTATTTGTATCATTTGAAATAATGTTGGATAGCTTACTTTATTCTGTGGTTGTGATTGGTTTTCAAAACTTGGAAACCTGGGAAAAATCTGTAATCTTTTGGCTTTGTTTTAGAGAAGGGGAAATGTTCAGGTCCATGGACACACTGGAAGCTGAACTCACTTTTTGGACATGAATGACATCCTTGTTCTATGCCAGTCCACACTCTGTTCTGAAATAGCTGAGCTGAATCCTATTTGGATCAAATTTAAATGCATAGTAGAGTCCTCATTATACTGAAAATAAGAATTATGGATTTTCTGAGTAGAATCACTTGTGAGTCTCTGAAAGTGGTCATGTGCGTGTATCTGTATGTGTCAAGATGAGACTGGTCTGTTATCTAAAACCACAGAGAAAAGGTTCAACAGTGAATACACACACACAAAATACCTTGAAAGTAAATTGCTCGTTGAAGACAGGATTAAGGGTCTTTCGGTGGACTTTTGTCTCAAATTTCTTCTTTTTATCGGGCAGCAGGAAAACCTTCACATAGGGATCAGAGGTGCCCCCCATGTCCAAGGCAGGCAGCTCGGCAGCCTGGATGATTCCTACCAGGAGCTGAAATGAGAGGCAGAAGACGGCCAGCATCAGCATTGGTGAACATGTTGGAAAAGACTGATTTGTTCACAGGCTGCATATTGTGATTGCTCCTTTCTTCTTTGCTTTTGATAAACTTCTATTCTCTTAAGAAGCTGAACACAGAAGGCAAATGAAATGATATACCCAGACTTCAGAAACTCAATTATGACAGACACAAGCTCTAGGAAGCCTGGTTTTAAACACAAAAGAGGCTTTTTAAAAGGTTGCTGATTACATTTAAATATGGAATTCATATTTGCAAAAGGGTTGCAATCAAATAACTTCCCAGTTGCTAAAAGCCCTTGTGTATTATTTTTCTTACCAGAGTGTGATTTGTAAGTGGAAATAAGTTGTTAAACAATCACAAGGCTGTAATTATAAAGCAGGAAAATTTTATTTTGAACCAAAGCTTCAGACCAGCTAGATAGAAATTTCTTAGAAACTGGGTAGCTTTTTGAGGTAAAAACAAGATCTTCAAGTTTCTATAATATTTGGCCTTTACTTGTATGCTAGCTATTTCTTGTTTTAACTTAGAGTAAAATAATTATTATATATTAAATTCTATATTTAAATATAGGACATAGGGTCAAAGAAAAATAATTTCAGCTTCATCTAAAAGAAGGGGAGATTACAGTTATGGTTTTAATGCTAAGTGACTGTCTGATTTTATTAAAATACAGCAGAAATCTCTGGATTCTTCACATCTGATTTTTCTCAGTGATACACTCCTATTTCTTATTATGAATGTGAGTGTTGACTGGCATTGTTCATGTTTTTGCAAAGGAAACAGAAGGTGTGAGTGGACTGTTCTGATCCTCTGCCATCAATCATGCTGGGTCAACAGACTGGTTTAGATTCATATGGGAAACAAAAGTAGACTCTTACTGTTATTCAAGGGATATACTATTCAGAAAATGCAGAATGTATAGCTTTCACATCTTAAAATGGGGTCTGAAATTTTGAGACTGTACTTTTTTCAACCAATAGGGTGGAAAAGCAATTCACCTCTTAAAAAAAGTCACAGCAACTTTTTACAAAATGGATCCATTGTGTGCATAAGTGCACTTTGCCCATTGGCTCAATTTTTAATCTAGACCAATACCCTTAAAGATTGTTATTTCCATTTTAATGTTTCAGTATCTTTTTGTGACTTCTTCATACAACAGTAGCAATAATAATGCTGGATTGTAAGTATACAAAACGTAGACAGATGGTCAAAGAATGGCTAAAATAGACATAAGCTTATAAAGACATGATTAGTAAAGCAAACAGTTTGTCTCTTGGTTTGCCAAGTTGGTATTTGGAATTTGCTTTTGGTTAGCAGTGTGAATAAGCGAGATTATATTCTCTCCTTCTCTCTTTTTGCAATACTTTTTCTTTGGAGCAGGGAAGGAACTAGTGATATAGCCTAAAGTCTTTTAAACTTGATCATCTATACTTGAAAGGTTTGGGGGCATTTTGTTGATAAGAGGTGGAATTACTTCTTCCAACTCCCCTCTGGCTTCTGCTTGAGAGATAAGCATCACATTTTTCTCCACCATGAAAGCTTCTTAGGGGACTTTAAGGATTCTCTTTTAGTTTTGGTAAGCAAGTGTGTATATTTGATTACAGCCTTATCTACAAAAATCCTCAGACTTTATGTTCCATGACTCACAGGAATCATTTTATAAATCAGATTAGCTGAGAACATTCTGAAAAATAAATGCAGAATATTAAATTTTATCAGGTAGAATATTATAGATGCTCAGAACGAAATACCTCCTAAAATGTGTTTGTTAGAAAGAGAAGAATAAATACATTTGCATCATGTTTGAGTAAAAAAAAAATTCAATTCTATATTCTTTTTTCTTCAGTACTATATTCTTAAAAATACTGCTTTATAAAATGTTACTTATAATACTCAAAACCAATGTAGGAGTTTCAAAATTATGACTAATCAGGATGAGGTACCCCTAGATTTCTACTGAAAAATATGAAAGTAGAATTAGTTAGTAGAAAAATGTTGGATACATATATAAAAGCAGTTTGAGTGAGAATGAGTGAGTGAAAGTTGCTCAGTTGTGTCCGACTGTTTGCGACCCCATGGACTATTCAGTCCATGGAATTCTCTAGGCCAGAATATTGGAGTGGGTACCCATTCCCTTCTCCAGGGGATCTTCCCAACCCAGGGATTGAACCCAGGTCTCCCACATTGCAGGCAGATTCTTTACCAGCTGAGTCACAAGGGAAGCTATTTATATTTCTGCAAAAGATGTTTTGTGTTAAGATAATATTTGCTGACCTTGACCTTCCCTAGGATTTATAAATAATAGGCAGTTTTCCTCTTAACCAACCCCTGATAATCAAATCATGGTATAAATGATAAAAATAACCTAAAATACCATAGTTACTTAAGTAGAAATAGTATACCTATAATTCTGTGTAAATTCATACTTACAAGGCTGTATCTGTAACCAACATGCAGCTTTCTGGAAAGTAAGGTAAAATAACGAACTAGGACTGTAAATGAAGCTAATTAAATGCAATTATTTATAATATGACCATGCATATCAATACATTCTTTGTAAGGAATCCTCTGGACACTTCAAAAAGTAAAAATGTTATCTGAACTAAATAAAGCCCAGAATTTCTGCCATTACTTAGAGCTCACAGTATTACAGGGCTTCCCTGGTGGCTCAGAGGTTAAAGCGTCTGCCTGCCATGCGGGAGACCTGGGTCTGATCCCTGGGTCAGGAAGATCCCCTGGAGAAGGAAATGGCAACCCACTCCAGTATTCTTGCCTAGAGGATACCATGGGCGGAGGAGCCTCGTGGGCTACAGTTCACAGGGTCGCCAAGAGTTGGACACGACTGATTTCACTTTCACTTTCACAGTATTACTGAATTTGGGCCTTAGTTACCAAAGCTGACTTTTGGTGTTTGATTTATTTATCATTTACTTCTCATCAAATTGGACATAATTAACACATACTACAGTTAGGTAGTAACTGTATTTACATCTATAAGTTCTTTCCCACCCTGAAAGATCAGTGAACTGATCAAACCAGAGAGATTTAAAACAAACTGGAGAGATTTAAAGCTACCCTGAAAAAGCTACCTTGAAAAAGAACTGTGTCTTAAAGATTCTTAAGAACCTGATCTCTAACTCAGCTAATTCTTATCTAATTTTTAAAATTTCTTGAACAGCTTAGACGGTAAAGGGATATCATCATCAACGTCATGGATCCTAGAAGGTCTTTTTAGGTAAAGAGATTTTTCTTTTTAAACATTTATCTTTGGGGTACCATGAAAACAGGGAGTTAATAAAAACTAGCTAATATTATCCCCCATTCCAGTACTCTTGCCTGGAGAATCCCAGGGGCGGAGAAACCTGGTGGGCTGCAGTTCAGGGGGTCACGGGGAGTTGGACATGACTGAGCGACTTCACGTTCACTTTTCACTCTCATGCATTGGAGAAGGAAATGGCAACCCACTCCAGGGTTCTTGCCTGGAGAATCCCAGGGATGGAGGAGCCTGGTGGGCTGCTGTCTATGGGGTCGCACAGAGTCAGACACGACTGAAGCGACTTAGCAGCAGATGCACCAGCAGCTAATGTTATCATTCATCCTGGTGGCACTTCACGACTTTTAGAGCCGGAAGGTGTGTTTTTGACACAACTTTTATGGTGGCTCAGATGGTAAAGCGTCGGCCTACCATGCGGGAGACCTGGGTTCAATCCCTGGGTTAGGAAGATCCCCTGGAGAAGGAAATGGCAACCCACTCCAGTACTCTTGCCTGGAAAATCCCATAGACAGAGGAACCTGGTAGGCTACAGTCCATGGGGTGGCAAAGAGTCGGACATGACTGAGCGACTTCACTTTCATTTCACTTTTATTTCGTTGTTACTTTGGGGGATGCATGCAAAGGCACTAAAAGTCAATTAGCTGGTCTTTCTACTTTTCTAGAGCTGTTAACTCATTTGTGCCAGGAGTTCTACCCAGTGTCATAGAAGGAAATGAAACTTATGGAAAGCCGATTTTTAAATCCTTGATTCCTTATCAGGCAGTTACATTTTTTTTCAAAACTTTGGCTTAACTGATGGTCTAACTTGCCCTATTTGGAGCTAAATCTATGAATACCAAAGAAGATCGTTGTAGCTCAGGCTGAAGGATCTATGCCTAGGAACTCTCAGAATCAGTCAGACGGCTTCAAGGTAATTTGCATTCTGCCCGCCTGCTGAAAGTGCCATGGTAGATGTAATCAGCTGAACCCTGTGGATTCTAATTACCAGAAGTTAAATTAGCAAGTGGGGGACCACCTGTACTTAGAAATTATTTCATCAATAGCTTCGATAATTGCATTTTCTCCTTGTAGCAAATGAAATGTTTTCAGAAGTATCTTGTTTCAATTTCTGGTTGGTATTTCAGAAAATGTAATGGAATTACAAGACATTTCCCCCCTCGGACCTGGTTATTCTGGAAATCATAATCTAGTGAGTATTGAAGTTTTCCCAGTTTCTCCTCTTCTTTGGGTTCTTCTTTCTCTTCACCATCAGTCAATCCGGTTTCAGCATCATCATCCTTCAGGGCCTATAAAGCAAGGGAAAGGGGATCATATGTGAATTCAAGTGAATTTTCATTGAACCCAAATGACACTGGGCCTGTGGTTAATATTCCACGCTGTCAGAAGCAAGCACTGAGATGCGGGAATCTCCATTTGTCAGACACACATTCACATCTGCTGCTGACATATTTTTTAAAATTCCATTTGTGCAAGGAATTTTCACCCCAATCAGCAAGCAACATGGAAGCAATGGAAGAAGCCCCTCAGAATATTGCAAGCAAAAAATGTAAAGTTGTTGCAAAGAAAATGTCAACTTGGTATTATATTTGACTCTGATAAAATCGCTTCTTTCTGAGGTGTGATAAACATGCTATTAACCAGGCCAGTTTTCACGTTCACGTAGTTTAAAGAGATCTACGCTAAGCACCATGTAAAACACCCTTGTTACATGCAGTGGAGTAATTTATATGAAATGTGTGGCCTTTTCTTGCCTTGCTTCCTATGAAAAAGATTAAGTTATTCTCAGAAAAATCATAATTTCCTATGTCTTGCATATACATTTACAATGGTTATGGAAAAAGAGGAAAAAAGAAACATGCCACCAGCAAATGCATGTTTAGAGAAAAATCTACTCCAGTTCCAGTTTAAGTTTACTGTTTTATTTTTATAACAGCTCCAAAGAAAGCTAGGCTGAATTAAATTGATTTATGGGTCTATTTGATACCAAAAGGTAAAAGGAATTATGTTTGCAATTTTGTCAAACTGAACTTTGTATAAAAACTAATTTTGTGGTAACAAGCAAAAATCATGGCATGAAATTCTTAAAACTCAGTTTGGACCAGTTGAATGTTCCTTGTAACCTAAAACTTAAGTATGATGTAAATGGAAATACTAGAAAGCTCATAATTTCATAAAATTCATGCATATGTTCCCTTTATTTAAAAAATATATAATGTATTTTCCCAATATGTGTAAAAATTTTACTCAAAAAGTCATAGGCTGTAAAGATTACAAATAGTAGAAGTTCTGTTTCTAGGGGTGTGCATTCTCACTGCTTTAAAGAATTAGAAAATTATAAATCCATAAGTAGTTATTATTCCAAGTGAAAAATGATACAGTGTTACATTTTCCTGAACACTACTGAGGCTGAAAACTTTAAAAATCTTTACATGAACCCTTTGTACTTTTTCTTCTGGGGATTGTCTGTATAACATACGCTTTGCTAATTTTTCTGCTCTGTTGTTTGCCACTTAGATATCTGTAGAGACTCAATCTTTCTGCTGTTAAATATGGCAAGTATTCTCTCCTAGGTTTTGGTTATAGCATTTTCATTGCCTTGTGTGTGTGTGTGTGTGCGTGTTACTGAAGAATCTAACAAAATTGCGGAGAAGACATATGAGTGGTGGGCTGCTTAATATCTCTGACAATGTAAAAAAAAAATCTAAACTCTTGAAAGTGATCAAATTATATCTGAGAACTCTTGTAGAACTCAAATGCAAGAAGTATAACCAGGCTTCAGAGTCACTAGACTACAGGTCTACCACCAGTCTCCCCACTCTCACCCAGATTACATAGTCTTTTTTTTCTGCTCAGAGAAATGTTTCTGTTCACTTATCCATTTATACAGAGACCTGCAGTAATGCCTCAAAATGGCAGCCTCAGTCTCTGAGCTGACAAGACTTTGCAGTTTGGCTCTACTTATCTAACTCTAATTTGATCCTAAAAATCAGACTTGGCATCATCTTACTAGAACTCATTTGGGTGGAAAGATCGCATAAACAGAGAGCTGAACTGTAGTCAGAGATGCTTCCCATTTTGTGCTTCCTGAAAAATTTCAGGAGCCTACAATGACTTTGGAAAATTGCCATTATTACATCTGTGCAGAAACCTTTCAGCACTGGTTAGCCATACCCCATGTTATTTCGAAGTTTATACTTTGTTGTCTCCTTGAATAGTAAAATGTTGATTTACCAATAGCCCAAGGCAGGAGAACAACATAATTATTTAAATATTAATCTTTTTGCTTGAAGGTGTTGCTAATAGAAAAATAATAGTAAAGTGACAAGAAAAGACTACTGAGTTTAATTGGAGGACTTGAAGCAGTGAACCCACATTGCCTTTTCAAAACCTCAGCTGTGTATAGGTCTTAAACACTGTGAAAAGATGTATTCAGAAAATGGCAAGTAGGTAATTTGCTTCCTGTAGGATTTAAATTTTTTGAATGGCAAACTATTTAATGCAAATTTTTGCCTGAAAAAAATCTTCACACTATTCCACCATAAACATAAAAAAATTCATGGACTAAAATACTTTTTCAAATTCTCTTTCAGAACTGACAATTTACATATCATATTTCAGCTCAGTGTAATTTGAAAGCGTTGAGATATTAAATCTCCTTTTCCCTAAGTGGTTTTTACCCTAATAAAAGGTGCAAGACCATCTCTGCAATTATTCTGCATGAAATAGGGCTAAATTTTTGATAATTTCTCAGTGTCACTGTTCATCTCTGATGTGATTAAGTCTATTCTTGTGCCAAAGGCTGAGCTTAAGCAAGACATTTTCTGTACCTTTACATTGAATTCAGACCTATTAAATCAGTAGCTATTATAATATCTAAAGAGCAATTAGTCCCTACTCCCAACCCCTAACAAAATGGAGAGGAAAAGGCATGTAAGCCCAGAAGTTCTCACAGTTTGATAAACTGTACTAGAAAAAACTGTGTTGGGAAAAAGACTTTGTTTTAAATTGCAAAAATTTAATGCATATGCTTCTGGCTTGATTCAACATTCATAGGTGCTTGGTAAGGTACTTGGATAAGCTGTCAGAAGGTGCTTTGTCCATCCTAAGTTAAACTGTTCAGACTTGGAATTGATAAGGCACTCCAAAAATGGAGCATAAGACACTGAATTTTCTTTCTGTGCCCATCGATTAAAACGTGAGCTTTCTAATACTGTTCTCTTTAATCAGTTAGTAATGTTTAAAATGAGAATCCTTTATCTTAAAAAAAAATCAATTTAGTTCAGCCTTTTGATGTGTGTCAGAATGGTACACCCTCAGCTGTGGAGCCCCAGCTGCCAGGCCACTAAATGTATCTGAGCATTGACTTAGGAGTGTCTAATAGGAGAGGGAACCTACCGCAAGGGACAGTCCCGAACAGTCATGAGACACAACACAGATAGGGAGGACATAGAAGGAAGAAATAAAAATTTAAATATCCACACACGTTAGTAAAAACCATGGAGAAATGACCTCTCCAGACCTCTGACTTTGCAAGCTGATATTGCACCTCTGTATTTTTAGTGCTTTTAAGTTTTAAGCCATTAAAAACCTTTAAATATATATACTTTGCTGTATAAAAATACTATCTATCATCACCATTTTGTTGTCATTGCAGAATATTTAAAAATTCTTCCTTGGTTATAAAATCATCATAGAGACATAGTCATGATTATTGAGCTTTGAATTTATATGAGTTCTTATTTGGAATGAAATGGTAAAAACTTACTGATTTCTCCTAGAGCTTAGGTATCTTAGGAAAGCATATCTAACATGCCTCTTACACCTGTCTGCTTTCTAGACATGAAGAGCCATGCGTTATCACTATTGCTTTCCTCATGTTTATGTCAGTATTTTGTCTAAAATTGCTTGAAAATGTAAGTAAAGAATAATTTAACCTTGTTTATGCTATTTTGAACTTGGATGATCAGACAATCACCACGTGACATAGCATCTTAAAATCTGTACATTTTGTTCTGATGCTTTATCCTTTCTTTTAAAAAAATGATAGAAATTGAGTGGTTACTTTTATCTCCTTAAAAAGTAGCATAAGCTATTATTAGGTAACTGTTTACCAATGGGGCCTAATTTTCACTTGCTCAAATTATATTTTCTTCTGTACATTTTATTGGTCATAAGTTAAAATAAAACCTATAAAATCCTAGTAGACAAAAAGACCTACTTGAAATGATTAAAAAACACCTTTTGTGTTGTTGAAATTCTAAATGCTATATTGTAATAGTAGACTGCTATAAACTATCAATGACTTCCTAGTATTTTCTTATTTGACTCATTTCTCTTCCCCTCTCATCCAAAAGACTTGGTGAACAATGAAAAATTAACCATCAGTTCTCTGTATTTACTGTTTTTGAGATCTTGGTCATTTATCCATGTCATAACAGGGGTAATAAACACTGCTACTATGCTCTAAATTACAGTCTTACATCCTACAGAACAAATTCCACAAAGAAAAATACAAATTTATTGTCCTAGGAAGAAAGGCTGTAGTAATCATTTAACATTATTTAGTGCTTTTAACTGTTAATTCTAGCATACATGAAAACCACATTTGAATTTTATTGAAGATATGAAAATGATAGTATTATATTTCATTTGTTTCATAGGTACAGATGAAATTCACATACAAATTATTCAGACCATCCATGTCCATCTAGAAGATTTTTACTACATTTCATCTCCCAAATATGTTGTCTAAAGAAATCTATCAATTCCTGCTGGTTACACAAAATGATGAAATAAGCAAGACATGATTTAAAACTTCAGTTTCTATGTAACAAATCAGCCCAAAAGAAAAATCCTTCTTAGACATCTGTGGTTGAACATTGAGCCTGGGCTCCTCTGGCTGTGGTTAGGTACTTTGAGAAAAACGTAACCTTTGATACTGAGCTCAGAATGAAGCTCTCTGAATGAGAATGCAACTATTGTGTTCATTCTATAGCTCTGAAACCAAGCAAAAGTTCGAAAATGAGCCTTTGTGAAATCGTTTTCAAGAGACATTACTGTGTCTTTGAGAAAAGTGTTTAAAACTCAAGCGGGGGAGAGGGATTAGTATCCTGACTGTGTGGAGAACTATGAAAATGTACTAAAAAGGCCCTCCTTAACTAAATTATTCTTAAGGGGATACACATATTTAAGAGTATAATTAATAGTAATACTATAGGAGAATTTATAAAACTACGTATATATGTTGCTATTGGGGAATAAATAGAAATTTTGATTTATTTGAAGAGAAACAGTGGTACCTTGAAATATTATCTTTGAAAAACCTTTACATTTACTTTTTATATGAAATAAGTGTTCTTTAGAAATATTCCAAAATGAATATGATTCCAAAAAAGAAGTGAAGGGGCATTTAATTATTATAACTATTAATAGTAGACTTTATTCTCAACCAAATCATCTAGTCTAGGAAAAACAGACAATGGTGTAAAGGAGGAGTCCCCAACCCTGGGCCACTGACCAGGCCGCAGAGCAGGGGCGAGTGGCTACTGAGCAAAGCTTCATCTGCTGCTCCACATCGCTCACGGTACTGCCTGAACCCTCCTCATCCTCTCATCCCCGTCCATAGAAAAACTGTCTTCCATAAAACTGTCCTCTGGTGCCAGAAAGGCTGGGGACCGCTGGTGTCAAGGAGCAGTCGTTAGCCTTGGGAAGATAACTCAGGCAGATGGATTTTATAACCTGTGTTATGGTTCTAACTGTTCTTAAGTGGAAGAATAAGGGTTTTGCCTTAAAATTCTACCCTGTTCTTTAGATCCAACTCATCATTCTCTTCCTTATCTTGTATAACTCATTGTTCCTAAAGCACTCGTCACTGAGCTGGAAGACTGCATAGGGATGGTAGCTTTCATCATGTATGATAAATAGCTATAAGACAGTATTTAATGGTGATTATGAACAGTGATAATGTTAAAAAGATGTCCTGCCCAAGAGAGAGAGAACAGATACTTCTTATTCTGTTTCTCAAAATCTAGACCCACTTTTAATGGGTTAAACAGATGTAATAATATTTAGGTATCATTTCAGTATGCTGGGCCTATCAGGGCCCTGACGGTCATGGATGCCCTTTCTCGGTTTATACGCCTGGTGGTGGTGGTTTGGTGGTTTAGTTCTGAAGTTATCTCTGACTCTAGCAACCCCATGGACTGTAGCCCACCAGGCTCCTCTGATCATGGGATTTCCCCAGACAAGAATACTGGAGTGGTTTGGGATCTTCCTAACCCAGGGGTTTAACCCACTTCCCTGGTGGCTCAGGTGGTAAAAAATCTGCCTTCAATGCAGGAGATGGCGGTTCAGTCCCTGGGTCAGGAAGATTCCCCTGCAGAAGGGAATGGCTACCCACTTTAGTATCATTGCCTGGAGAATTCTATAGCCTGAGAAGGACAAATTGCTTTCAAGCAGGGCAGAACTGTATATGCTTAGGAGATTGGAAAACTACTGCTTGTTTCCATTGTACTTTGGACGTTGAACAACGACTGAAAGGGTTGCCAAACATTTCTACCACACTGGCAAGCGTCTGGATATTGTTTATGTCTTCGTTTGGCATGAAATAATAAACGGTCTTGTCTTAAATTTCTGATAAAATCATATAAGGAGAAATATGGAAGGAACACGTTACCTGGTCTTTCATGGTCTTCCCCAAGTCTTTCACATCTTTCATATTAATGGCATTCTTCCCTCCCTTTTCCTTCCCCTTCTTCTTGTTTTTCTTTTTGAACAAGCATTTCTTACAGATACAAAAGCAGCAGGTCAGGACTAAAAGGACCGCAACTATGGCTATGGCAATTAAGGCCCACGGAGGCACTGAAAGAAAAAGAAATGTGCAGAGACTATTAATAATAAAGCATTTACATAGGCAAGACCTTTAAATTCACTTGCTGTAAAGCTACTCACCCGCCCATTTGTATTTAGTGAGCTCCAGCCGCACTGCCGTACATTGCTTTATCTGTTTCCTCTGCCTATCGCGTATCTATCTTTTCCTTCTCACCCTTCCAGCCATGTCAGATGTCATCTCCTCTCTCCAGCTTTCCCTGCCCCTCCAGGCTAGATTTTTATTGATCCATTCCTTCATTTTTTCAGAGTATATCTCTGGAGTTTGGCCTTTGAATTTAAACCCTGGCTCCCCTACTTACTACTTGTGTTACCTTGGGCAAGTTCCTAACCTCTCTCTGTCTCAGTGTCTTCATCTCTAAGATCTGGTACATATAAACAATGGAATATTACTCAACCATAAAAAGGAATTAAATTGGGTCATTTGTAGGGATGTGGATGGAGCTAGAGAGTGTCATACAGAGTGAAGTAAAAGAGAAAAGCAAATATTCTATATTAATGCAAATATGTGGAATCTAGAAAATGGTATAAATGATCTTTTTTGGAAAGCAGAAATAGAGAAACAGATGTAGAGAACAAATGGATGGATGCCAAGGGGGAAAGCGGAGAAGTGGGAGGAACTGGAAGACTGGGATAGACATATATAATATACGACTGGTGTCATGTATAAAACAGACAAATGATAGTCTTTCTGAAGATTAAAATAAGATGTAGTGCTTGGCACGTGGCAAAAACTTAATAAATATTAGCTGCTGTTGTTACTTATCTATTAAATACTACAGGTTCTAGTAATATTCTGGGCACAGTGGAAGATGTAGACATTAATAATAATAATAATAAAACCAGAAAAGCAAATGTAAAATCATAACAGTAGTGAAGGTTAGGAAGAAGGACTTGGTGCTCTGAAAGTAGATCTTGGGGAGAGTTACCCATACAGGGTCCCTGGAAGCAGGGCAGTGTTTACAAAGCCAGGCTTAGATTCAGGCTCGGCTGCTTACAGGCTGTGTGACTGGCCAGACTGTTTAACTGGTATGGATTTCTGTTTGCCTCTCCATAACGCGAAGATAATAATGGTTCCCATTTCATCTCCTTCCAAGGCTGAGTTAATAGACTAACAGTCTTAGAATGGCATCCAGCACATAGCAAAAATTCAATGAATATTAGCTATTTTTTAAAAAATTCAAGGCGTGAGGCTAAGTATCATGAGTGACAGAGCTCAGAATACATGTGGGAACATAAACCATGCACATACGAGAGGGGGTGAACGACTGACAGGATTTAGGTAAGAAAGTGGGAGAAGGAAGAGAGATTTTTTTAGATAAGAGCATAGACTTCGGATTTACAGGATCTATTTAATAAAGCATATGCAAATAAAGATACGCAAACATTTTTTTTCAATTACAAGCTGCCCAACTGCTAAAAGTAGCTCCATTTTCTCATTTGTTATCCCCTACATATGTGCTTATAAAAAATCAGTTCTCATGGAAACATGGAGGATTTCAGTTTGCCTAGAAAGTAATTATTTATCCATTGAGATTAATCAGAAGAAGTAGTAATTAGATTTGTCTGTTATAATAAAAAAAAGACATTGGGTACTGAAATGGTAAGGAAAAGTGCTATTTTTTTCTAGTTACATAAACATCATTAGTATTAATGATTGTTGAATACAAGTCAGGAGTACTTCGATAATGTAAAAACACTTAAAAATTAACTTTTCTTCAAACCGAGAAAATTCACTCACTTGGCTCCTTTTGCACTTAGCTTCATAGTGGGAAAGACTTACTCTGCGTATTATTCTAGCTTATGAAAGATGACTAGATGTTATACCATATGGATGTCTAAAACCATAACTGCTGAAATTGTGTTTTCAGCCAAAGAAAGATTTGTGTGAAAGTTACAGATGAGCCCTTCAGTTCAGTCGCTCAGTCGTGTCCAACTCTTTGTGACCCCATGGACTGCAGCACGCCAGGCTTCCCTGTCCATCACCAACTCCCCGAGTTTACTCAGACTCATGTTCCTTGAGTCAGTGATGCCATCCAACCATCTCATCCTCGGTCATCCCCTTTTCCTCCTGCCTTCAATCTTTCCCAGCATCAGGGGCTTTTCGCATCAGGCGGCCAAACTATTGGAGTTTCAGCTTCAACATCAGTCTTTCCAGTGAATATTCAGAACTCATTTCCTTTAGGATGGACTGGTTGGATCTCCTTGCAGTCCAAGGAACCCTCAAGAATCTTCTCCAACACCACAATTCAAAAGCACCAATTCTGTGACACTCAGCTTTCTTTATAGTTGAACTCTCATATCTGTACATGACCACTGGAAAAACCATTGCTTTGACTAGATGGACCTTTGTTGGCAAAGTACGCCTCTGCTTTTAATATGCTGTCTAAGTTGGTCATAACTTTTCTTCCAAGAAGCATGTGTCTTTTAATTTCATGGCTGCAGTCACTATCTGCAGTGACTTTGGAGCCCCCCAAAATAAAGTCTGTCACTGTTTCCCCATCTATTTGCCATGAAGTGATGGGACTGGATGCCATGATCTTAGTTTTCTGAATGTTGAGCTTTAAGCCACCTTTTTCACTCTCCTCTTTTGCTTTCATTAAGAGTCTCTTTAGTTCTTGCCTTTCTGCCATGAGGGTGGTGTCATCTGCATATCTGAGCTTATTGGTATTTTTCCTGGCACTCTTGATTCCAGCTTGTGCTTCTTCCAGTCCAGCATTTCTCATGAAACGCTGCGTATAAGTTAAATAAGCAGGGTGACAATATACAGCCTTGACGTACTCCTTTTCCTATTTGGAACCAGTCTGTTGTTCCATGTCCAGTTCTAACTGTTGCTTCCTGACCTGCATACAGATTTCTTTCC
>SJYQ01004476.1:215814-244065 GCA_006410935.1 Redunca redunca
AGGTCAGGTGGTCTGGTATTCCTATCTCTCTAAGAATTTTCTTCAGTTTGTTGTAAGATATATTTTCTTAGAGTTCTCTAATTTCATTAAGCAATCATATTTTTAAAAAAACATAAAGCAAGCTTATGTAACCAATGATATCATTCATAGTACTTCATTTAAAGCCTTTAAGTCTTTTGATCTACTTAAAACCTTGCCACGCATGAATGAGAGAGCCTGTGTATTCATTACAGGCGAGACAGTATTAATAATGACCCTTCATTTTGAACCTCGTAAATTATCCTCTTAGTCGGACTTGTGTGAGAGTCTCTCAGAGAGCTACATAAAACTCTCTTAAATTACCCAAGGCAAGACAGAGATCATTTGAGAACCTCACAAAAAGAAAACAGCCTGTGAAAGCCCAGGAATATTATTCATAAGAGTTAGAGAGGAACAGGATTACAGGAAGAAGTTTGATATATAGTAACTTGAAAGTGAATTATAACCTTCGAAAACCTTTTGTTTTTGACCTCTGGTTCTTATAGTGCTGCTGTCTTCTAGATTTGCTTTCAACTGATCTTCTGAATAGCGTAACTTTAACTTTGAGTATGCTATATTAAACATATGAAATGAGCAAAAATTTCCTCACACTATATTGGCACCTTTAGATAGAATTAAAGAGAAAGCCTTAATGCTATAATTTTATGTACCCATGTGAAAACTGGTCTGAATAGTTAATTATAAAACACAATTTTAAATTAAAAGAAGTTATTGGAATTGAATTTTCATGTTAATCTTTTTCTGTTTTGTAGACCAACGAAATCTTGAGAATTTGGTAAGTTTAGTCAGAAATACTGTCCACAGTATTATTGCTTTGTAGTATTTATGAAAATAAGTTTCAATATTAGTGACCAAATCTCCTGAAATATATTTTGGATTACACCAAAAATTTATTGAAGATCTACTTATGGGTCAATAGCTGTGCTACAGCTTTACATATATTATGTAATCTGCACAGAAATTTTGTTCATTATTAAGCAAAGTAATAGTGGGAGAAATTGAAATATGTTTTTATATCATTATTAGTTTAAAATGGACATATTATAAATGTGTACGAAGGAAAAATGCTTGTCTGGCTGTGAAACCTACTTCATAGGACATTTTACTTTTGAAAAAGTGGACAAGATAAATAACAGCATAAGATGCTGCCAAGAGTGATTTCTTTAATATAAATCTAGTTTTAATCAAAAATAGGCTCATCAAAACATTGCTATTGGCAGAAAGCTATCAATTTGTTTTTATTGCTACCTAAGGATCTTTATATGGAATTTTACAACATGAATTTTAACATTTAACTTAAGGAACTTTCAGCAGAATATAATAGACTAATGGAAAAACTTCCCATTAAAAATGTTATTTTCATCTTCTAGTTAATGAATTAATCTCACATATCATTTAACCTGAAGGTAAACTGATGCACAAAAATATAGTCAAAGTCAATTCTGTTTCTGATGTTTAGACTTTGTGGTACCCAGAATAATGACTCTTCAACAATGCCCACATTCTCTTCCCTGGAACCTCTGAATGAGTTACTCAACCAAAAAAAAAAAAAAAAAAAAAAAGACTTTTCAAATGTAATCCTGAGATGGTGAGATTATCCTGGGTTATCTGGATGGATTTATGTTCCTTCTAAGTGGGAAAGGGAGGCAAGAGTTTCAGAATCAGAGACATGTGAGGATTCTGTGCTGTTGATTTTGAACATGGAGGAAAGGACCACAAGCCAAGGAAGGTAGGTGATCTCTAGAAGCTGGAAAAAGCAACAAAAGGGATTCTGTCCTACAGCATTAGTTGTTGTCGATGTATCCTTTCCCATGCCATGAACTTTAGGTTGGTTACCATGCTTGCCTCTGTATTCCAGAGCTGTGCTCTCAACTGCCTAGAAAATGTTCCTCATGAGTCTTTTACTATCTTCTCAAACCAGTTCTCAAACTGTGTGGCTTTTGTCATTGCTTCTATAATTTCCTGCCTCTTGGATATTGGAACCATGTAGAAATTCTAACTTCCATATGCAACTGATTGGAGAGTCTTGTCATTTCTATTTTGATGCATTTTATTCTATTTTTTTTACATATATTTAGACTTGGAAGGCCTGACGTTACCTCCCATTTGATCTCCCTTCCCTTCAGTTATCGCTTCTCTCCTTTTTATCTGTTCATTGTTATCAAACAAAGCTTTCTTTTTAAATTTTTTATTGAAGTATAGTTGATTTACAATGTTGTATGAGTTTCTGCTGTACAGCAGTGACTCAGTTGTACGTATATGTAATTTATATTCTTCATATTCTGTTTCGTTATGGTTTATCAAAGGGTGTTGAATATAGTTCCCTGTGCTATACAGTAGGACCTTGTTTGTGAACAAAATTTTCTAATACATAATTTTAAATTATTTTGTGCATAGCTTTTATAGTCCTCTGTGATTTGGCCCAGTCCATCTGTACACCTTTCTTTCTCTCTGCTCTTCTATACCCACCTGTAGTCTCATCAGACTGGACAACTTATTGGGCTTTGCTCAATTTTACCCCCATGGTTTTCTAAAGCAGATTCATTCTTTTTCAAAATGGCTGTTCTTTCCCTCTTTAGTCATTTAAATAATACTTTTTTCCCCAAGGCTCAATACAAGCCTCACTGAATGTTGACAGATTTTAAGATACAAATATTGCATATATTTGCTAAAATTCCCCTCTCTCACCTAGTGGGGGAATAGGGACTAGGTGGTATATACTGGGTGGTTTGTTAGACTGGCAGAAAAAGATGAATGATGCAAAGATAAAAGACAAACCTGTAAAAATGTGTAAAAGATATTTAAAAAACCCCTTCCTATACATGAAATTAACTTCTTGCTGACTTAAAGCTTAGCTCTTTGTAGATTATTCCTGATACAAATATTTAATTCAAACATAATAAAAATAATTTGGAACCCATTAGAAATAAATTTTCATTAGCAAGTCTTCTGGTGGAGAAAAAAAACCCAAACAACTATTTTCCCTTATCAAGACAGGCTGTTATTTTATGAGAAGTTGGCAGTTTAAAAAAGTAATTATTTAATCAATTACTTACTGAGGATCTACTGGGTGTCAGACTTTTTTCTCAGGTCTGGAGTACAGTGGTGAACATGGTTCCTGTAACCATGGAGCTTACTTTTGGGTGCCCAGTTGTTAAAAGATGCTGACTTCAGTCCTCAGAACATAATATAGTACATTTTCAGATGGAAACTGCATGGCTTACTTACCACACTCCTGTGGACAGATTTAGAACTCCAGGGGTACGTTTATGGATGAACTCAACTAGTAAATATTCTTTCTATAACAGAAATGTAACACTCAAAGTGAAAAGTCTCATTCCCCCCACCCCAGAGAGTTTTGGGCCCTAAATAAATTTCTTAAATTATTACTTAAGGGAACCTGACATATACTTTAAAAAAGTAGACACTCCAAATATCCTTTTCTTCAATAGAACAAGAAATATTCTTTTCCTTAATATATGGTAAAATCAAAGATGAAAAAGGGTATTGCACAGAATACATTTATAAAAGAGAAAATTTTAGCATTACTGATAGCAACCGAGTGTGTCAACATCATGCTCCCAGATCATTAGACGTGCATCGGACGTGCATTGTGCCTCAGACTTACGGTATGAGCAGTTGCTGAAAAGGGGTTTTTCTAGTTTACATGGAAGGCCCTATGGCTAAGAAGTGGCCTGCTCAAGCTCTCCTAAATTCTGAGCTCTCACCACCAAAGAGATTTTTTTTTTTGCCTTCTCTAAAATACCCGACTCAGTACTTTCTGCTTAATGGTGCTCAGTACTATATGCTTAAGGGTGCTCAGTAAATGAAACCCACATCCCTATGCTCCTTCTTTTTCTTAAAATCTTTTCTGTATTGAAGTATAATTGGTTTACAATATCATGTCAGTTTCAGGTGTACAGCAAAGTGATTCAGATCTGTATATGTGTGTATGTGAGTGTGTGTATGTGTATATGTATATACATATCTTTTTTCAATTATTTTTCATTACAGGTTATTACATAATATTGAAATAATTCTATGTAAGACCAAGGTTTTAATCTCAAATTTTATTTCCTTTTGTTCCATCTGTTATAAAAACAAAAGCAAAAACAAAAACAAGAAACACATCTTCTACAGTATGTAAATATTTACATACATTATTTCCCCCATTTTGAACTAGAAAAATTGGTCACTACACTCTATATTCTTGAGCTCAAGCAGGAGAGACCTGGATAGTTCCTGAGGCCCACCAGACTCCCACACTTTTTTCTGTAGGTCAGCTACTCAATTCCACGGCCTTGGCTCTGATTCTCTCCTTTATTTCTAGTTAGCTACTGCTATCGCCTAGGCTGGCAAACTTTTGGTGGATTGGCTCATTGGTTTCAAGTTTTAATCAAGGGCAAAACTTAACTGGTTTTGTCTTTCTGCCTTGATTTCACTTTCTAGGGCTACTCTGCATTTTCTCTCCATTCCATTTCCATTCATCATATTAAGAAACAACCTTAAATACTTCTCTCTTTTACAAGATGGACAATATTTTCCTCTCTGAGAAATGTAAGCGTATACATTATCATCAGTCCTTGGTATTTGAGCCAAGAGCCTCAAGATACACAGGTGATATCATTGCTATGGCCACTGTAAAAATTCAGCAATATTTTTCAGAATTTTTTACTTTTCATATATCTCTATTTGTCTTATGAGTGCCTCCCCACTGCCCTAAGGTCTGTGTAATTCATTTTATGAATCATTTATATAAAACTTAATTCTTACATTTATTGAAGAATTTGCCAACTTCTAGGTTTACCCCCACAAGCNATAGTTCCTGAGGCCCACCAGACTCCCACACTTTTTTCTGTAGGTCAGCTACTCAATTCCACGGCCTTGGCTCTGATTCTCTCCTTTATTTCTAGTTAGCTACTGCTATCGCCTAGGCTGGCAAACTTTTGGTGGATTGGCTCATTGGTTTCAAGTTTTAATCAAGGGCAAAACTTAACTGGTTTTGTCTTTCTGCCTTGATTTCACTTTCTAGGGCTACTCTGCATTTTCTCTCCATTCCATTTCCATTCATCATATTAAGAAACAACCTTAAATACTTCTCTCTTTTACAAGATGGACAATATTTTCCTCTCTGAGAAATGTAAGCGTATACATTATCATCAGTCCTTGGTATTTGAGCCAAGAGCCTCAAGATACACAGGTGATATCATTGCTATAGCCACTGTAAAAATTCAGCAATATTTTTCAGAATTTTTTACTTTTCATATATCTCTATTTGTCTTATGAGTGCCTCCCCACTGCCCTAAGGTCTGTGTAATTCATTTTATGAATCATTTATATAAAACTTAATTCTTACATTTATTGAAGAATTTGCCAACTTCTAGGTTTACCCCCACAAGCCATCTTTCTATATCATAATATATTGATGTAAGATGCAGAATATCATAGAAAAATAATAACTCTGCTCCTAATCAGCAAGAAAAAGAACCTATATTTTTCAAGCTTTGTTTTTAGACTATAAGTAATTATTAAAAACATAAAAGGATAATTTTTCAAAACTTGGCAAAAAACGAAACCTTGCATTTCAAAGATTTTCCTAAATTAAAGAATGCAAATGGCAAAAAGTTCTGAAAATATGTGAATTAATATACTCATTAACCACCTCTGGAGACAGAATGTTAAATGCAAAATTTGAAATAGTATATGAAGTGATTCAGAATATGACTTAAGATTAAACCCACCACTCAAAGATCAGAATAAAGAATTCTCATTATAGCCTGAAATGGCTTCAAAGATCATCCATCTTTGGCTTCGGGGTATTAAGCTTATTTTTCTTCACTCTTTAGAATGGTGGTTGTAAGCCCCCTTTGAGTTGTACTCTCCTTTTATAATATGACTAAAGCTTTGAATTCTTGATGGGAAAGTATGTATATGTATGTTTAAACATTTCGACACAATTGGGAGAGTATGGTACCCGGGTGGAAATCACAGTTCCCTAGATCAGCAAGACCACTGGACTCTGAATTAAAAACTCCTTTTCTAGAGCATCAGAATAAAACTCAAGATTAGTGAGTTAGGGAGAATGTATTCTTTATTTGGTCATTTAACCTTTTATTTCTGGTGCTAGTGGTAAAAATTGGTAAAAAAAAAAAATCTTCCGACCAGTGTAGGCATACTGCCTACCAATGTATGCCTACTAATCTGCCTATAAAATCTGCATATCAATATATGCCTACCATCTGCTTACCAATGTATGCATACAATACCTGTTGCGAAGAACTGATTCATTGGAAAAGACCCTGATGCTGAAGAAGATTGAAGGCAGGAAGAGAAGGGGACAACCGAGGATGAGATGGTTGGATGGCATCACCGACTTGATGGACATGATTTTAAGTAAGCTCTGGGAGTTGGTGATGGACAGGGAAGCCTGGCGTGCTGCAGTCCATGGGGTCACAAAGAGTCAGACATGACTGAGCGACTGAACTGACTGACTAGGGTAGATGTGGGCTAAGGGAATAGCAACCTGTTCCAGTAGCTGTGGCTGGGAAATCCCATGCACAGAGGAGCCCGGTGGGCTACAGTCCATGGGGTCACAAAGTGTTGGACATGACTGAGCACAACATTTCACTTATTTCTTCTTGGCAACCTGCTGTTTGCTTATAAATGCTAGAAGTGGTGGGGAAAACAAAACACAGAGAATATGGGCCCCTTTCTCCATGAGCTTATGAAAACTAACTCCCAGGAAAGAACTATACGTGACAGGAGGCAATACCGAGTTAAACCCAGGAACTCACTGCGTTAGATGGGCTCTGTAGGTGGCAGGTTAGAGAAGGGTAAGATGAAAGTCCTAGAGTTCAAGGGCGGCTTCATCAGGGAGGTGAGTTACACAGTGAATGTTACACAGTGAAAACATCATTTGGGGAATTCCAGTTTTTTCCTTCCCTTTCTCCCTTCCTGACTCCCTCCCTTCCTATCTGTTTCCCTCCTTCTGTTTGTTCTTTTCTCCTTCCTTTCCTTTGAGTTTTATACTCCTTTTAATCAAACTTATTACCCAGTGACTATCTTGGTAAGCAAAACTCTCAACAAGACACAGACATAAATCTATGTTTAGATTTTTAAAAATCATAGTAAATGGAAAGACATTTCCTTGAAGTAAACACAAATAACCTTCAGAATTGCCTTTGCTAGAACACATTTCACATTTCCTCTAACATAGTTCTGTTTAGCTTTTCAGTATGAACCCCTGACAAGAGCAAACTGGGAAACGTGTCTGTATAAATATGCTGTAAAAATGATCCAAGTCATCAACTGGAGTCAGCTGTGCTGTGATTAGTCTCTCAGTTGAGACCGACTCTTTGTGACCCCATGGACTGTAGCCCGCCAGGCTCCTCTGTCCATGGGGACTCTCCAGGCAAGAATACTGGAGTGGGTTGCCATGTCCTCCTCAGGGGGATCTTTCCAACCCAGGGATCGAACCTAGGTCTCCCACTTTGCAGGTGGATTCTTTACCATCTGAGCCACCAGGGAAGCCAGGAGTCAACTAACGGTGGCTTTTTGAGGGGGACGTATTGCGTAAAAAATAACGTCGAAGAGAGGCTCATTCAATCATTTATTCATCCACTTGATGTCTGTTCAATGCAGTAATTCTCAACCCATTGGAGGAACAGTGAAGAAGTTTGAAATAATTTACTTAATCAACTTACAGTCCAGTTGGGCAGATTTGATTAATAGAAGTGAAGGAATTATGAACAATATCAGCATGTTAAATGCCAAAGTAAATGGTGCCTTTTGTTAGATTCTAATTTTATATGGTCACAGCAATCTTATTCAACTTGTCTAATGAGCCCTAGCTTAAAATTGCTTTTAAAAACTTTAAAACTTAATAAAATAGGAAATCAGTTTCTTTGTTCATATATGCTTAAAAAACTTAACACAAAATAAGAGTTCAGTAAAATACATTGCTTTGATAGACAGGAAATCACAACCTACACATTGATGATTTTTTTTTTTTACCAGAATCTCTATTTGTTGATTTAAAATGCACTGTGCTACTGAACAAATTCAGTCCCTGCTGACAACTGATTAGGGTCGTGGATGTTCTTGCTTTAGCAAGGCTCGGTCATTACCAAAAGTTAGTTGACTCAAGGCCATTTTATCTGTGCAGATATTAATCAAATAACTAATTTTATAAAATGTCTGCAATAATTGTCAGCTATCAATGATAAGGCCAAGTCATCCATATCTTCCTGATATTGGACTGTCTGAAATTTGACATGGAAAATGATGTTGGGTCTTTAGGCGGAGATAAGCCCCCTGCACAACTTTCAGGGGATTTAGATAAGGCTTGAGTCAGCTCAGGGGCTTGCTGTCTGCTGGCTCCAGGGAGATGTGTATTGGTAAACACAGAGGGTTGCCAGGAAAGTTGGCAGATGTGAAAGCAATTCACGGGCTAATCAGTGCTGAAGCCCTTGGAAGTTTGTAACATTTTTCAATCATGCTGTGGACAACACAATTTCCTGGTTAAAGGGAAATCCATTTATCTTGTAACATTTGCAGCATGTCTTTCTTGAGTTTTGATTTCTAAGTTCAAAACTAATAGAGAATTATGTCTCAGATTGTTCTTCCCCTAGTAGAAGCTAACTTTCTTCTTGACCTTGATATGTAAAGCCTTCAAAATAAGCATCTCTTGGATTTCAGTCCAGTTAGTATTTGATTTTATTTTGATGCTTTGAATTAGGTCAACCATGTCTTTAATCTGTTTTCTGTCTTTGGCAAAGACGGCCAAGAAAAAAGACTATTCCAAGAACTGGATATGGCACCTGTTGTTAACTTTGGGATAATTCAATAGTTGAGAGTCTATTTGTTTCTTTACTCAGCAATTTAATATTATTAGGATGAAATACAATTATGATAAAATATGGGCAGATATGTTCCCTGCTTCCCTATGCTCTTTTATAACAGAAGAAACAAACAAAAAGGACAGTTGCCTTTATTATCTGCTCTTTGGAAGGATCCCCTCCTCCCCCATACTTCCTGTTTAGTATTCTAGGAGCAAGCATTGCATTTTTAGAATTCCCTGTAACTTGGAGAGATTTGATCGTACTGACAGGAGAACTGTGTGGTTGCCATGCATGAGCGAAGAAGGGCAGGACTTTCGAGTCTTTCCAGTCATGAAAGGAAAGAGTCAGGTTCATTAATTTCATTACTATACAAAGTGACAGGTAGACAACAGTGAAAAGAGAGCCGCTTGCTTGTCTAGCTCTCCACAGGACATTTTCTCCTTGATGATCCAACGGACGGCTGCTGCTGCAGACTCCACTTATTAATTTTCCTCTCCAACTGTTGTTTNTTTCAATCCAGTTAGTATT
Organism: Redunca redunca; assembly: GCA_006410935.1. Lineage (NCBI taxonomy): Eukaryota > Metazoa > Chordata > Mammalia > Artiodactyla > Bovidae > Redunca > Redunca redunca. Next base: position 225,222 of record SJYQ01004476.1, read on the forward strand.
TGATTTTATTTTGATGCTTTGAATTAGGTCAACCATGTCTTTAATCTGTTTTCTGTCTTTGGCAAAGACGGCCAAGAAAAAAGACTATTCCAAGAACTGAATATGGCACCTGTTGTTAACTTTGGGATAATTCAATAGTTGAGAGTCTATTTGTTTCTTTACTCAGCAATTTAATATTATTAGGATGAAATACAATTATGATAAAATATGGGCAGATATGTTCCCTGCTTCCCTATGCTCTTTTATAACAGAAGAAACAAACAAAAAGGACAGTTGCCTTTATTATCTGCTCTTTGGAAGGATCCCCTCCTCCCCCATACTTCCTGTTTAGTATTCTAGGAGCAAGCATTGCATTTTTAGAATTCCCTGTAACTTGGAGAGATTTGATCGTACTGACAGGAGAACTGTGTGGTTGCCATGCATGAGCGAAGAAGGGCAGGACTTTCGAGTCTTTCCAGTCATGAAAGGAAAGAGTCAGGTTCATTAATTTCATTACTATACAAAGTGACAGGTAGACAACAGTGAAAAGAGAGCCGCTTGCTTGTCTAGCTCTCCACAGGACATTTTCTCCTTGATGATCCAACGGACGGCTGCTGCTGCAGACTCCACTTATTAATTTTCCTCTCCAACTGTTGTTTTCTCTGTTTGTCTCAATCTATTTCTCCCCATGGCAGTTTTATCTGTCCAATTCTCAATTTGTAGCATTATCTTTGTGTTTCCTGCTTCTTGGACGTGAACTTCCATTTTCAGTTTACAGCTCCTTGATTTCCTGTATCTGGCTTTTGGCAGGGTTTCCCTATGCTGGTCAGTCGTGTATATGGTGACTTTTTATATATTTGTTTTTTTCCTTTTAATTATGATTTTTCTTCTGGGCAGAGCTCGTGCTTTTAAGCACTGCAACAGTGAGCATGTGACCTCAGAGTCCTGCACAGATCTTGGTTTTTGTAGTTTCTGACAAATCTCCACTAAGGACGTAGAATTCCCTTTACGCTCCTTATTAAACTCAGTTAAACTCAGTCGTTTCTTCCTCTGAATGATGACCAGTAGACTTCCTCCAAACGCGCACCACCTGAGTAACACCATGCAGGGGTATTTACACTGTCTCTCATCCACATTCATTTATGCCTCTGACTTGCATTATCACATCTTGATCCATGGCTTCTAGTATCTTTGTTATTTGTCTCTTCAACATGAAGATGCTATATGAAGAGGGATACTATTATCTTCCTTTCCTTTGCCTTCTATGAAGTATCAGTTAGTTGGGTTGAGTACACGGTAAGTCTTAAGAAATGCTTACTGAATAAATGAAAGTATAATCAGAGGCGGAGACAACCTTCTTCAAATACTTTTTACACATAGTGAGGGCCTGCCTCCTGGGACACCTTGTTGAAACTAAAATGCACTCTTTATTGATTTATTTTCTCAGTTTTATTTATTTATTATTATTTTTTTTTTACTTTATATTATTGTGGTGGTTTTTGCCATACATTGACATGAATCTGCCATGGGTGTACATGTGTTCCCCATCCTGAACCCCCCACCCACCTCCCTCCCTATCCCATCCCTCTGGGTCATCCCAGTGCACCAGCCCCGAGCACCCTGTATCATGCATCGAACCTGGACTGGTGATTTGTGTTACATATGATAATATACATGTTTCAATGCCATTCTCCCAAATCATCCCACTCTCGCCCTCTCCCACAGAGTCCAGAAGACTGTTCTATACATCTGTGTCTCTTTTGCCGTCTTGCATACAGGGTTATCGTTACCATCTTTCTAAATTCCATATATATGTGTAAAACGCACACTTAAAAAAAATTACAGATTAAATCCTGTTAAGACTTCAAAGATGTATCAGCTTTTCTAGATTATTTAGAAAATCTGTGCAAGCATCCTTTATTTTTTTATTCTAGGAAGTCTATGGAAAAAGCAGCTAACTGGCTCATTGTTTCCTGTCAATTATTTTTTCTAAATAATTTTTATGTTGTATATCCCCTTCAAAGTTTCTCTTAAAATTGTACTAGTGATGCGGATGTGGTTTTCCTTTTATTATTTCCAGTCTCTGCAGTATCTCCTCATTCAACCTCTCATTTGTAAGGTTCTTGCATTTTGTGACACTTTCACATTACTGCAACTGATTTGACCCTAAAAGCCAAACTGTAGAGAAGCTAAAGTAGACACTGTAAGTAGATCTCCCTTTTGTAGATCAGAACACTGAGGATTTGAGCTATGGTTTCTGTAATGTGACTTCTTTTAGAGTGGGATAATACTTAAGTCATTGGGGTTTAATTTTCATGCTCTTATATAGTCTGGCATTCTATATAAAAATGAGCAAATATTCACTAAACTGCTAAGAAGAGTTTAGTTTTGTGAACATATTTATATGTTACTGTCTGGCTTCTCTTAACTGAAATAATTTTTAATTGTTCATACCAAATCAATGAAAATCATCTGTCAAAAGATACTGATAATAATTATAATAACTGGGCAACATCAGATATAACAAAGATCATGCCACTTAAATTACCAAATCAGTTTCATCAAGTTATTTAGACTTCCTGATCTTCAGTTTCTCTATCTGTAACAAGGAAGCTGGGTGAAGCAAGGAAATAATTATATAAACTCTGATTTGTGATATGTACATTTATGACATGCAGAGTACTTAGAATGGTAAATAATATGAAGGAAAGTTTAAAATGTCAGTTAGTATTATTTGCCAGCAATTCCTATTAAATTTCACAACTTAAATGCTTAAAACTTGGCTGAGAAAACAAGTTCTAAAATTTAGGTTAGATAAAAGATGAAAAAAAAGTAATTTTGTATGCATTATACAACTCCCAGTATACTCAATGTTTTCTGCCTTAACACTGTATTAGAATGTCAGGGTAACATTCTAAAATCAAGATTGCTGTCAAAAAACTGAAAGGCAAAGCATTTTGGTAGTGATCAAGCTATTCATGGGTAAATAATAGAATGCATAAATCATACTCTGGGGGAGAATAAACAATAGTCCCTCAGAATTGCAGTGGCCAACAAATGGTTATGCTATTCAAATATTGCAAGCAGCGTTAGGATACTATTAAATTTGTATCAGTGGAGATAAACATGTCCTACTTTGCATTTTCAATAATTTGTCAATCCAGCCAACGCTTCCTGAGGTAAAGGTTTTAATATAGCAGTAAAGAAATCAGTGGAAGAATTTTTTACTCTTTCTACTGGCAGAATGGTAGATTTTGCTGGAACTCACTCCCCATTCTATAGTGCTTGTACATTAATAACTACTTGCTCTTGAATGCTGTTTTTCTTTCTCCTTAAAAATTAGCCAAGTATTGTAAGTGATTGAAAAGCTATCTTGAATTCAGCATTATGTTCAGTAATTATTTACATACACATTTAAATTATAATGATAACTTTCTATCAGGAACAAAGTTTGATCTTACACCATTTGTTTCCACTGAATAATTTATAAAACAGTTGGGTTTATTATTTCATTTAGGCAATATTATCCTCATTCGTAGATGGTAAATCTGAAGTACCCAAAATAATATGACTGTCCTAAGATTTCGGGGAAAAACCATGACCCAGTCTCAAGCTCAGTCTTTTGAACATTGAGCTGTTTGTACTAATCCAGTTGTTGATAATTCTTATTTCAAATCAATCAACAATGTTAGGATTTAAACTTACCTAGGATCATAACTTTTGGTCCTTTATTATTTAAATCATTCCAATGTCATATTCATTTATAGAAAACCTTTATTTTCTTCTGGTTTTTCTCATTATTTTCAAGAAAATAAAGTTAGGAGCCTATAGTTTTCTTTTGATGATTTTGACTAGAATTGAAAATTAGCTGACATTATGATTTAGTAAAATAGTGAAATAGACAGAGGATTTTCTTTAAAGATTGAAAGCTATGGAACTTAATGGAAGGGATGGCTGTGTTCCCTAACCCCCGCAGTATTTTGCTTATGTGTAACCATCAAAGTCAAGATCCTAGTTGCTGTGCAAATATTGCAATGTTAATATGTACCCTTGGAGGGTCACTAAGGCCAGATACTGCCTGGAAGAAATAGAATTATCTTACTAGACAGTGGCCTTTGATGATTCTTTGGAAAAGGATAGTAGATCCATTACTTAGCATATTGAGGCAAAGGCTTTTCAAGCAATACAAATTTTATGTTTGAAGTTCATCTTAATAATTTCAAATGAAATTATAAAAATTGGAGAAATCTGTGAACTGATGTGGGTAAATTTTTTGACTGAAGGTCCAACTACTATCTCTGAAAAAGATGTTTAAATTAAATATTGATGGACAGAAAGGAAGAAAATATAGCACTGAACACAAAACAGATCATCAGAAGAAGTATCCTGAGGGGGAAAAAAAGGAATGGAGAGTGCTATCGCTACTGAACAAGCATCCCACTGATCTCAGAAGGATAGCTCACTGACTAAAAAGTGGCAATTGCTTGCGCTAAGTCATTTCTTTCATCAGTGGTCTTCGAAGTTCTGACATGCGTTGAGACAACTAGAACAAACCAGGAATGCGTTTTATGGCCATTGCACGAGGGGCAGTAAGTGACCATGCGTGTGATAACGTGGGTCAGCCCCAGCTTTGAACCCAGGCATCCTGACGTCACCCTTGGTCCTTCTTGAAGCACATGATGCTGCCTTGTGCCGTGGTTTTCTTTTCTTCCATTCTCGCTACCTCCTCCTGTGCATGTAGGATAATGTGGAGGAGTCAAGAGAGGGAAGAATACAGTACGGAGTTTGGGGAAGCTATTTTGGGGCGATATGTTCTTTGGCACTTTTTCTGATTGTCTCTGAGCAGCCATCTAAATAGTGAAATGGGGGGGAGGTGAGGAGCTTGTAAGTGGTCTGAGTTGCGTGCATTTCTAGGAGAAGAGCTGAAAAGCCATCTCGGCTTCAACAGTGCAAAGAAGGAGGCATCAAAAGCATTTTCACCTCCTGGCTCCTAAATTGTGAGAAGGGTGTCAGTTGCTTTAGTTAAGGGTTGTTTGGGTGAGAAGCTTAGGTAAATTGCAAAAATAGAAATGTGAAAATGATTAAGATGAGCTTAAAGAAGTAGACTGTTTTGTAAAGTTTCAGTCATCTTTGTAATTGGACATGTGGCATGATTTCATAATGTTTAATGTAAAAAGTGATCTTGGCTTTGATCCTCACCCCAGTCTACCCCAACCAAAACCAAAGATTTTACAACAGCAGATGTTAACACCTACGGCTGAGAAAATATTAGGGAAGAGCCATGAGGCTGGCGTCAGACAGAAGTGTTTTCCTTCAGAAAGATGAGATGGTGTTCATTTTGAGGTTCTCTAGGCAAAAGTCCAACTATGGTATAAAACAAAATAGGTTTCTTGGAAAAAATGCAAAGCATAAGGAGAAAAATCTTGTTAACACAACTAATCAGAATCACAATTAATATACAATAATGGAAAATAAGTTTCTGAAATGGCTGAAACATAATGATTGAGTATTTGATTGCTGTTCTAAAGCAACGCCCAAGAGTTTTACCTTTCTAGATGCGAATAGATTTGGATTAATTTTCCTCATAGAGCAGTTATTTTGGCTGCTTACATGTCAATATAATTTGATTTTTCATTAAGACAAATGTTTTTGTGTGAATTTTAATAAATGTGAAATGTAATAACTGAAACTAAAATCATGGAATATCAATCATGATGCTATATATTACTTCAACTCATAATGACATGCTAAAAGGCAGTCGAGGTTTAGAGTCAGAGGATACTGTGTTTTAAGCACTGTTAGTCTTTTTCTTCTTCGAGCCTCATATTTCTCTATGTGAGAAGTGGGACTAATAACACCGCAGTAAAAATCAAGAAAATTCCGTGAGATATCACCATCTGACACTTGGCACACAGATGAAGTTTAGTAAATGCTAATTCTCTTTCCCATTTTATATGAAAAGAAATGTGTATCAAATTTTGTTCAAAAAATATAATACTTTTCATTCAGAAAGTATTTCTTGGTAACATGTTTAAAATGATTAGACCCAAGTAATAAAACTATATGAAACCTGCTGTGCTCCCTCTAAAGATCTGGTTCTCTTTGCCTCTCAAAAATTAAAGGAAAAGAAAATTGGCCCAATGTAATTGCTACAAGTTGGAAGGAATATAGATAATTTGGAGTTAACCCAGCATCAAATAAAGAAGACATTTAAATCTTAGTCAGTGGGACTTATGAGGGAATTAAGGACTTGTTTTCTGTTTTCCATGAAGGGAGAATGAACAAAAATAAACAGAATGTAACAGAGGAGATTGAACATATTGGGGTCAGAGAAGTAGAAATCTCTTAGCTTTAAGTATCGAGATAGACTGAAAAATTTAAAAACAGTATATCTGATACAGATCATGAAATCTTAGAGGCAACGAAGGCTGTCAAGCAATGTTGCCTGGACATCACTTATACTGTCTCACTGGGTTTTAAGCATGTGGTCTTAAAGTATATTAATTCCTGTTTGAGAAACCTGCATATTAAAAAAAAAAATCTTGAACTGTAGTTGGTTTGCAATGTTGCTAATTCCTGCTGTACAACAAAGTGATTCAGTTACATACACACACATATATTTTTCATATTTTCCATTTATGATTTATCATAGGATATTGAATATATCGTTTCCTGTTCTATACAGTAGGATCTTGCTTTATCCATTCTCTACAACCCCATCTATTGAATCTATTAACCCCTACTCCCACTCCTTCCCTCTCTCAGGGAAAACTGCATATTACTAAAAGACTGCTGAGCACCAAGGCTTTTGGCCCCTCAGAGAACAGGGGCAGGCAGGAGAGGGGATTTGAGGGACTGCCCACGGAGGCTCTGGCCCTAATAGTGGGGTGACCCCTGGGCCATGCTGAGTGGTTCAAGATGATTTCAGTATGCAGAGTTTCTCCAGCTAGAGGGAATTACTAGATGACCGTCAAAGTGAGACTCTATCCTTTGATCTCATTATATGGTCAGATATTGTAATATAATAAAATTACTTCTCTTTTCCTTTAACAGGAGGGCTTGAGACCTAGGTCTATGGGGAAAAATACGACATTTCTATAAAAACAGAATATTACATTTTCCCCTAGGAAAATGATCCAGCATTTATATATGAAGGGTCTTTAATTTCAGCTTTTGAATATTTGATCATTGAGAAGTATGGAGTAGAGGAAAGTAAAATGGGATTTAGGATTTACAAGAAGGATTTCAGCCACATGAGAGAATTAAAACCTGGGAAAGGTGAGGTGCTCATGGCTTAGCACCATCCTAGGCACTAGACACAGTTTTAGTTTAGAAAAATAGGATTACCAGAACAAAGCAGAATTTTCTCTTACAGTTCATTTTATGAACCTTGGAGAGTTGCTGTCAGTTCATGGGTATCAAGACTGATTTTAAAATGCTTACATTTTGATTCCATAAATATGATTTTTTAAGCTAAATTTTATTTTTTTATTGAAATATTAGTTGATTGTACAATGTCATGTTAATTTCAGGTGTACAGCACAGTAATTCAGTTATAGAAAAGTATATTCCTTTTCAAAGTCTTTTCCCTTGTAAGTTATTACTGAGGATAGTTCCCTTTTCTGTATAGCAGGTCCTTGGCAGCAGCAGCAGTGTGTATATATTAATTCCAAACTCCTAATTAAACCTGAATCCCTTGTTAAGTAGCATTGCATCCAAGTGGAATTTTATGGTGTTTGTGGTTTTCTTAGGGAGCACCTTGGGCATCAGTTTCTGAAGGCATTTTGGTGTGTATGCATGTGAAGTAAGCCACCAATAAAAATTTCTTCTCAGAAGATTTCTGTACTATTATAACTGCGTTATTAAGAGTAGGAGAATACCAACAAAGTCTTTGAGATTTCTTTTCTTTGCAGCTCAATGAAATAGCTTTTTTCTCTAACTGCTTATTTACTTCAACTGGTCATGACAAGATACTCATTTAGAATACTTGCCAAATTCAAAGCATTCAAGAGAACTTGACTGAAATTGATCAAGATGAAGTAAACCCAACAGAACTATAGCAGATAAATGAGACTCTCTACTCCGAATTTTACCAAAACAATGCTGCATTTGAATTTATCCAAGGCCATGGAAAATAAGGAACAGTGACATTAAAACAAAGAAAAATCTTTTTTCCCAATTAGACTCAGCAAGTTTTGCTTTCTAGCTGCGAATCCCTGTAAGAAAAATAAGTATCTCTAAATCTTAGTTGTTTTTGCTCCTTGCCTCCTATATTTCCATATAATCAAGTCCTTTTGGAAAAGAAAGTTGAGCTTTTTTAAATGGCACAGTTATGACAGAAGTGAGAAATTCTGCTTTTATTTAATCGCTCTCTTATTTTACATGCCTCATTTAAGCTTTAAGCCTACATGTGTTAGAATAGATAAAATTCAGAATATATAATAAATAGGAAATTCAACTGAATGCCAGTTATTGTGTTTATAGTATATAAAAACTGTGGATGTACTTTCACCTTGTTTTAAATTTAGAGGTCTGAATAATGTGTTCTTGTAGAACTCTAAATGTTCACTCCTGGTGTTCATATGAAAAGAATTTTTCTTAATGGGAAGAATGTAAAATGACAGAATGAATATAGACAGGGGAGAGGAGAAAGAAAAAACCCAGGTCAAATTGGCTATATGCTGAATGTTTAAATTGATTTCTACTGAACATTTCTGTCATTTTATGTGAGAGAAGTTTCCATTTTCTTCAGATTCTGTTTTCCCTTTATTGATCACTGAACTTTCAAATCACCTCCCTCGTCAATTTCCATACAAATGGCTCATAATTCTATTACTTTATGAAGTCACTTCTTTATATCTTTCCTTTTCCTCATCAGTACATAATATATAGGGAATATTGTTTGTACTGTGACAGCACATGCAATTTTATATTCAGCTTTTTTCATTACGAATATTCACGTGATACTACATGGACTTGAATTCTTTCCAGCATCATCACAATTTAAGTCAAGCAAAAAGGAATAAACTGTGAGGTCCATTTACCTCACACCAAGCTGAAAAACTTATAAGATGCTGACTGCAGAGGCCACACAGGCTCACTTCTGATTGCACTTCCTCTCTCTTCTCAGGAGGNTTGAGCTTTAAGCCAACTTTTTCACTCTCCTCTTTCACTTTCATTAAGAGGCTTTTTAGTTCCTCTTCACTTTCTGCCATAAGGGTGGTGTCATCTGCATATCTGAGGTTACTGATATTTCTCCTGGCAATCTTGATTCCAGCTGTATTTCTTCCAGCCCAGCGTTTCTCATGATGTACTCTGCATATATAAGTTAAATAAGCAGAGTGACAATATACAGCCTTGACGTACTCCTTTTCCTATTTGGAACCAGTCTGTTGTTCCATCTCCAGTTCTAATTGTTGCTTCCTGACCTGCATATAGGTTTCTCAAGAGACAGGTCAGGTGGTCTGGTATTCCCATCTCTTTCAGAATTTTCCAGTTTATTGTGATCCACACAGTCAAAGGCTTTGGCATAGTCAATAAAGCAGAAATAGATGTTTTTCTGGAACTCTCTTGCTTTTTCAATGATCCAGGAGATGTTGGCAATTTGATCTCTGGTTCCTCTGCCTTTTCTAAACCCAGCTTGAACATCAGGAAGTTCACGGTTCATGTATTGCTGAAGCCTGGCTTGGAGAATGTTGAGCATTACTTTACCAGCATGTGAGATGAGTGCAGTTGTGTAGTAGTTTGAGCATTCTTTGGCATTGCCTTTCTTTGGAATTGGATGAAAACTGACCTTTTCCAGTCCTGTGGCCACTGCTGAGTTTTCCAAATTTGCTGGCATATTGAGTGCAGCGCTTTCACAGCATCATCTTTTAGGATTTGAAGTAGCTCAGCTGGAATTGCATCACCTCCACTAGCTTTGTTCATAGTGATGCTTCCTAAGGCCCACCTGACTTCACATTCCAGGATGTCTGACTCTAGGTGATTAATCATATCATCAGGATTATCTGATCATGAAGATCTTTTTTGTATAGTTCTTCTGTGTATTCTTGCCACCTCTTCTTAATATCTTCTGCTTCTGTTAGGTCCATACCATTTCTGACCTTTATTGTGCCTGTCTTTGCATGAAATGTTCCCTTGGTATCTTTAATTTTCTTGAAGTGATCTCTAGTCTTTCCTGTTTTATTGTTTTCCTCTATTTCTTTGCACTGATCTCTGAGGAAGGCTTTCTTATGTCTCCTTGTTATTCTTTGGAACTCTGCATTCAGATGCTTATATCTTTCCTTTTCTCCTTTGCTTTTCACTTCTCTTCTTTTACAGCTATTTGTAAGGCCTCCCCAGACAGCCATTTTGCCTTTTTGCATTTCTTTTTCTTGGGGATGGTCTTGATCCCTGTCTCCTGTACAATGTCACGAACCTCATTCCATAGTTCATCAGGCACTCTATCAGATCTAGTCCCTTACATCTATTTCTCACTTCAATCAAATCATAAAGGATTTGATTTAGGTCATACCTGAATGGTCTAGTGGTTTTCCCTACTTTCTTCAGTTTAAGTCTGAATTTGGCAATAAGGAGTTCATGATCTGAGCCACAGTCTGCTCCCAGTCTTGTTTTTGCTGATTGTATAGAGCTTCTCCATCTTTGGCTGCAAAGAATACAATCTGATTCAGGTGTTGACCATCTGGTGATGTCCATGTGTAGAGTCTTCTCTTGTGTTGTTGGAAGAGGGTGTTTGCTATGATCTGTGCATTCTCTTGGCAAAACTCTATTAGCCTTTGCCCTGCTTCATTCTGTACTCCAAGGCCCAATTTGCCTGTTACTCGGGTGTTTCTTGACTTCCTACTTTTGCATTCCAGTCCCCTATAATGAAAAAGACATCTTTCTTGGCCTTAAAACATGGCCTTAACAAAATCCAAGTAAATAAGGATCATTATTCTGTGGTCTTCTTAAACATGCAATTTGTAGGGATACGAAAAATGTGTACTTTAAGCTGGTTATCTTCTGAGAAAGGGATGTCTTGTTTATTTTCATAGCAAAACAAGATAATCTCTTTTTCTATAAACTGTTTAATTTGCTTCCTCTTGAGAATTGATCCTTTTTTCCTTTTAGTAGTCTCACCCTTAGGGAAATAAAATGCTAAACATCAGAGGAAATTCAGATGTCATTGTGAACATTCGAGTTAGTTTTCTTTCTACTCTTTTGACCCACTATGTATAAAACAAGGGATTTTCATTCCAAGGCCATAACCCAGGTTATCAAAGAGGCTATGGATGCAAACATCCATTCCCAAAAGTACTGGAGGTTAATAGTGAGATGCTTTTCTTCTTTCGTGGTTCATTTACCAGTAATGTTCCAGTGGGATGATGACAGATTCCTGTTTTCTGTTTGTTCTGTACCAAAAGTGTGACCTCGTGCAATAACCATTGGCAAGATGGTAGATTTAGTTAGTACTAGCCATGAAACTAATATGCACTTTAACCTAAATACATGACTACTAATCATCAAAGTCAAGTCATGGGTTATCACACCTGTGACTGGCAGTTTTAGGATAGAAGTTGACTGTTTTTCCACATGTCAATTAATATACCTTTGTCTACAAGGTTAAAAGTGAGTTATTGTCTTATTTTAACTTTTAATACATTTTCTTCTGTTTCAGATAAAATTGAATTTTGATTTAAGCTATGAAATACCTGATAAGGTAAATTCAACAAAGTCATTTGTCTTGGCTTCAAAGTCATTTATTTTGGCTTCAAGGTCATTTATCTTGGCTATGGCCACACAGAGGCTCTTCTAACAAGTTGCTGGAAGCTATTTTTGTTAGTAAAATGGTTTCTGGTGGAAAAGGTACTAAAGTTATACTAGCACGCTTATACCTGAGATTTCCTAAAGTTAATTTAAAGGTGAATCATGGATATATACAGGGAAAGAGTACAGTATCCTAAAATTTAAGTTTTCTAATGTCTCTACCCAGAGATAAAATTCAAATGTAGGATAAGTAAGAAACATAGATTAATGAATAGCAGTTTTCTTTTGTATCAGGCAAAGTAATTGGCATTAATTTTTTGGAAGGATACCTATTGTTAGGAATCTTCTGAAAGGATACTTACTATTAACAGTTGTGTAGATCTCTTGGACAAAAAAATTTATTTGGGTTTATTGACCAACCCCTTTTAAAGATCTTGGAACTGGAGCATGAGAAGAATACAAATTTCCATCACCAGACTTGATCAAAATATTCAGTAGAATTCTTGCAATTTTAGCACAGATAACTCAGAAATCACAAGTGTTGGCAAAGCATTTATGCTTGACAGGGTAATGATTTAATAATTTAAATGCCATTCTAAAGCAAGCACAATGGCAAAGAATTAAAAAAATTCCCCAGTTTGCAGCTATGTGGTTCTGCAGGCCAACGAAGCCTGCAATTCTTTTTTGGGCTCCTATTTTCAACACTAAGTGGTTTGCGTTCCAGCATTCAGAGGCAATTAAATACACCTGTGCTATCAGAAATTGGAATTGCAAATATTAGGAAGGAAAATGTGTGCTACAAGAAGGAATTTATTTTGCTGTTTCCCTTGGCATTCTGCATGCTCGTAAAATGGAGAGACACAGAGGCCACCATCTTTGCACTTTGAACTGGAATTCATACTGTGAAACTGTAAACTGTGGGATTTTTTCAAAGCCATAAGGGATTGGAGAGTAGACCATCATTCTCTGGTAAGCTCTTCTTTTCCTACATCTCTCACTTTAGAGCAAAGAAAGTCACTATTTATTTTGTATTGTATTTATTGTATAAATTCAAAATTTGATGTTGAGATAATCATCATTTAAATAATTAGTTTCTGTAACACATTCTTGCTATTAACATACTTTAGCATCCACCAGATTGTTAGGCATCTGCCTAACAAGGTTGCTGAGCAAGCCTATTTAGAAATCCACATTATTCACTGAAATATGTGAGTAGGGAGATTTACCAGTATACCCCAGAGTCTTCTCAGTAGACTTGAAGTTCTCTCCTGGGACAATTGCATAGACAGGAAGTACAGGGGAACATCATTTTAAAAAGTGCTCTTTCAGTTTTATAAGAAGTCTTGTAGAAGGCCATTGCTCTTGGGAAATATACTCTTGGTTGCTTAGACAAACAACCATTCTTCTTCCTTACTCTGCTAAGGCAACACTGATTTTGTTTATGTATCATGCAGGGATTAGTATACTAAAGAATAGTAGGCCCTATATAGTAATATATATAAAACAGGTAACCAATAAGTAGCTGTATAGCACAGGGAACTCTACTCAGTACTCTGTAATGGCTTATATGGGAAAAGAATTTTAAAATGAATGGATATATGTTTATGTATAAGTGATTCACTTTGTTGTACAGCAGAAAGTAATGCAACATTGTAAATAAACTTTATTCTAATACAAATTAAAAAGGAAGAACAGTAGGCCCCTTCCCCAGGCTTATGGGATGATTTACAATTGAATTAAGTCAGTTTTTGTTATTCCTTTTTTTGGGTCACTAATTGGGCTAGAGTTGGACCTAATGAGTACTGCCAATACTACTGGGTTAGCCAGAATGTTCATTTGAGTTTTTCTTAAGATGTTATGGAAAAACCCAAATAAACATTTTGGCCAACCTACTGTATGAAATATAAGGGAAATCTGCAGGAGAGTCCTGGGAAAAATGTTTTCCCCGATAGAAGAGATAGCATTGGGGGAAAAGACCCTTTCTCCTCACTAGCCCCTTCCAGCTGGATTGTTGTATGTATGGTGTCTGGAGCTGCCATAGCCATCTTTCAATTATGCAGAGAAGGCCAAGGGAAACTCAGAGTTCCCAGCTGTAAACTAGCTCTGGAACTGCCTAAGGGCAAAAAAAAAAAAAAGGTTGCTCAGTCATGTCCAGTTCTTTGCAACTCCATGGCTTGTAGCCCTTCAGGCTCCTCTGTCCATAGAATTCTCCAGGCAATAATACTGGAGTGGATAGCCATTCCCATCTTCCTGACCCAGGGACTGAACCCATGTCTCCTGCATTGCAGGCAGATTCTTTACTGTCTGAGCCACCAGGGAAGCCCTCCAAGACTTTATTTCATCTGAGACACTTAAATGCTTTATTGCTTAAGTTGCTTGCATCAGTCAGCATAAGTTTAATAATGTAGCAGTAACAAACAGTTCAAACCTCAGGGACTTTAAACAACCAGGGCTTATTTCTCATTCACGTTAGCGGTCTTTGTGTATCAGCAGGGGCTTCTGCTTATTGTAGTCACTCAAAGATCTGGGTCAATGGAGCAAGTACATCTCCAAAATTGCTGGTTTGGGTTCTAGAAGGAAGAGTTCTGAATGTTCACACATCTGAATCAAATGTTGTAGCTCAGAAGTGACACACATGGCTTTCCCCCACAGCCTGACCTCCCAGAACTAGGGACACCGCCCACCTACAGTAGGGTGAGGAAGTGCAGTGATGTCGCTTCCCCTAAGGAGGGATGACCAGAAATACTCCAACAGTACTGATGATCCCTATATCAGCTTAAGATGAGAATCCTGTTACTTGCAGGAAAAAGCAACCTGAGTATGAAAAGGTGGATGATGCCTAAAATTTCTGAATGTTAACCATTAGCATAAATCAGCCATTATGCTGAGTTTTGCTTGGAGAATCCCAGGGACAGGGGAGCCTGGTGGGCTGCCGTCTATGGGGTCGCACAGAGTAGGACACGACTGAAGTGACTTAGCAGCAGAATATCTTTAATATGTACAACAATCTTAGAATGTACTATTATGCTCTGAAAAACTTTCAGAGAAGTTTCTTGCTCAAGATCATTTAGTAGATTAATGTTGATATAATGTTAACTTAGGCAGTTCAGGTGTAAAATTCAATGTTCCTAACCACCATGTCATAAATATCTAATAACTTTTCCTTTTTAAATACACACACACCTATTATTTGCCAATTATCTAGCATGTTAAGAAAAAAATAAACAAGTACAGCTACCATAACACTATTGTTGGAGAAAAACAAGTATTTCCTAGTGAAGTTTTATCAGTTATTATCCAGTTGCCTGGAGTCAGTATATTGGACAAACAAATTTTGAAACAATTTTCCCAAAGCATGGGAGTGGGGGCAGTTTTTCTTCCATGGCACAGAGGAGCAAAATACATTTTATAAATTACTAAGCCTGAGGCCTCAATTACTAATAACTTGAGCTTTCCTCACCTGGGGTGAAACAAAATTGAACATAACTTCCACGGTCAGTGGTAAGAAGAAAGGACCCATAGCCCAGAGCTATTCACTTGGTGGATGTTGAAATTCTATATACAAATAAACTTTAGACAAAGAATGCAGATAGCTCATTATCCATGGAAGTGTGTCTACACCCCGTTTACTCTCTTGGAAGACTCTTTTCCTCTTAGTGTTCATGGACTAAATGAGGAGGCATCTAGACCAGGTGATTCTGGAAGTTCAGCTGGACTCAAAATACCATTTTCTCTTATTTGAGCAAGTTCTGCTTGTTTTCAGGAGAGATTGCTTCATATAAACTCCCTGAATTTGGATTTTGGAATTTTAACTGAACATTTTTCCTCCTAAGCTTAATGTGTTATTAAAAGTATCCCCACTCTTCCTTCCCACTGTTAAGGTGATCTGAGTGTTATTTACCCTGTCTCCTCTTCTTTAAGCGTGGGTCTAAGTTGTAGGTCTGAACAAGAACATGCCATTCCCTCAGGGCATGATGACTGGGGTGCGGCTGGATACGTGGTATTAAAGTAGTTAGGCCTGGAACTATTCTGACAAATAGTAGCTTTAGAAAAGGCAGCGCAAAGGCAGAGGGCCTACTGTCTTCTTCAGTGATGTTCTCTACATTCAGAGCAATGCTGGCACATCGTAAGCGCTCAGCATGTGTGTTTGTTGAGTGAGTGGAAAAGGCACTTATGCAGAGTTTGCTCCACTCACTGAATGTTAGCCTGAGCTGCTGGGCAGCTGCCACATGGAAAATGCCATCCTAGGAGGGAAGTGAAAACTGAAGAAATCCATGCTACAAGTTGAAAAGAGAGAAACCAAATTCTGATGCATCATTTGAACTGTAGCACTCAGATAAGTGGAAGCCATGGTAGGTGGTGTTAGTTCCCAGAAGCAAAAAAAAATCACTCTCATGGATACAAATTAGAGTTGGATTCCTCCAAAATAAGGCTAATCAGCCATTCTATGTGTGAAGACTCTTCTAGCCCTGGGCTATTATGGCAGAATAACCCAAATTGTAGTACCCTAAGTCACTGACTTGTACATTTTATTTATAAATATTTTATTAGAAACTACCTATAGTGCAGGAATAAAAACATCTCCAGAGACATCACAGTTGTGCATGAGAATTGCTCTCAAGTTTAAAATCTTTTAAATGACTCAAGGGAGTTGATATATATAAGAGAGCTTCACCTTGAGTATTCTAGAGATGTCCAGATGATAGTGGTAGGACTGTTTATACACCGGGATTTTATTCATTGATAAAGGGTATGTGAGAACAGCAGCTATGAGCTTTATCAAAACTGGATGATGACTCACCCTGAAAGGCAAACATACTCAGTGGTGGCCTTTTCCTTCCTGGAAGAACGTCTAGAAGGACTGTTGTTATGACAAGTTCATTTTTGTCTGTAATCCTCCTTTTGCCCAGACAGTGGTATCTTTCTGTCACACACTTAGAGATTTTCTCACCCTCCTGGCTACATACTAGCTGTATAATTCTGAGCAAGTTAGTCTTTCTAGAATGGAAATAATAATACATATAATATAGGGTTATATGAGGAGTAGATGATTTGAGTAAAGCAATTATTACTAAATTAATAGGAACTACTATTATTATTATGAGATGGTCCAGAATCCCATCTGTTTCTTGTCTGGGGGCTTTAAGGCTTTCTAGCTATCTGTTAGTCTCATTCTGATTTGGAGATCCACTTCCAGTGTCTGCGCTTCAAAGCCTTAACATTCTACTTAACGTTCTAGTTCAATTTCTATAACGGGGTTTTCTTTTTCTAAGTCACTGTTGGGATGAAAAGTCTTAAACTCCGATTTTTCCAGGCTGAGGAACCTAAGCTCTTGCTGATCCAGCCGAAAGAGTGAGATCATCCCTCTCGTTCAGCTCCTGCTATTGCCTCCTCCCTGGAAGTACTCACCACTTCACTGCGCTCAATGTTTTGCTGGATGTTTGCATAAATAACTGACCTTTGGTCTTTCTCCACCTATCTGATTAGGGACCAAGTCCCTCTAGTTGCACATGTTCCCCTGGGTCTGTCTCCTCTAGAAGACTTTGTCTTCTCACCATTTACCCTCCCAACTCTTTGGATGGAACACTTTTGGGAAAACACGAGGAAAAGGGGTATGTTGCATGGTGGTCATCCTTCAAAACTTGTAAGCCTGGAAAAATGACGAGTCACCCAGCCCCAGGGACCATGCTTGAGAGATGGACAATATGTAAAATATATACATAAAGTGAAGTAAGTTTTTTCTGTCAAGGATCTTCTACGTCTGAAAACAGAATTAGAGTTCATGCATTCTTGCTAGGTTCTCAGATTTTTAAAAATACAGTCAGTTTTTGTGTTCTATTTGATCTGTCTCCTTAACTAGCTTCTTTTCAAGCCTAACTCCCAACTATGGTTTGCTATCTGTCGAGGGTCTCAAACTGAATTCAACTTCTGACCCAAAGGTGTTTGTGGTGTTTAGCAATATCTGAAATCATGGATGTTCCACAATTAAGCCTGTCTTGCCTGCCTGTATCCTACCTGAACTGCTGCTCAGATTTCGTTTTTGTTTTTGCATTTTGCTAGCTATATCATCATTTCATCATTCTTCTAGTTTTATTCTTGGGTTAATTCTTCCTTCTCTATCTTCTTTTGCCACTCATTTACATCCTATCTTCTGCCAAATTCCCCTCGATTGCATTTTTGAGACTCCAGACTGCTTCACTTTTAGAAACACTATGCTTCTCCTTGCCTTTTTCATATCTGAATTGTTGTGATGATTTCTAAGCAAGAAGACAAGAGAGGTCTCTGGCTTTCACATTCTTTTTCAAATACTTTTTCTTTTCCCAGAATATATGCTTTCTCCTCCAAGAATGGAAGGTGCAATGGAGATTCTCCATCAGCTGCACGACTAAACTCCTTCTACTGAGTCCTTGTTGGTCATAACATACTTTTAAATCAGTCTATGCTGTACTCTTTATTCATCTCACTCCCCTCACTGTTAAAAATCCTGTTCTCCATCAATGGAGAAATCTGAGTATTTTCACAGAGGTCACATTAGTTGTGCACTATCCTGTTCAGGTAACTGATGCACTTGCTACAATGGGGGGCGGGGGGCGCATCCTGGATGGGATTAAAGTGTTCTTTGACTACTAACTGGGTTAGTGGGCTTTCTTCAGCCTCAGCGAACTATAAAAATTTGATTCAACCAGTCTGAGTACCTTTTTCTAATTTTTTGACCAATAAGATCTTTATTGACTTTAATTTACTTAAATCCCAACTCAAATGGAGAAGGAAATGGCAGCCCACTCCAGTGTTCTTGCCTGGAGAATCCCAGGGATGGGGGAGCCTGGTGGGCTGCCATCTATGGGGTCGCACAGAGTTGGACACGACTGAAATGACTTAGTAGCTTAGCAGCGCAACTCAAAATGTGCTTTCTTGAGGAGTATTTTCAGCCTACAAGATGGTTCTTGCTACTTTTCTTCTGTGTGCTCTTCCAGTGCAAACTCATGGTTGTTACTATAATTTCCTGTGCTTTTTTGATCCCCTGCTCTGGAGAGTGTCCTGCAACTCTTTGATGGTGTCTTGTTCCTTGTATGGCTGTGAGCCGTGTGAGCATCTATGTCTGTGCTCTGAGCATCCACTG
>SJYQ01004476.1:244139-335753 GCA_006410935.1 Redunca redunca
TTTTGCCACTCATTTACATCCTATCTTCTGCCAAATTCCCCTCGATTGCATTTTTGAGACTCCAGACTGCTTCACTTTTAGAAACACCATGCTTCTCCTTGCCTTTAATATTTCATATCTGAATTGTTGTGATGATTTCTAAGCAAGAAGACAAGAGAGGTCTCTGGCTTTCACATTCTTTTTCAAATACTTTCTCTTTTCCCAGAATATATGCTTTCTCCTCCAAGAATGGCAGGTGCAATGGAGATTCTCCATCAGCTGCACGACTAAACTCCTTCTACTGAGTCCTTGTTGGTCATAACATACTTTTAAATCAGTCTATTCTGTACTCTTTATTCATCTCACTCCCCTCACTGTTAAAAATCCTGTTCTCCATCAATGGAGAAATCTGAGTATTTTCACAGAGGTCACATTAGTTGTGCACTATCCTATTCAGGTAACTGATGCACTTGCTACAATGGGGGGGGGGGCATCCTGGATGGGATTAAAGTGTTCTTTGACTACTAACTGGGTTAGTGGGCTTTCTTCAGCCTCAGCGAACTATAAAAATTTGATTCAACCAGTCTGAGTATCTTTTTCTAAGTTTTTGACCAATAAGATCTTTATTGACTTTAATTTACTTAAATCCCAACTCAAATGGAGAAGGAAATGGCAACCCACTCCAGTGTTCTTGCCTGGAGAATCCCAGGGATGGGGGAGCCTGGTGGGCTGCCATCTATGGGGTTGCACAGAGTTGGACATGACTGAAATGACTTAGTAGCTTAGCAGCGCAACTCAAAATGTGCTTTCTTGAGGAGTATTTTCAGCCCACAAGATGGTTCTTGCTACTTTTCTTCTGTGTGCTTTTCCAGTGCAAACTCATGGTTGTTACTATAATTTCCTGTGCTTTTTTGATCCCCTGCTCTGGAGAGTGTCCTGCAACTCTTTGATGGTGTCTTGTTCCTTGTATGGCTGTGAGCCATGTGAGCATCTATGTCTGTGCTCTGAGCATCCACTGAGCTGTACCTCCCCCACTGCCATTGCTGTGCATTCCAAAAGGTCACTGTGCACACCCCAGCCACTCCTTCAAAATTGAGTGATCACCTCCCAGTGTGCAGGGGGTTGTAAAACACCCTGCCATGTGAGAAGGGAATATATGATCTTATTTTTTCCATTTGCTAGTGACATGTTACTAATAATATCCCTTGTGTTCTTAATAATGCCTTATAAATTGTTTCTCTCATAGCAAAGAGTTGTGAATCATTGATTTTGTATGTGCTATTTTTCTTTATACCCTATATATCTCAGCAATATGTTCTCTTTATGCTAACAATGTTTAAAGACAATACTGTACAGGCTAACTATATGAAAAGCATTTCTACTGAATAAGTTGCACCATATAAGTTGCTAATTTGCAGCTTTTGATATCTTTTTTAACAACAGTGAAGCAGAAGTGCTGGTAAACAGAAGAGATTAGAATGCATTTGGTTTATTGCCATGCAAAGAGACTTGCTAGTTTTTTACTTTGGAGCAGCTTCCTTGAAGTCTTAATATTTTCTCTATAAAACTATACTCTGGAGGTTCACAGGTGATAAAATAATCAGTAAGTTCAATTAATTTCACTTTGCCTTATCTTTTATGACACCTGGTATTAGAGATGGATTTAAAAATTTTGAAAAACACAAAAACATCTTCTTTGAAACCCTTGTGGTTATTCTTTGACTTTCCAGCAAGTGTATATTGCTAATTCTGTCACTTAATCCATGTAACACCTCTAGCAAATACTCTCAGCCTTACACTGGAACCTTATATTCTAGTCACTGGGCTGGATAAAGGTGATAGAAACTAAAGCGTCATTTCAATTTTCTAGAAACTCACAGTAGTTGAGAAGAGGTCAACAGAAGTGACTATGATGAAAGACAGAATTCATAATAATTGCTTCAGAGATAAAGGTTAAAAAAAGAAATTCTGATAAATAATAGGAGAAAGTACAGAAGAATTGGAATGACCTCATTATGATGGTATCACAAAGGATGTGCAGAATTCACATATTTAGAACTGATGATGGAATGGCCACCATTGTGAACCAAAGAATGGAGACAAAATAAGCCCCTGATTGGAAAACCGGACAATCCCTTTTACACAGATTTCCTTCTTTGAATTTCTATTTCCACTGTTCAAGTCAGGTGCTAATATTACCTCCTGCCTGGAGTACTTGGATCACCTTTTAATTCCCATTCTTCAGCCTCTCCCTTCCCTAAGTCATTCTGAATTACAAGCCCAGAGGAAATGCCATAAGCTCTGGCCAGGTTACTTCGCTACTTAGAATACTTCAGTGGTCCCTGGTGAGACTTGGCATTAAAGGCCTTTGATAACTGGGCTCTACTTATTTTTATAGTCTTATTTTCATTTCCTATTATGAAATACATAGTCCAAATTTCCAACTTTTATCATTGTTCCCCCATTCTCTCAACTTTCTCTGGGCCTAAAGTGTTAATCATCTCTGATTTTCATTCCATTTTCACTTTCCAAGCTTAAAATAAAATGTTTATCATACCCACTATTCTCAACAGGACCCTTATCTTTTGAGATTGACTGATAATATGCCTTCTGGCCTTCAGAGTTTATCCTCTACAATGTTTTTGCATAGTAGAGGATATGTTTTATAGTTTCTATAAAGTAGCATTTTCAGTGAAAGACTAGTTTGAGGTTTTCTCCTGAGTTATTCCTCAGTAAATTTTGTGTAAATATTGGTAAAAATGAACAAAATTGCAAAAGATGATCATTTTCAGAATTATTTTCCTTTTTTAACCATCATTTTTTCCAGCTATATTTTCTTAACATTCCGCTTATAAATTTCAGCACAAAAATACAATGTTCTACTTGAGAAATCATAGCAAGGTGAAAAGTTATTTATAGTTGAGTTTCCAAGTAATGAGGAGATGATATTTTTTAAAGCATGGCTTCTACACAGAGATGTAACAATTTCAGAGTCATTCCTTTGGTGGAAAAAAAAAAATCGTTGCTTACACTAGATTTTGTAGTTACAACAGCTGTCACTCAGTAAAAACAATTTCCAGTAACCTCATTTCCTTGCTAAGACTGCCACCTACTTCACAGACTAAGTTTTAGAATAACTTTTAAAGTGGTCTTTTCATTTTGCCATGTAAGAAAAGAAACTAAAGAGAGAAATCTTCGTTTAGGACAAAATCTTTTCAAAAGTAAAATTAGAATCCCAAAAAGAATTAAAGTGAAATGTTTGAAAACTTGTGGGGAAAGGTAATTATAATATAGATACCTTTAGTTTTATGAGCAAATATATGTGTTTTCTGCATTACTATACAGGAAATGAGAATTTCTCGGAAGAGAGAATAAAATGCTAAAGGGCTGTGTGAAGGAAATCAGGTGAAGGTTCCTGAGAATCAAGGTTACCAAACAGAACAAACACAAGCAAATTATAAAGCTAATAAGGGTGCACCGATATGTAAAGCCAATGATGGTGATGAAGATATTAACAAATGCACCTTAATTTTAGGCTTGGGAAAGAGCAGAGAACACTGGTAACTCACAGTACTCGAAAGTAGCCTCTACTGCAGTACTTCAAACTGCAGTGAATGGAGCTGAAAATGAATCGATCAATTGTTCCAACACATTTGAGAATGTGGGATAAGAGTCCACTATGAAACTGGGTAAAACGGATAACTAATTCTTTTTTCTTTATGATAAGAGTGTATAGTACCATGAATCTACATCATAAAACCTATATTAGGTTCTTAAGCTTTATTAGGTGCAATTTTACTTCGCACCTCCATTTTCTCCTTTCCACTTCCTTTCCCCTGCTAACTAAATCTGTATGTAAGGTTGCCTTTCCTCCTACTCCTTGTTGGCCCCATTAACTTTGTTTTCCCTTCTTGAGGTAAGGATACTTAGCACTTGTAGAGAGTAGACTTCTGATCATTAATACTTCAAGTAAAGCCGATCATTAGCAGCAATGACACATGCTACTCTGGGATGGGCTTAACTTCAGAGACCTCTTGCTGACAAATCTTCATGACCACTGAGTTGGGAAATGGTGAAAAGGGATGAGATTTTCTGCCCTGCATCTCCAACTTCAGCAATCCTTGCTCCTGAGTAGGGGCCTCCAATGCACTTTTGTTGCACTGATTTTGTTTTAGAATATTTTTAATAAATAGAGACACAAGAAGGATTTAACATGTTTCTTCTCTTAATTTGCCAGAATAATTGCACCAGTGTGGGGGAAAAAATCCTCCACCTGATGTTGTGCTTGATACTGAAATGTGAGAAAGCATGTGGCTATACTTGAGCAGGTTTTCAAATTCTATTTAAAACACTTTAAAGAAAAAAAAGTCATGAAAAATGAAGAAGTAGGAAAATGATTGTCTTCAAATTTGGGGGACAAGTTAAGGGGGAAAGTGGCAAATAGCCTGTATCAGTCCATTCAGTGTGCTATAACAAAACTATCGTAGATTGGGTCACTTATAAGCCACAGAAATTTGTCACAGTTCTGGAACAAGATCAAGGGACCAGCAGATTCTGTGTGTGGTTAGAGCCCAATTCCTGGCTTACAAACAGGTATCTTTTCATTGTATTCCCACATGGCAGAAAGAACAAGGGAGATCTCTGGGATCTCTTTTATAAGGCCACTAAGGCTCAGTCAGTAAAGACTCTGCCTGCCATGTGGGAGACCTGGGTTTGATTCCTGGGTTGGGAAGATCTCCTGGAGGAGGGCATGGCGACCTACTCTAGTTTTCTTGCCTGGAGAATCTCCATGGACAGAGAAGCCTGGCGGGCTGCATTCCACGTGGTTGAAAGAGTCGGACATGACTGAGCAACTAAGCAAAGCACAATCTCATTCATGAAAGCTCCACCTTCATGACTGAATTTCCTCCTAAAGGCCCACCTCCCATACTGTCACACTGGAGTAGATATTAGCACATGAATTTGAGGAGGAGGTATGTTGTTGTTGTTCAGTTGCCAGGTTGTGTCCAACTCTTTGTGACTTCATGGACTGCAGCTCGCCAGGCCTCCTTGTCCCTCACCATCTGTCAGAGTTTGCCCAAGTTCATGTCCATTGAATGGGCAATGCCATCCAACTATCCTACCCTCTGTTGCCTTCTTCTTCTGCTCTCAATCTTTCCCAGCATCAGGGTCTTTTCCAATAAGTTGGTTCTTCCCATCAAGTAGCCGAAGCATTGGAGTTTCAGCTTCAGCATCAGTCCTTCCAATGACTATTCAGGGTTGATTTCCTTTAGGATGGACTGGTTTGTTCTTGCTGTCCATGGGATTCTCAAAAGCCTTTTCCAGCAACACAGTTTGAAAGCATCAATTCTTCAGCACTCTCCCTTCTTTATGGTCCAACTCTCATGTCCATACATGACTACTGGAAAGACCATAGCCTTGACTATATGTACCTTTGTTGGCAAAGTGATATCTCTGCTTTTTAATAAACTGTCTAGGTTTGTTATAGCTCTTCTTCCAAGAAACAAGCATCTTTTAATTTTGTGGCTGTAGGTGAATTTGGAGCCCAAGAAAATAAAACCTCTCACTGTTTCCAGTTTTCCCCTTCTATTTGCCATGAAGTGATGGGACCAGATGCTATTTCTTAATTTTTCGAATGTGAAGTTTTAAGTCAGCTCTTTCACCCTCACAAGACATTCTTTAGTTCCTGTTTACTTTCTGCCATTAGAGTGGTATCATCTGCATATCTGAGGTTATTGATATTTCTCCCAGCAATCTTAATTCCAGTTTGTAACTCATACAGCCTGGCATTTCACATGATATGCTCTGCATATAAGTTAAATAAACAGGGTGACAATATACAGCCTTGTTGTATTCCTTTTTCAATTTTAAACCAGTCAGTTGTTCCATATAAGGTTCTAACTGTTGCATCTTGATCCACATACAGGTTTCTCAGGAGACAGGTAAGATGGTCTGGTATCCCCATTTCTTTAAGAGTTTTCCACAGTTTGTCATGATTCACACAGTTGAAGCCTTTAGCATAGTCAATGAAACAGAAGTAGGTATTTTTCTGGAATTCCTTTGCTCTATGATCCAGCGAATGTTAGCAATTTGATCTCTGGTTCCTCTGCCCTTTCTAAACCCAGCCTTTACACCTGGAAGTTCTTGACCCAAGTACTGCTGAAGCCTAGCTTGAAGGATTTTAAGCATAACCTTACTAGCATGGGAAGTGAGTGTGATTGTCTGGTAGTTTGAATATTCTTTAGTACTGCCCTTCTTGGGAAGTGGGACGAAGATTGACTTTTTCTAGTCCTGTGGCCACTGCCAGGTTTTCCAAATGTGCTGACATATTGAGTGCATCACTTTAATAGCTACACTAGGATGGTGCAATAAGAGGGTGTGTATGATAGGAGGATGCATGTGAGCACCCTTATATACAAGTTACTTATTACGTACAACATAAGGTCTTCCTCTGTATAATGTTTTGGGAGGCAAGAGCATCTTGCAAGAGTTAAGAACCTAGATGGATTTGGTTTTGGCTCAAGTTAAACACCAGGATTAGTTTTGTATCCTGAGTGGCTCCTTGGTAGCTGAATGACCTTGATTGCTAAATCTCCCTATGCTTCATCTCATAGACATTATGGAAGTGGTTGATATGAACTCATTATCATTGCCAAAAGATAACCTTTGAAAAATTTGCTAGACTGAGAGTTCTGAAGGGCAAAAACTGCTTCAGCTTTCTCACTCTCTTTAACATTTCTCAGACAGCAAACTATGTGCACTGAAACATCTCGAAACTTCAGCTCTGCTGCTGCTAATCCTGTGAAAACACACTATGTCAGTGGCGATAATAGAATGTTCCCCACTGCCCCCCACCAGCCAAAAAAAGAAATGAACAAGATGAGAAGGAATGATGCTTTCCAGTTCAAATCTTCTTAATGTTATAAAAAAGGTACACAGTAGAGATAGATACTAGAGAAAAGGAAATCCCTATTGTTTTTTATTTGAGGAAAATTATTTTACTCTCTCTCACATGCTCTCGTTCCCTTTCCATATCTGTGTGGCAGAATTCTGCGGTGGCTTCCAAGACATCCCCTACCACTCTTAATACCCCACATGCACACATCCTACAGAATACCTTCTTAATTGTGAGCAAGACTGTGATGTGATAGGTTACTTTATATGCAAGGGTGAAGGGACTTTGCCAATGCAATGGACGTCCCAAGTTAGCTGATTTTGAATTAATCAAAAGGGGGACATTATCCTGGGTGTGCTTGATTTCATCAGTTGAAAGTCCTTTAAGAGAGACTTCGCCCTTCCTGATATGAGAGAGAGATTCTTCTGCTCACCTCAAAGACGCAGACAGTTTGTGAAAGTGCCTCTAGGAACTGAGGGTCTTGGTCCTACCACTGGCAAGGAACTGAATTCCTGCCAAAGATCTGAAGGAGCTCAGAAGAGGGGCCTGAGTCCCTCTTCCAGAATTCAGGGGACACGTAGATTGCAATTTGGTGAGACCCTGAGTGGAGGACTCAGTTAAAATGTGCCTGGATTCTTGACCAAAAAATCTGTGGGATAATAAATGTGTGTTGTTTTAAGCTACTAAGTTTGTTATAAGCTTTCATGCAGCAGTAGGGAACTAATCTCTCTCTGCAAACCATTTTTTCCATATATTTATTAACAGTGAAACATAGACTACAAAACTAATTCAGCATGTAATTATTTAGTATCTAGTTTATAGGAGTAATGGTCTTCCCTGATTGATCAGATGGGAAAAAGTCTACCAGCAATGCAGGAAACTCAGGTTCAATTTCTGGGTCAGGAAGACCCCTGGAGAAGGGAATGGCTATCCCCTCCAGTATTCTTGCCTGGAGAATTCCATGGATAGAGGAACTTGGCACCTTAAAGTCTATGCAGTTGCAAAGAGTTGGACATGACTGAGTTGGACTCACACTTTTACTTTTTCACTATAGGAGCGATACATGTAAAAATGTCCATCTCCACCTCCCCTCTAAAATGTTTTAGACTAACATGGAAGCATAAGAGAAACAGCTCTAACATAAGGAAAAAACTGGCACGTGTCAGAGCGTGAGGCCTATGGAAAGAACAGGGAATGGGAGACTCTGATCAAGGAAGTAGGAAAAATAGGACAAACATGGTGGTCTGTGGTCTCAGCAACACTTGGTAGTCAAAGTGAATCAATCATTTGAATGTATCAGAAAGAGTTTCTAAACTTTCTAATGTTGAAGCTCTCAGTGGACTGGACCAGGTTCACAAGTTACTGCCGTTGCCCCCCACCCCCACCCCCACAAAATAGGGATTTGTGAGAATACCAGGGGCATGGGTATGTGATGGTATTCGGAATTAGCCATGAAAGAGCTCACTTTGCCTGTGGTATTGACAGTCTATGTGCTTCCGTCTCATTCTGCTCTCTGCCTTAACATTTACCCAATTCCACTCCATCCTGTTAAGAGCGTGAGCTATCATCATTCTGTTTGGCTTGTCGTGGGAGAGGACAGTTCACACGGCTGTCACTTTCTCTCTCTGCTTTCCCACTTCTTAACTCCTCACCTCACACCCTGCAAGCTGCTGTCCCATGCCAGCTCTCTAATGAAACGAGGCTTTCCAAGGTCAACAAAGAGCTCTAAATCCACAGGCCTTTTCTCAGCATAGACTTTTATGTTTCTTTATTTCTTCTGATGATCATGAAAGAAAAAAGAGTTTTAGTTGGACCCATAGTCTGTTCTTTATAATGACCTAAAGGCTTAGGGTTGGCAGAATAAAGTATGACCTGCTTAGCCAAGCATTAAATATTCTCCAGAATGAAGTCATATGATTTCATCAACATGATTTCAATATGTCCTGCAACTCAATCGCACTAAACTGAACTGTTAACCATAAGCTCTGTGTTGGCACATACAACTCATGTTGTTCAATATGGAATGGCTTTCCGTCCAGTTGTTTGGTTATGCAAATCCTTCTGTCTCTCAAGGCATAATTCCAAAGGCACCTCTTAACTAACTCTGTCAGTTACTCCCATACTATTTCTCCTTCCTTTGGGCTTCACTTACTTGTACCTTTCTTTAATACTTATTTCATTATGCCCTGTACTAGAATATGTTTTGCTTAATATATTTGAGATTCTTTACCCCTTTATAAAATTAAGATCATAAATACAACAAGACTGTTATGAGGAATAATCGGTCAAATAATAATTTAATAAATAGGTGAGGTCCTGTACTAATCTCTCAAAAATATTGGTAATAATGATGACGATGGTATCTGCTCCCCTCCCCAACTATATTGAAAACATGGTAACAGTAGATCGCATGCTTTCATCATTTTTATTTTTCCAAACTTCAATCAGCACACTCAGTACATTTCTTCTGAATCAAACTGGTTACTGTTTATCAGAAACTTTTTACTTAGCTTCTGTGACACTCTACGCTTCTGCTTTGCCCACAACTCTCTGACAGCTCATTCATCCCTTCATCAGTTTCACTGCTCATCCAAGACTTTTACATGTTAAGAACTTATCATTGACTTCCCCATGCTCTGATCCCACACATTCTTACTTAGGACAATTATCTGCTTTCACAACCTAAATTTATACGTGGTCAACTCCACAAACCTCAATTTCCAATGCTGCGCTTCCCTTACATTCCCTGTTCCCTACAGAGTGTCACCATGCATGGATCACCCAGGTCTTCTGGAATAAATGTTCATTTTTCCCTGCACACCCTCAGATCCAGTTGCTGTGCCTGTCAAGTGCATGTTCCTTGAATCTGTCACACCTGTCTCTCTTGTTCCACATCAGCGTATGCTTTCATCATCTTTACTGCCCCTCCCCTTGCCTCCTTCCTGCCTGCTCCCTCTCTCCAGGCTCTCCCCTTGTGTTCCCTCCTACCTACACATGACTGCCAGATTAATATTCCTAAAACAAAGCTATAATTATGCTACTTCCATGTTTAAATATCTTGAATGGTTCCTGGCTCCTCTCTAACAATTTAATAAAGTCTAAACTCTTTAGCCTGATATTGATGGCCCTCTCTAACCTAATTCCAAATTACAATTCCAGGCTCATCTTTGATGACTCTTCTACTCATTTCTACTGCCTTACATTGCTATTGTCTCTATGCATACCTTACCTCTCCTACTAGACTGTAAGAATGACTACTACTCTATTTGGTATTCTACCACCAAGCAATTCATCCATGCCATACATATTTATCTACTGCCCATCCTTCGTTAGGCACATAGTATGTAGTCTAGAGTATGGAAAAATGGATCAAAGTCTGAGGTTATTTTCCGAGAACTTAAAATCTAGTAAGGAAGATATGAGCATCATACTACATACTTGAAGATAAATGTATTAAAAGAATAATGTGGTTATTCAGCAGGAGCATGACTAGCATTTGAATTGAGCCTTAATCTTTTAGAATATGGAAGCTTGGATATGCAGAGATGAGGGTAATGACATTTCAGATGTAGGATCCCCATGGACTGAGGAACAAAGGCAGGAAATGGAGGCATATCTCTGGGGAACAGTGGACAGTGCAGTTCAAAGAAGATGAATTGAGTCTGGAAAAGTAGGTTGGGGCTAGACTACAGAGGGTCTTGGATGACAATAAAAGAGTTCAAAAACCAGGGGGAAAGTATTAAAGTTTTCTGAGCAAGGGATTTGTGTGTTCAGAGCTGTGCTTTAGGAAGAATCATCTGTAAGATTTATGTACTACAGATTGACCAATGGGTAAAGATGATTATGGGAGACTTTTAAGAGGCTCTAGTAATCCTAATACAGATGGAGGACCCAAATAGAGCATTAGTGGTGAGAATGGAGAGGAGAGAGGATAGCATTGGACTAGATGTTGGAGACAAAAAATGGGAAGACTCAAAGACAATGTTATGGTTTTTAGCTTCTGGGTAGTGGTTGCGGGTGTGTGTTTTGTTGGAGCGGGGGAAAGGCGAGTTTAGTTTGGGATATACTGTCAATTGCAAATGTCATATTCAGATAAATAGATCTTAAAAAGAGCTTTTTAAAAATGGAATTCATTGTAGTTTTGATTTGCATTTTCCAAATAGCTAAAAATGTTGAATGTCAATGATCACTTAATTAATCCTGATATGAGACTTCCCTGGTAGCTCAGACGGTAAAGCATCTGCCTACCATGCTGGAGACCTGGGTTCGACCCCTGGGTTGGGAAGATCCCCTGGGGAAGGAAATGGCAATCCACTCCACTACTCTTGCCTGGAACATCCCATGGACAGAGGAGCCTGGTAGGCTACAGTCCATGGGGTCACAAAGAGTTGGACACGACTGAGAGACTTCACACATGAGATGATTGGTCATGTGTATCTTCTTTCACTAAGTATCTGTTCAAATCTCTTGCTCATTTTTGTACTGGTTTGTAAAAAAAATTAAATAAATATATTCCACAAACAACATCTTTGTCAAATGTATATACTGCAGATACTCTTTCAGTCTGTGTTGCTTTTTTATTTTCTTAACGGTGCCTTTCAAAAGCAGATGTATTTGCTTTGAAAGAAGTTTAATTTATCAACTTTTTATAGTTGAGCTTTTGGTGTCTTTTAAAGCCTGCCATTGCTGGGTAGGGTAAATGGAGAGTTAATGACCAAAGGGTACAAACTTCCAGTTAAATAAGTTCTGAGGATTGAACCTACAACCTGGTGATTATGGTTAAAATAGCGTATGTTATACTTGAAATTTGCTAAGAGTAGATCTTGAATGTACTCAGCTCAAATAAGAAATGGTGATTACATGATGGGATTGAAGTATTAACTAATGCTAAGTTGGTAAATATTTTGTATCAAATCAACATGCTGTATAGTTTCAGTCAGTCAGTTCATTCGTTCAGTTGTGTCCGACTCTTTGCGACCCCATGGACCACAGCATGCCAGGCCTCCCTGTCGATCCCCAACTCCTGGAGTCCACCCAAACCCATGTCTACTGAGTCGGTGATGCCATCCAACCATCTCATCCTCAGGCATCCCTTTCTCTTCCCACCTTCAATCTTTCCCAGCATCAGAGTATTTTCCAATGAGTAAGTTCTTCGCACCAGGTGGCCAAACTATTGGAGTTTCAGCTTAAGCATCAGTCCTTCCGATGAATATTCATGACTGATTTCCTTTAAGATGGGCTGGTTGGATCTCCTTGAAGTCCAAGAGACTCTCAAGAGTCTTCTCCAACATGACAGTTCAAAAGCAGTTCTTTGGCACTCAGCTTTCTTTATAGTCCAACTCTCACATCCATACATGACCACTGAAAAAACCATAGCCTTGACTAGACGGACCTTTGTTGGCAAAGTAATATCTCTGCTTTTTAATATGCTGTCTAGGTTGGTCATAACTTTTCTTCCAAGGAGTAAGTGTCTTGTAATTTCATGATTGCAATCACCATCTGCAGTGATTTTGGAGCCCCCCAAAATAAAGTCTGCCACTGTTTCCCCATCTGTTTGCCATGAAGTGATGGGACCAGATGCCATGATCTTCGTTTTCTGAATGTTGAGCTTTAAGCCAACTTTTTCACTCTCCCCTTTCGCTTTCATCAACAGGTTCTTTAGTTCTTCTTTACTTTCTGCCATAGGGGTTTGTCATCTACATATCTGAGGTTATTGATATTTCTCCTGGCAATCTTGATTCCAGCTTGTGCTTCTTCCAGCCCAGCATTTCTCATGATGTACTCTGCATATAAGTTAAATAAGCTGGGTGACAATATACAGCCTTGACATACTCCTTTTCCTATTTGGAACCAGTCTGTTGTCCCATGTCCAGTTCTAACTGTTGCTTCCTGACCTGCATACAGGTTTCTCAAGAGGCAGGTCAGGTGGTCTGGTATTCCCATCTCTTTCAGAATTTTCCAGTTTGTTGTGATTCACACAGTCAAAGGCTTTGGCATAGTCAATAAAGCAGAAATAGATGTTTTTCTGGAACTCTCTTGCCTTTTTGATGATCCAACAGATGTTGGAAATTTGATCTCTGATTCCTCTGCCTTTTCTAAAACCAGCTTGAACATCTGGAAGTTCATGGTTCACGTACTGTTGAAGCCTGGCTTTGAGAATTTTAAGCACTATTTTGCTAGCGTGTGAGATGAGTGCAATTGTGCGGTAGTCTGAGCATTCTTTGGCATTGCCTTTCTTTGAGATTGGAATGAAAACTGATCTTTTCCAGTCCTGTGGCCACTGCTGAGTTTTCCAAATTTGCTGGCATATTGAGTGCAGCACTTTCACAGCATCATCTTTTAGGATTTGAAGTAGTTCAGCTAGAATTCTAACACCTCCACTAGTTCTGTTCGTAGTGATGCTTCCCAAGGCCCACTTGACTTCACATTCCAGGATGTCTGGCTCTAGGTCAGTGATCATATCATCATGATTACCTGGGTCATGAAGATCTTTTTTGTATAGTTCTTCTTTGTATCCTTGCCACCTCTTCTTAATATCTTCTACTTAGGTCCATACCATTTCTGTCCTTTATGGTGCCCATCTTTGCATGAGATGTTCCCTTTGTATCTCTAATTTTCTTGAAGTGATCTCTAGTCTTTTCCATTCTATTGTTTTTTCTATTTCTTTGCACTGATCACTGAGGAAGGCTTTCTTATCTCTCCTTGCGATTCTTTTGAACTTTGCATTCAAATGGGTATATTTTTCTTTTTCTCCTTTGTTTTTTGCTTTTCTTCATTTCACAGCTGTTTGTAAGGCCTCCCCAGACAGCCATTTTGCTTTTTTGCATTTCTTTTTCTTGGGGATGGTCTTGATCCCTATCTCCTGTATAGTTTAATCTAATACAATGTTATGTTATCAGTTATATTTCAATAAAGCTGGGAAAAATCAAGATCATTGAATTACCCACTATGTTTTCTTCTAGGATTTTTAAAATTTTTTGTTTAGATCTACAATCTGTTTTGAATTACCATGGAAATGCACATTACAATTACAATGACATATACAATACCCAATACACAATAGAAAGCCCAACAATTCCAAATGTTAGCAAGGGCACAGAGCAACTAGAACTTTTATACATCACTGGTAGGATAGAAATACCACAGTCATTTTTAAGAAAAGTTTGACAATCTTTTTTATACAAAGAAAAACAAATATTACATTACTACTCAGCAGTTCCTCACATAGGTACTCCCCAAGAGGAAATACAGTGAAAGTAAGAAGTAAAAGTGTTAGTTGCTCAGTCATATCCAACCCCATGGGTGCTCCTCTTTCCAAGGAATTCTCCAAGCAAGAATAGTAGATTGGGTAACCATTCCCTTCTCCAGGGGACCCAAGGATCAAATCCGGGTCTCCTGTAAAGAGGCAGATTCTTTACCGTCTGAGCTACTGAGAGAAAACATAAACATAACATAAACATATATCAGCTCAAGGACTTACACAAGAATATTTTCAGCAGCTTTATTCTTAACAGTTCCAAACTGAAAACAACCTGTATTTTCATTAATCGGCAATAGACTGTCGACTATAGAATGGAATGCTGAGCAATAAAAAGGAATGGATTACTGATATATAAAAGGACATGGATGAATCCCCAAAACATTGGATTAAGTGAAAGAAGCCAGATGCAAGAGACTACACAGTGAATTGTTCCATTTTTATGAAATTCTTGAATAGTCAAAATGAATTTATAGTGACAGAAAGCAGATCAATTATCACCTAGAACCAGGGCAGGAATTATTAGAAAGGGACTTAGAGGCATTGTTTGGAAGGGTGATTACATTTCGTATACTTGTCAAAATGTACATTTGCAATGGGTGCACCTTATTGTAAATAAACCATTTCTTAGTAAAGTGAATTTAGCAAAATGCAGAAGCTCAGTAAAGACATTAAGACTTGGGGTTGAGCTTAGAGTGTGATTTACATAAAGAGTATTGGAAGTCCTAAAATTATGAAGAAATCATAGAGGTAGATGAATGCCAAAGGCAGATCATTGGAAAGTACCTATCTGTTAGTGACTAAAGGAGGCAGAGAGAATAAGAACTCTCAGAAAGATGATTAAAGTCTCAGGAACCAAGAGAAAAGAGTGAGGGGAAGGCACATGGCGCTGGGTGCCTGTATGAAAGGTCCACTGTCCCTGGCTGAATGAACGGCCAGGTCAGGAAGTCCAGAGATGCAAAGCAGCATCAAGCTCCAGTGGAGGATAAAAACAGCAGAGCTGACTTTGGGAAACTGTTCGAGTAATTGAAGCACTGGTGAATCACTTGGTGCTCAGCTTTTAGATCATTAAACCCCAACTCTTATGGAAGTACCTGAGCTTTCCTATCAGTAGCATCGGTGCTAGAGTTGAAGGCTACAGAATGCAAAATAGCAAAACAGACTCTCTCCTGACGAGGACCTGGAAGACAGCCAGGGAAATCACATCACTAGAGCCACATTAGCAGATCTGGAAAAGAGAGGTGGATGGATGTCAGCCGCTATGGAAAGCTGAGCTGACATGGAACAGTTCCAATCAGTGTGGGCAAAAGAAGGCTGGCGAGGCCATTCTGAAGCCCCGCTTCAAATGGTATCCACAGCGTGGCGCCATCGACAGCTATAGACCTGCAAGACCAGAAGGCTGTGCTCTGCGTGGCTGATAAGTGAAACCGGGAGTCTCACAGAGTGTCCTGTAAACAGCTACTCCCCAGTGAGAACCTCACAGAAGTACCCACTCTGGGAAACGCAGTAACACGTTTGCCGGCATCTTTGGGCTCTCAGTGGATACATCGGAAACTGGGCTGTGTAGTCTGGCAATTGTTAAAAGATGTGAGCTCATCTTGTTTCCTGACAATACGTTATTTTTAAAACTGAAAGATGAAACTAGTGTTAAATCCCAGGTCTCCACTTGAACAAAAATGTTTGTGGGGAGAACTGTGTACTCTGAGGACCAGTTGGGTGGCTATTTGTGTCTCAGAGCTGAATCAGACTGGCCAAAGAGAATTAATTAGTTCCTAACATTTTAATACAACACAGGCAAGGAAGAAAGACAACAGATGACAAATGCTGAGTAAAGTAAAAGAGCTCTGGAGGGTCGGGGATCTTTAGTTTAATGTAACATTGAATTTAACCTTGAATGTTATTATTGTTATTATTACACCTTTCTGTAATTACTCCTTTGGAAGTCCTTTTCTGTTTTTAATAGAGATATAATTGATATATAAGACTGTATTTGTTTCAGGTGTATAACATAATGATTTAGTACGTGTGTATGTTATGAAATGATCACCCCTAATAAATCTAATTAACATTCATCATATATGCAGTTACAATTTTTTTTCTTGTGATGAGTATTTTTAATATCTAATCTCTTAGCAACTTTCAAATATGCAATACAGTATTATTAACTACAGTCACCATGCTGTGACTTACTTCCCCATTAGTCAGGGTTGACTGATTTCCCACCTCTGGGCTCTGCCAGTCTGTCCTCTGTATCTATGACTGGAAGTACTTTTCTTGTTAATATAATTACCTAGGATCTTTTGAGCTAAAAGAGAATAATAATTTTACCTACTATGAGCTAAGTTTTGCTGGGGTTGAGACAAAAAGATGAAAAGACAGTGTTTTGATCTCACGTAGATTGGTTGGTATTGAGAGAGGTTGGTATTAGGAAAGAAAACAGGTAAGCAAACAGGAAGCAAAAATTATAAACATATGTAAAGCACAGACCTATCACAGGGGAGAATTGCTGATGAATAGTAGATCATGGGGTGGGGAGCGTGAGGAAAGGAAGACCTTGGAAAAAAAAATAGAGTTCTGAAGCATAACTAGAAATAGTCCAGCTAGAAGAGCAGGGGCCACCAAGCCATTTCCGGTAGAGGAGTGAGTTTGGGCAAAGATCTAGAAGCATGCGACGATGTGGATAATAAATTCTGTAACTCCAAGGGTCTCTGTATTGCCAAAACAAACTGTGTGAGAGTGAATAAGTGGAGATGAGGCGGGAATGATGAGGCAAAAACAATATCATATCTTACAATGCTGTCCCTGTCTTGCTAAGACACTTTAATTTAGAGGTCCTTCTGGTAGAAAAGGAGATAAAATCAGTCAATCTCAAGATAAATCAACCCTGAATACTCCTTGGAAGACTTATGCCGAAGCTGAAGCTCCAGCATTTTGGTCATCTGACTCATTGGAAAAGCCCCTGATGCAGGGAAAGATTGAGGGCGGAAGGGGAAGAGAGTGTCAGAGGATGAGATAGCTGGATGGCATCACTGAGGCAATGGACATGAACCTGGGCAAACTTCAGGAGATGGTGAGGGGCAGGGAAGCCTGGTCTGCTGCAGTCCATGGGGTCTCAAAGTCAAACACGACTGGGTGACTGAACAATAACAACTGGTAGAAAAATTCTGAGTCTGTAATGCTATTGAGGCCCAGAACAAGTTAAAATGATGTGCTCTAGTTTAGTTCCTAAGCATGGAATACCAGCCTAGAACATGGTGGGAGTTATATAAAATAAACATTAGAAGTTTAAGAATTTAGAATATGTCCCATATTATATTCCAGACAACTTCCCAGAAGTAAGTACTATGATTATCCTCATTTTACAAAGAGATTAAATGATTTACTCAAGGTTACATAGTAGTAACAGCAGAATTGGGACTTTGACCCCAGGCAGATCAACTCCAGAGCTCACACTCTGGCCTTTTATTATAGCAAACAATATTCCACTAAAGCAGGTTAAGTTCCAATACTTTGGCCACCTGATAAGAACTGACTCATTGGAAAAGACCCTGATGCTGGGAAAACTGAAGGCAGGAGGAGAAGGGGATGACAGAGGATGAGATGGTTGCATGGCATCACTGACTCAATGGACATGGATTTGAGCAAACTCTGGAAGATAGTGAAGGACAGGGAGGCCTGGCGTGCTGTAGTCTATGGGGGTCACAAAGAGTCGGACACAACTCAATGACTGAACAACGACAACTAATATTGGGCCAGAGTCTCTGAGTGACTACCTCAGAATTATGGTCAAAGCCTTAAAATTTCGGGATACTGAAGTGTACAGAAGTATTTAGGGGGTAATATTTATTTAATAGAAGTGTTTTTAATCTATTGCAGTAGTTTAGTGATTTTAAAGAATCTGATCCAAATCCTTATAAAAGAAAATTATTGTCATAAAATTTTATTTTCAAGGCATCAAACCATGTAACTCCATAAATTAAGGCTTATTACCCTGAGATGCTGGCTTTTTTCTGGGTTTCTTTGGACAGGTGCACACTTCTTTCCATAAATGGCATAATTATTAGTCAAGTATATTTCTATTATTTGTAGCTTACTGTGGCTTAAAAAAAAACTTGTTTGTATGTAAAAAGCTTGAAAAGGCGGAGGGTTAAAGTGATTTTGAGACTCCTCCAGGACAGTGGTTTCAGTGAAAGTGTTGCTCGGTGAGGAAATGTTTAAAAGGGCCACTGTCGTCTTCATCTTTATTTCTAAGTTGTCTAAGTTCACTTAAAAGGCAGACTGGGGAGGCATGTGGACTCAGATGATAACAAGTTCAGACCTTTCATGATAATTTTCTCAGGAATGAAAATCAAAACAAAGACAAATAAAGCTGAGTGCTAAAAAGATGATGGCACACCACATAACTTCCCTCTGGTTTCTGCTTCTAAATTCTTTATCTAATTTAATGGAAACCAGCACAAACCTGACAGGTCAGCAGCGCGATTAAAGATCTCCCTAGTCATTAGGGTGAGGGGAAAACAGCAGTCTCTCAGCTTCATTCGTTTCGCTGTTTCCTTTATAGATTTGCATTTGTAGTCAGACTTCCCTGAGTGAAAACACAGCCTGTATTTTGACATGCAACTGCCATGTGGTGAGAAATGTATTTAAAAATAATTGTAAACATTTATCTATTTGTACAGTATTTCAGCAAGGTGACTCCTGAGCTATTATTAATATATGTCCAAAGTATTGTTCACTCGCCTTATTTTTCATAGGTGTATTTACTTAACATCTTTGAAATGCTAATGGAATGTAGCTAAATCAGGTCTAGAAACTTCACTGAGATCTTAATTCACTTGGTGGCTTAAGGTGCTTAGCGTTACTCTGTATTACCTATACTTTGGAAACTTATAAAACCTCACAGCACTAGTTCATTTTAAAGGCATGCATTTCTTGGGGGAGTTTTCTGCATAATAGGCTTCCAAGAGGGAAACAAAATTCAAGGACACATTTAAACAACCCTCCTAAAATACAGCATCGGTAGCATATGATTTTGTTAGGTTTCTATACTGAATATAGGATGTCGGTAGTTAGATTATATACTTGCTCTTTAAAATCAGTATTAAAGCAATTATTTTATAATAATCCTGTTACTCATAGTATAAATAATAGATGATACAACTTACCTATATAAACTTTACAAATCAATACAACGTGCTAACTATAACACAGGAGAAATAATAATTTGTATAATTCACATTTCATTGTAAAAATCTTCAGAACTTCAAAACTTTACTTGTGTCCCAATGAAGTGATCAAATGTTTACAGTTGCTAAAAGGGATATTTGTATTTGGAGAAATAAGACGGAAATTTCACAAAAAGTCAGGAGCAAAAGAAAGTTCAGAGGCAAACATCAGAATAAGAGCTAGAATAGTCAGCTTATATTAGAGCCTTGCAAAAACACTTTCACGTTGTATGTCAAGTTGTTCCAGGTTCAAATCATTATAAACAGGGGTTCCTTTCTTATGCATATCCCAGGGAGACTGTCTCACATGTTGGAAGATGTTTATGTTCTTGGCCCTGGGCCTGTAAATGCAAGCAGCTGCCCCTCATGCCCATTTTTCAGCACACTAAAAACGACCCAACAAATATTCACAACAGCCTGTAGGGGGCAGTGTCAACTCTATTAAGAACCAAACTGACTAGAACTGTTTTTCCACGGTAACCATTAACACACACACACACACACACACACACACACACACACACACACTGTATTCAAACTATATATGTATAGCTATACACGCATATTCACTTCATGTATTTTGAATCAGAATTAAATTTGAGAAATAACTAAATCAAAATGTTTATTGTGCATCAGCATGAAAGCATGACTCACTGCACTATGCTGTGATGAAATAGCACCCTTAGCTCTAAGTGCCCTTGTCCTACATAGATCCCTTCAGCATGCACTGATGGAGTCACTCAGTATTGCAAAGCACTGAAAATAATCCTCATCTGCACTGAAACTTTTTTCTCATAGACATTTCAATTCAATAGAGGCTAACAATGAATAATTTCATTTAACATCTTAGCCAGTACTTTTCTCAAGTGTGAGAAGAACTGAGTCAACAGATGAGAGCTGAAGTTGAGTCAGTGGACGATAGCTGAGAAATTAATTTCTACAGTGCAGCAGACTCTAACTCTTAGTACTTTGATAGACTGTCATGTGACTAATCTATTACTACCTGAGTGAATCCAATAAAAGAAATGCAGAAATATAAAGTGAATAAACACTTGTCTTTAGAGCCAAGTGTTCATCACCCAGTCGTGTCTGACTCTGCGACCCCATGGACGGGAGCCCGCCAGGCTCCTCTGTCTATGGGATTCTCCAGGTGAGCATCCTGGAGTGGGTCGCCATTTCTTTCTCCAGGGGGAAACTCAGTTAGTATTCAACTTGTTTTCCAATTATTTAGTCATTAAGATGAATAACAAAGACGAACATCAGATATGAACCAGTGTCTCTGAACAGGCACATAGAGTCGTGAGTTTCTAGTCAGTTGCGATAAGTAATAGTGGAGGTGATTACAGTCTTTGTGATATTCTGTGAAGGCATAATCACAAAAGTGCAGAGCTTTTTCCTGACACAGCCTGCTCTACAACCTCTGCCATGTGTCCCTTACTAGGCTTCAGATTTCTCATCCATAAAAGAGGGATAATAATTATTCTCTCCTAGCAGAGATTTTATAGGGCAGAATGGAGGTCGATTTCACAAAATGCACAGCCCACGCTTCCCTGCAGAGTTCTCAGTGAGCACTGGCAAGTGTTGTAATAGTTACTGTTCTTCCCATGCTACTAAGGGTTCTCCTCTTGTGTTTCTTGAACATATCTTCTTGAATTAACACTGTATTCTTGACACTAATTGATGGCAATATCATTATGTTCGTTCTGCAGCCCCATGAGGGGAAAAAGTGCTGGACTGCACTTTTCCTCAGCTTGTGATATATTTAACCAGTTATACCACTACTGGTTGTTGAGTTTCACTGGTTATTGCTGTGAGGGATACCATTGATATACTCACTATTTGTTCAGGCCACCATCTTCAAATTGTGTTCCATAGTCAGGTGTCTTTGTAGTTGGCTGGTATATCCTGGGAGGGTGAGTGAGGAAGGTATCTTTAACTCACCAAGACAGCTCTGCCTCACTGTCCATAGGTTTCTGTACAATATTTTATTTGAACAAAAGGATCCTTGGCTAAAAGGTTTGAAAACGATTGCTTCTAGATCATAGTTTCTCCAAGCATGGCATGAGAATCCCAGTATTTGGTGTAATGTTAATATCTATAATATTGTAATACCGATACTGTGGTTTCTTGCATGGTGGCAGACACTTTCAGAGGATGCGGGATACGAATGTGTGTAAGAAATTATACCTGCCTTTGAGCAATTTAGATGAAGAGCTTTGAAAGCTTGCAGGATGACTCAATTCTGTTTTGGAAATGAGAGAACTTCTTGTCCAAATGGTAACATTTGAACAGGTTCTTGAGTAATTAAAAAAATGTGTCAGGGTTAATGGGGAAAGGGAATACAGGAAGAGAGAAAAGCAAATTGCAGACTGATTTTAAGCAGTTTTTTTAAAAAGGAGCTTTAACAGGACTTAAATGAATGCAGGTATGGAACTGGAGTTGCAATAGATCAGGGAGACAAGGATGATAGTGAGATTTCTTTCCTGAATAGCTAGGGAATGAGATGGCTCAGGGAGAGCATGTAGAATAAGACTGGAACAGGATTGAAAATGGAAGCCTGTAAACTGTGACCTCTACCACTAAAGGGAAGGAAAGACAATGAACAGGGAGGACCAGTCAATGAAAGAGAATAAGGAGGGAAAGAAGGAAGATGAGGAAAGGAGATTATACTCTTAGGAAATCAAGATTTTTCAGATCATGACTGCTGATCATAATAATGATGCAGAAATATCTGACCAAATGAAGGTTGAAAGTCACCCTCATAACTGTGCAAAAAGAAGTACCTGGTGACCATTTTACCTGTACTTGATGGATGGAAATCAGAGTGGAAGGAGCTGAGTTGTTAGTGGGAGTTGAAGAAATAGATGTCAGGGTCAAGGTTGTGTTTTCCACTCAGTTTGATGTAGATTTGAAGGAGGAAGTAAGAATGGTGGGTGACAGGAGGTAAAAAGAAGAAAAGCTTAGGATGTGTACAAAGAAAACGGACATTTCTGAAGCACATACAGTGCATAGAATTTCACTTGCAAATATGTGAACTTTGAGCACATCTATAGGCTAAAAGGAACGAGGGAGTAAGAAAACGAAATGACAAAAGAAAAGAAAATTAGAGATGATGTAAAGAGGAAACACCAAGAGGGAATTTGTCTTTCCTGGAACAGGCATCCTTGGAATGGGTTTGAAGAATGTAATGCTTGAATATTTGGCTGCAGAGTTTCTGGAATTTTCTCAGTTTGGGTGTCTGTCTGACCTTAACGGAGGGCTTTTCTAAAAGAGAAATAGACTCGTTAAAAACGACAGTTTGACTCTAATAATAGCTAACACTTATAGGATGCTTCCTCTGTGCCAGACACTCTGCTAAGCGCTTCATCTGCATCGATGCTTCTATCCAACAACTCTATATGGAGATATTATTTTTAATCCCCATTTTATACTAGAAGAAACTGAAGCATAGAAAGTT
Source organism: Redunca redunca (assembly GCA_006410935.1). Classification (NCBI taxonomy): domain Eukaryota; kingdom Metazoa; phylum Chordata; class Mammalia; order Artiodactyla; family Bovidae; genus Redunca; species Redunca redunca. The sequence goes on from SJYQ01004476.1 coordinate 266,954, forward strand.
GAAGTCACATTCTCCAGGTCACATAGAATATGGCAGAGCTAAGAGCTGAACCCATGCAGTCTGTAACCAGAGCTTGTGTTTCCAAATCCTGTGTTAAACTGTCCACCCAATAGTATTTCTACATGAATTACATAACTATTCTCAGCCCACTTGCTCTTATTCTAGACTCAGAATCAAGTTTCAGCTATTTGGTTTTCTGCTGTACTTCAGGAAAGGTGCACTTGACTTCAAGAAGCTCATGAATATCAAAACCTTAATCACAGCTATTTGGATGACATGAGTTCATGCTTTACAAACCAACCATGGCCCTAGTTATATTAAAATCAAAGTTGCAAAATAAAGAAGCATTCTTCAAAACCTTGTCTGCTTCATTTAGATAACAGTATGCAGAATGAATGGAAAGATAAAAATGCTCGGAATTTACCATTTCCTTTTCCTTTTTAAAATTTGAAACCCCTTGGTATTATGGATGATATCATCAAGCAGTTTGGTCTGAATATGCTCCATGCTGGACTCTGCAGATTACCCAACTAATGACATGCACACTCCTTGCCATTGTGACACCTCTCTTCTCTCAAGTGGGAATTTCAAGTGACAGACTAAAGCTGTTTGCTATCAATTTTGCAAAAAAACACATCTGCCAGATAGCCAAGATTTAGTTCAGAGACAGAAATCAATTAATATTCTAATTTGTTACCTGTCATTAGCATCACACCATATTATGCTAAGTCAAAAGTGATAACCTTTATGTAACATATGCTCCTAAAGGAATTTGATTTAGGGAATATGTTTCATTTCTGTGGAGTGTTGCTCCCTGTGTATAAATCCCATTAGAAATTTCAATTACACAGGCAGTAAAAATTGTGATGGATTAAAATGAAAGTGTAAAATAAGCAGTTGCACATTTATCATAAAGCCGTATGGCTGTATTTATGATTTAGTTTTTCTAGTTATTTGCCAAACCATTTAAAATTTTAGGTATTTCAGTTGTTTTTTCCCCATTAAAAAAAATCAAGGAGAGAGCTAGGAGCATCATATTTCTAAGAGATGTTACCTAGATTCTCTGACCTTCTACTATTTTAGGTTGCTGGTCAAAAGTAAATCTCCACAGAGGAAGACTGATGACCTGATCTGATTTCCAGCGCCCAAGAAAGAAATACAGGAACGTGATAGTGGCTTGGGAGGAAGGAATGAAATAAGATTAGCCAAGAGAAAGAAAAGGGGAGAGTTGCACAGATATTTTCCCCTGTTGATTCTTTTCCTGTTGATGGGACAGGGAGGAAAATATAAAGTATAGATGGCGCTACGTGGAAAAGGCTAAAAGATAAAGTTATCACTATAAATATGGAAAAAACTTGTTTTTTCAATGTGAATGACACAGTCAAGCATTGAAATGATGCTTTCTTTGGTGTTAGAAATCAACTTTTAAACATTTATTATACTTGATTTATAATGTTGTGTTTGTATCTACAGTACAGCAAAGTGATTCAGTAGTAATATTTATACACTCTTTTTCATATTCCTTTCCATTATGGTTTATTACAGGGTATTGAATATAGTTCCCTGTGCCATACAGGAGGACCTTGTTTTTCACCTTAAAATTTTTTCAGATGCTTTAAAATTACAGCCTTTTAAGGATTCAAAATCTAAGAGTGGAGGTTCAGCATGTAAGCAAATCAACATTGAATGATTCATTCATTCTCTTGACAAATAGAAATTGGGTGCCCCATATATATTAAGGATCACCAGGGTGGAGCCATGCATAGAACAGAACCAGAATTTTCCCTTCATACAGGTCACATAATTTTGAAGAGAGCCAGAACAATTTAAAAACCAATAATAAAATACACAGTATTTAGAATGGTGCTAAGCAATCCAGTGCGAAATAAAGCAAGGGGGAGAGGACAGGAAATGCTGATGAAGCTGGGATGGGGTGAATGGGTTATAATTTTGAATAGCATGGTTGGGGAAGTCCTCATGAAGATGACATTGGGTGAAAGCCTAAAGATAAAGTGAGAGAATGGGTATTTAATGGGAACATGAAATCCCACTGTTGTGAACGCTGCCATTGCCTCTTATATTGTTGACCCCTCCAGAGAAGGAAATGATGCTGAAGACAAGGCAGAATATACATTTGATTTGGTGTTAGTCATTGCTTTCTCTGCTTCCCTCCAACACAGTTCTTTTAAAGCAAGCATTTTGATAAAATAGCCAAGTGAGAGTTTGCCCTCATGATAGATGCATTTAGTTTTTGCCCTGTAATTATGACCTCAAAGTCCTATCAAAAGTTAGCTGAATCAGTCCATTAGCTCAGCAGCAGAGAAAGGAAGAGAACCCGAGAGAGCCTGTGTTTCCCCTTTAGGGCTCACTCTCCTGGGGCCTTCTCTACCTTCCCTAGGCTATGAATCTTCACGCTGAGGATGGAAACTACTGATAACTGTGCTGAGTATTTTTCAGATGTATTTGAAGTCATTAAAAGTGGGTGAACAGATCAACAAGTTGTTAGTTCCAGGGAGGATAAGATTCCTTGCAGTTTAATTCAGTGTCCTTATAGAATCTTTCTCTTACGAATTTTGTAAATCTCTCATCTAGATTATTGCAACAACCTGCTTTATTTTTTCTCCTTGTCCCCCTAAGCATATTTTAACACGATAGCAAGAGTGAATTTTAAATTTTTATTTATTTTTAAGCTTTTTTATTTTATATTGGAGTATAGCTGATTAACAATTTTGTGATATTAATAGTTTCCAGTGGACAGCAAAGGGACTCAGCTATACATATACATGTATCCATTCTCTTTCAAACTCCCCTCCCATCCAGGCTGCCTGATTTTTAAGAAAAGCCTCTGTGAGATCATGGGATACCTCTGCTCAAAATGTTCCAAAGGCATTTTATTTCACTCAGAGTATAAGCCAGTTTCCTCAGAACAATTCACAAGGCTCCGTGTCTTGGAGGCTCAGGTTTGCCTTCCGCCATTCTCTACTTTGCTTTATTCCACCAAAGGCGCACTGCGTTCCTTGCTGTTCCAGGTGGATTCTTGCCTAAGGACCTTGTACTTCACAGGTTTTAGAACTTTCTCCTCCAGGTTTCCTTACAAAGGAAATCAGCTCAGATCATCCGAGCAAATAATAACCTTCTACCCCCTACCCCTTTGCCTTTCCCACTTTACTCTCCTGTTTTCCATATATTATTTGTTATTCCATGATGGACCATATACATTTCCCTTCTTATTGATTATTTCTTTTATGAGGGCCAAAACCTGTTTTCCCATTAGACACTAGATAAGTATCTGTGTGTTTAGCCACTCAGTCATGTCCAACTCTTTGCAACCCATGGACTGTAGCCCGCCAGGCTCCTCTGTCCGTGGGATTTCCCAGGCGAGGATACTGGAGTGTGTTGACATTCCCTTCTCCAGGGGTCTTCCTGACCCAAGGATCAAACCCAGGTCTCCTGCGTTGTAGGTGCAGTCTTTACTGTCTGGGCCACCAGGAAGCCCAGATAAGTGTCTAGTGTATAGTAAATGTTTACATATGAATAGAAAAGACCAACCTGTAATTTAAGATTTAAATTAAATGCCAGTGATTGGACTCAGTGCTACACACACTCAAACTTAGATTCAATTTATGGTTTCTTTCCAGATAACCACAAAGAAAATGTTAAAAATTGTGCAAAAATTTTTGAAATATTAACATATGAGTGAAAGAAAACTAAACTTGTAATAATGGGAACGTATGTTTTTGCTATTGTTTAAGAATAATCTTTACAACGGAGTAATTTCATAAATAAAGATATAAAATACAGCACAACCCATAAACATTAATATTCTCAGGGGAGAGAGAGAGACATTGAAGAAGGTAAAAAGAACCCACCTACATTAAACACAAGATAGTTTTCTTTATAAGTTGGATTTTCATTTATTAAGTATATTTAAATACTTTACCCCATTTCCAAGAATATACCTTTTTATTTTTGAAATACTACCATTCTAACAATAAAAAAAAATCAAAGATACGCTTATGTTAAGAAGAATTCTGCTTTTCGCTTCTAATGGGTAAATTGATTCTCAACCAGATATTTTTACACGAGTAACAATATGTAATACTCACATGGAATTTTATGCAACTCATTCATAAACTTCTCCTTCAGCTTGGAGAAGGCATCCTCCTTCCCTTCCCCGGGACTGGCTGGCTCCGTGGCGTTGTGGGGCAGGACCGTCGCCACGGTGGTGACTGGCGGGGCTGCCAGCGCCTCGTGATGACTCTCGCTCACCATCGTAGGTTCAGCTGAGACTGGGAGGGGAGGGAAGCAAAAAGGCACAGTTCAGAATGGCTTGCCCAACCCGGTGAGAGCTATTCCGGAGATGAAAGACAGGAGGGGGCACACCTGCTCACTGGGTAAATAGCATGGCATTAGCATATTACTTTATGCTGGCTCATGAAATATTTATGGAGCCACAGAGAAGGTTCTTCCCCAGAAGGGAAGGCCATACATAGTTATTGAAAGCATTCTCTCCTAACAATACAATGAAACTGTCAAATCTCTTTGTTACTTACGCAGGCAATTATTTGCTGTGTAGATTTAACTCTTTAACCCATGTCCTACTGAAATGCACATGAAACAATTATTGACAACATACATGCTCTGTATTCTAAACATTTTGTGTTTTTTACAAGGAAAGATGAGACAAAATATTTATATTAAAACTGCTGATAAATGATAGCAAACATTCAAAATGTTGGTCAATTTAAAAGTGTTTATAAAGAATACTATTGTAATATTGATACTCTAAGATTCCTGAATGTTATACAGAAATTAACTTTTGAATCTCATTTATTGACAGTATACTTTCCTCCCAGTTTCTTTTTTTTTTGACATTTACCATAGATAATATTGTGACCAGTAAGTCACCTGTCTTGCTGGGTGAATTTCTGAAACCACTGTAAATGTCACATGGTTGACTATATATATCAAAACACTGATGATAAAACATGACTTGTCTAATTATTTTAGTTTATTTGGCTTGATTATATTATTGAACTATGTTATTAAATTTATTTGATTACTTTAAATGTTTACCTAGATGAAACTGTTGATACTGATGATACCTTAGCTTTCACATTTCATGTGACTCAGCAAGACTTTAATTATATACACACACAAACGCAAACATATGCATAAAATATTTGTATGTATTAAAAAATGGATTTGTTCCTCTACTGTGAGAATCACCAGATGTGATATGCATCATTACTTGTCTCCATAGGGTAGTTGAGGATATTTGAGGAATTATGGTTTATTGTGGGATTTAAAGGAAATGATTGTGCTAAATAAAATAACTAAGTACAACAGTGTCATCATTAAATTAAAGGTATATTTTCTGTTTCAGCTCAATTTCTGTCATGTTCTGAGAGTGGAATGTCATTCCTGGGATGAGCCTGATGTTCAGCTGATTCCTCTAACTGGCTATACACTTGTTCACAGCTTTTGTGCACACAGATGTTTGGATCCTTTCTCTTGGATTACTAAATATTTTCATATTTTCCCTGTTTATTCTGGAATGTTAGACATTTCTATATGTAAGTTGAATGGTCCAAAAGACAATAGGAATAATAATTCATGTTAAAGAGAGTCAACATGTAGAAAATGACCTTAAAGTTTATTCAGTATTTTTTGCTGTTGTTGCTAAGGAAGTAAATGAATGTTTCTGTAATTTGCAAAAAAGATCCTTTACAGACATAAGGTATGCCTGGAAGGTGTTTCATTAAAAAAGGTGATATCTATAAACTTGTAAATTACTAACCAATGATATTACCCCAACTTTTTCTGATTTAAAAAAAATCAAGAAAAGATTATGTAAGAAATATACAGGCAATACTTCTTTTTAGTTAATGTATACCATGTGAAATTAAAAAGTCTTTTGCAAGTTATAAAGATATAAGGGGCATTTAAGGATCTAATATACTAACAAAGCCTAATTGCTGAATTTNAGTCTTTTGCAAGTTATAAATATATAAGGGGCATTTAAGGATCTAATATACTAACAAAGCCTAATTGCTGAATTTATTTTTATTCTTTTATATTCTGAGAGGTATTATCTGTAAATAACAAAACTAAGAATAGTTGTGTTGCTCTTGAAAATGCATATTTATGTAAATAAGATGCTTATGAAGAAGCATCATTCTTGATTAAAAAAAAGCCAACAATTACTGAGGATTTGATAAATGGCTTAGATATAGGAAATCAGAGTTCCCATACTACTCCCATGAGATAATTGTAATTAGCACCCACTTTACAGGTGAGGAGACTAAGACCAATTGGTTCGTAGACAGTAGTAATTAGTGGGGTTGAGATTTGTACCTAGGTGTCCTAGCCACTAGTATCAGAGATATGTATACTATGAGACTAAAATCTAGTAAAACTGTTTTTTGAAAGAGCTTTGGACCATTGCCCTTAGTAATTAGTACGTTGTGTATTGTACTCCAGTATACACACTCTCCCACTATATGTTATATTTGGAGCACATTTCACATTAGGAAACTTGTCCTTGCTATATGCGAAATATTCTGATATATTCCATTCTATTCTGTTCTATTTTAGTAAATTCTAATTATGCTTATTAGCTTCACAAATCACTATTGGTTTCATAACTGTTTGGAAAATCACTATAGTAAGGGACCTATTAAGATACAATAATACTAAATGAGGCTAATAAAAACTAAAGATGCCATTTACTAAGAATTTACTATGTGCCAAAATGCTGGCATTGATTTTTAAATATAATATCCTCAATCTCTCTCTGAAACTCTGAAAAGTAACTTGGTCTTATTTTATAGGGGAAAAAAAAGGATTGTGAAGAGATTAGGTGACTTGTTCTACACAGATTTAGCCTGATCCAAGGTTAAATCTTCCACTAATCTTCTTCAATAATAACATTTAAGTGTTATTAAGCAATTAAATCAGTACTGGAAAGGTATTTTATGACTTTCTTTTGAGTTGGAAAAAATTTTGCATTTCTATTCACAAGTTTACCAGTGAATAGAAAACAAGTCACCTTACTTTAGAAAAGAGATTGATTAATTTTAGAGGTATAGTTACTGAGTTTGTTAAAGTGGAATTTAACATCTTGGAGTGTGCCAAGAAAAATGTTATTGAATAGAAAAATAAATTCTCCCCCAGAAGAAAGCTGAAGGTCACNTAGTATATTCACATTTTTTAATGTATGTTTACATTGTCAACATATTGTAAGCCTAAATTATTTTAAATTATGCATAGGGAGAAAAGCTTTAAAATTGTTTTGCTCTTGAGGAAACTGTACCTTGCAAAAAGAGATTTATTTCCTAACGCCAGATTTTCAAAAAAATCCTTTACGATGTAATATGAAAAGCTAAACTGCTAGAAAGAAGGATTCAGCTACATGTTTAGCAAATATAATATGCAAAATAGTGACTGGGTAAAATAGAATGTAGAAAAATTTTTAAGGTATCATGAAGGCTAATACATTTATGGAATAAAATGAGGAAAATCAGGATTTTTGGTTGCCATGACAACTTCCCTCTGTTCCTTATATTTATTGTACTTAGTAGGACTTTAATTATGTCTATCTCTGGATCTACAAATTGATATGGATTTCTTGGCTTATACAGTGAGATAGTCTACCAACCTGCATCAACATAATGATTTTTGTTGAAAGAACTATTTCCATCTGTGTTTAAGTATTGCACTTTATCATTCAGTTCAGTTCAGTCATTCAGTTGTGTCCAACTCTTTGCGACCCCAAAATCACAGCATGCCAGGCCTCCCTGTCCATCACCAATTCCCGGAGTACACTCAGACTCACTTCCATCAAGTTGTTGATGCCATCCAGCCATCTCATCCTCTGTTGTCTGCTTTTCCTCCTGCCCCCAATCCCTCCCAGCATCAGAGTCTTTTCCAATGAGTCAGGTCTTCGCATGAGGTGGCCAAAGTACTGGAGTTTCAGCTTTATCATCAGTCCTTCCAAAGAAATCCCAGGGCTGATCTCTTTCAGAATGGACTGGTTGGATCTCCTTGCAGTCCAAGGGACTCTTAAGAATCTTCTCAAACACCACAGTTCAAAAGCATCAATTCTTCGGCGCTCAGCTTTCTTTACAGTCCAACTCTCACATCCTTACATGACCACTGGAAAAACCATAGCCTTGACTAGACGGACCTTTGTTGGCAAAGTAATGTCTCTGTTTTTGAATATGCTATCTAGGTTGGTCATAACTTTTCTTCCAAGGAATAAGCTTCTTTTAATTTCATGGCTGCAGTCACCATCTGCAGTGATTTTGGAGCCCAGAAAAATAAAGTCTGACACTGTTTCCACTGTTTCCCCATCTATTTCCCGTGAAGTGATGGGACCAAATGCCATGATCTTCGTTTTCTGAATGTTGAGCGTTAAGCCAACTTTTTCACTCTCCTCTTTCACTTTCATCAAGAGCCTTTTAGCTCCTCTTCACTTTCTGCCATAAGGGTGGTGTCATCTGCATATTTGAGTTATTGATATTTCTCCCAGAAATCTTGATTCCAGCTTGTGTTTCTTCCAGCCCAGCGTTTCTCATGATGTACTCTGCAGAGAAGTTAAATAAGCAGGGTGACAATATACAGCCTTGACATACTCCTTTTCTGATTTGGAACCAGTCTGATGTTCTACTTCCAGTTCTAACTGTTGCTTCCTGACCTGCATATAGGTATCTCAAGAGGCAGGTCAAGTGGTCTGGTATTCCCATCTCTTTAAGAATTTTCTACAGTTTATTGTGATCCACACAGTCAAAGGCTTGGCCATAGTCAATAAAGCAGAAATAGATGTTTTTCTGGAACTCTCTTGCTTTTTCGATGATCCAGCGGATGTTGGCAATTTGATCTCTGGTTCCTCTGCCTTTTCTAAAACCAGCTTGAACATCAGGAAGTTCACGGTTCACGTATTGCTGAAGCCTGGCTTGGAGAATTTTGAGGATTACTTTACTAGCGTGTGAGATGAGTGCAATTGTGCGGTAGTTTGAGCATTCTTTGGGATTGGAATGAAAACTGACCTTTTCCAGTCCTGTGGCCACTGCTGAGTTTTCCAAATTTGCATTTTATCATAATAGCATGCAAAATTAAAGAGCAAACAGGAGAAGAAGGTCAAAAAATATTGAAACATATATTATTACTAAGAAAATTCTTTGAATGTAGAAATGCTCCAAACTGAAAGTAATTCTTGCAGAAACTATTACAGAATCCAGGAGATACCACAGAATGTATTAGTATGCATTTTTGACATGGAGTGCAACATGTAGGGATTTTATTCCATCGGAATTTCCTTTGACTTCCTGTAAGTGTAGGTGAAAATCCTAAGAAGATGCCCTGTGCGTCCCTCCCCCCACTTCAGAATGAGGTCTTCATCTTCAGGGAGGGCTCTTGCCGACAACTCACAGCTGGAGAATCTCTCCTAAAGAAATGCCTTTGGCTAAAGGGAACTGCTTTGCCCAGGCTTAAACCCACTTCCCCAGGGACAGCCCACATCCAGTGCCTAGGATGCCGGTGGAAAGGTCTGTCCCCCTGTTTTAATTTGGTTCATCTATGAAGCGCCCTCTGGGATCAGCTAAAGGCTGTGGTAACTGCATCTCAGTTTCAGCAACCCTCCTTGCCTAAGCCTGCTTCCACCACTCTCTTAACATGGAAAGCATTCCCTAGTAAGCCATCTGACTCAGGGCAGCTTTCCAGGGAATCCAACTGATGATACCCACTCTGAAAGATTTTGGGGAAAAAAAAATAAACCACTGTCAAAAGCTTCATTTAAATTCTTTCCCAACCCAAGGATCCTTAGGCAGTAAGTGAACTCTCACAGCATGATCAAAACCCTCTACAAGTTTGCAAATGTTTGAATGCGAGGCTTCATGGGTACCGTCTCTCTCTTTATATATTTCCCTTGCAGGAAGTAAGAGGACAGCTAGAGACTGTATGGTCCCTGTCATGGCAGGAGAAAGGTGACTTCTGGTGATAATGCCAATAAAATGGCAAGAGAGAAAAGGCTGTTTATCAGAACTTAGAGCAAATGGAAGTGTAGCATGCAGACTATCTTTATGAAACCACAAAACATACAGGGCCCTGGGCCATTTTTCTTCAAAATATTGATTCAAAATATATCCAGGTATGTCCAGATTGTACCTATTTGTTTCATCACAAAAGTCTCCTAAGAGGTGCAGGAAGAATCCTGCTTAAGAGTATGGTTCTCAGCCTGTATCTCTCATAGATGTCTGCAAATTGTATACAAATGGGCCTGCTTCGCTTTACTTTGAAAAAAGAGTCAACATTCCTCCTCATTCCCACAAATGTCAGTTATGAATATTGCTGCTGCTGCTGCTGCTAAGTCACTTCAGTCTTGTCCAACCCTGTGCGACCTCATAGACAGCAGCCCACCAAGCTCCTCTGTCCCTGGGATTCTCCAGGCAAGAATACTGAATACCAAGATGTCCTTAATATGTGAATCCCAGTGCTTGCCCATCTGTAGCCCCTTTCCTCTGGAACTTCCTGCTCACAGACTCTAATGGCAGAAAAGGATCTATGTAGATTACACCATCACCCCATGGATGGAGCAAGTTTAAGGAAGAATGAATATCTAATTCAAAAGCACCGCACTTAGATGCTGGCCTGAGGCCAATGACACTCTTTAGCATGAAAAGCTGAGTGAGGCCAATAAGATTCTCTCCTTCAGGAACTGAAGCTATGAGATACCCTACAGAAAGTGAAGCATAGAGAAGAGAAGCAGCACGCATGCCGTCACAGAGTTAATAAGCAAGAGTCAGGGTTCCAAAGGCAGCTGATCCCAGGGCTCACGTCTATGACCACCGTGCAGTCCCTCCCTCTGGCTGTCCTGCTTGCTTTGGCTTGGTTTTCAGTTCTTTCTGAGTTTCACTACATAGTATCTTGCAAAAACTAATATTGATTGTAATTTGAGTATCTGTACCTTATTCATCAAGAAAGCATAATGAGAAGTAAAATCTGCTATGTGGGTTCACTAGGCTGAGTTGTTTCTGGAGTATCTGAATTTGCAGCCAGAGGTGCTGAATTCTGTTACTCGGTCCGCTCTGCATTCATGACTGGATGTGTGCGGAGGAGCGAAAGACCTGCCGAAGCTGAGATAGGGTGCCCCTATTGTGCAGGTTTATCAAAGTGCCTTGGAGACGCATTGGTAGTGCAGTGATTAAAACATTCAACTGTGAATACATTTTTTTCCCCACAATACGTTTTTCTCCACGTTTTTACACCTGTGAAATGAGGATTTATTTCCTGTATAATCAACGGCATCTCGCTATCACTGTCAGCCAGGCCTGTGCACACCCAACTGTCTTCTTACTTCCACTGATGTTCCAGTAACAAATCATTTAAGGGCCATTTGAGGAAGAGATCTGAATCCTGGTGGCGCTCTGAAGTTTTCTATTGAAAGCTCATACACTCAAAACTAGCAGAATGAGAGTCAAACACTTTGGAAGATTTTAGAAGCACTGATGGAACAATATTTAAAGAAATGCTTTATCGAACACTCTTGATGGCATGAAGGAAAATGGTGTGTAAGAAAAAGATGGGTATCATCAGCTTTGAGCTGAGGACAGATTTAGAAGTTTTTGTAATTTATTAACCAATCTCTTTTGCTTTTATTTTCCTTATTTGAATACACGAAAATGACACAAAATAAAATCTGTCTAAGTCAATGATCATTCAAAAAGAACAAAATAAAAATTCAAGTGATATGAAACAATTTCTTGACATAGTTTGCAGTACTTTTTCTTATTGGTCTATGAAATATTGCTGCATCTTATAATTAATGGTTTCTTAGAGTACATGAAATAGATATTTCCTAAAGAATAAGAGAAAGTGTTAGCATTGTTTACAAATAATATATTATAAAGTAATAAACTGTATAAAATTTTAAGCAAACTGAGTTTTTCATTCCCAGAAGATAAATCACAATTATATTTAATAACTATAGTCAACACAAATTTCAGAACTAGCTAAAATAAAAATGAATCCCTGAGCCAAATGAAAACCATATTCACAGTGACATAATTTCCCCCCTTAGGTCTATAATATAGAGAATAAAACAATGGAAACAATATCCAAGTCAAAACCCAAATACTGAATTACTGTGGTAATGATACCGAAAATCAAGAATTCTTATACAAATAGAAAATTTCCCACCTATAATAGGGAAAGAAATCTTGGAAACTGGGATTTCAGAGATGTTTCTAAAGCATTTAATAATAAATTCACAGACTTAACATTTTTTTCCTAGTAATCCACTTATGTCCACCCATTTCTCTACTAATGCAGTTTCAAAAACTATATTTTCAAAGCATCACTCAATAATGGAGAACTTTTATAGCTTTAAAAGGCCTCCCAAGATTTTGGTAAGAATGACAGGGTCATGGTCAAGAAAAGACAGCAAAAGAGCTATTTCAAATGCATTATAAAGACTTCAAGTGCATTTTGTAGTGTTTAAAAACGAGAGTTAAAATCTCCCTTTTTAATTTTTTGATTAAAAAAAGACATGAAAGCCTCGAGATGGAAAGGCGATTTTGCACTGATTAATTTGGCATAATTTTCATTAACAATGTCTTTGTGTACAATATTAATTGAAGTTACCTCTTGTGGTGTTGTTTAGTCACTAAGTTGTGTCTGACTCTTTTGTGACCCCATGGACTGTAGCCCACCAGGCTCCTCTGTCCATGGGATTTCTCAGGCAAGAATAGTGGAGTGGGTTGCCATTTCCTTCTCCAGGGGATCTTCCTGACTCAGAGACAAACCCGTGTCTCTAGCACTGCAGGCAGATTCTTTACCACTGAGCCATCTGGGAACCCCATCTCCTCTATACAATAAGATAAAACTTGATGCTTTTGGCAGTTTTGGAACCGACACAGGTTAACTGGATCAAGCCAACTGACTCTCAAAATGTTTTCTATAGCAGTAACAGAATAATCATTTGGAATGCCCATTCTCCATTGCCTTGCTGAAATCTTGCTCTTAACTCTTGCTGTTTCTGAGCTGCAGCACTTGAGATAAAATGTAGGCTTGTGACACAAAGCCCTCTTTGATCAAAGGATCAAACAGTGTGCAAACTGTCAGTTTTGTTACACAGGGAAGGAAAACTTTAAAATTCATCTATCCACAATTCAGATTGTGGTAAATACGATGGAAATTGCTGCAGTATCCAGTTAAAAACAGTATATTAATAAAGAAAACACCTAACACTTAATAAGCCTGTACTGTTAGCAGACATTTTTTGAGAGCTTGAAACATAGCTCATTTAATGCTCACTAACTAAACCCATGAGTCAGGCCATATCATATCTTTTATAGACAAGAAACTTTACCAAAGCTTGCATAGCTAGTAAATGTTGGAACAAGGCTTTGAATTGCAACAGGGCCCATGGAATTTTGCCTCACTAATAAATGAATACATGTTAAATGAATAAATTTTGTATGTAGAATGTGTCTGGCATGACACTGGGTGCTCTAGATATTTTAAGAAGTTCATTCACCATCTGTATGCATCCCTATGCAGAGGGATGCATATAGATGGTTTAAATCCAATGTGATATATGCTCTGGTAGAAATGATTATGAAAGACTGAACTGAGAGGACACACCAGGTAGAAAACCACACTAGGATTTAAATATCTGTGTTGTTGGTCCTGAAGGCTAAATTTATATACTAAATATATCAGATACGAAGTCTTAAAAAGTGATTTGGCTTATTCTTCCTGAATTCAACCTTCTATTAGTGTGCTAATGAATTCATTTGGGGATCTGAGACTTGAATGAACAATACACACAATTTACCAAATAATAATAAACAAGATCACGGGTTAGTTGCTTACCTAACAGTTATTCCTTCCTTCTGATTTTGGATAAGCCATATTTTTTTTAATTTTTTCCAGGTAACTACTACCCCTTATCCCCTGCTCATGGCTAAATCTTACTGTCTCTGTGTCAGTCATGGGCATCTCATACTTCTTCCCAATGGATGGTTAGTGCAATGGCAAGTGATCCAGTTTGGGCCTTTGTGGTATAAGAGGAAGTCTAATGGGACTTGGAAGTCTACTGGGTGATGTCTGGGAAAGTTTTTATAACTCCTAAAAATATATGCACAGGAAGTAATTTATCTTTCATTGGTTCGTGTTATATTTGTGTGTGGCAGCTAGAACTGCTTGTAACCATGTTGTGATCATGAGAGAATCTAGTAAAGAAGACGGATGCTTTAGGGGTAAAGGAGCTGAAAATTGAGAGGAATCATGGTGCTCAGGATAGGCTGAGCTGCTGCACTATTTAACCCTACAGCCACCATACCTTGGAACTTCTTGCAATGAGAGAGGATATATTTTCTTTATGGTTTAATCCATTTTGTGTTGTATTTGGTGTTGCCTACAGTCCTAGGTGGTACCAGTGGTGAAGAATCTACCTGCCAAAGCAGGAGACACAAGAGACAAATGTTCAATCCCTGGGTTGGGAAGATCCCCTCGAGAAGGAAATGGCAACTCACTCCAGTATTCTTGCCAGGAAAATTCCATGGTCAGAGGAGCCTGGAAGGCTATAGTCCATGGGATCACAAAGAGTTGGACACAGCTGAGCACACGTGCATGCACACTCAGAGTCAAAAGCTAGCAATTACAAACACTTTCTAACATGGTCTCCACAATGAAAAAAATGAAATATCTTCCACAGGCTTATTTTCTACTGTGCTATGCTAAGGCTGCTTGCTCATATTCTTTACTGTGTGTGTATCTGACCTCGTTTTTGATTCTTAGTCTAGGAGACACTCATTACATTTTATCCTAATCAGAAGAGACTCTTCTACATGCCATGAATTATGGTGAAGATCATAGTCCTGCATCCTACAGTGCTAGATAAATACAAACTGAACTGATTTGAAGTACCAGAAAATTTTTACTTTGTCATTGGTTATAATTTAGAAGATTTTAAAGGATTAGGTGATCTAAATTTGTACATTTTATTCAAATTGAATGATCTATGTTCCAGCATGCCAGTTCCTTAGTGGGTTCCTTTTCTTTTGCTTCTCCTCCTCTCACACTTAAGGATCACTGTGAAAAATATCGGAGAAGGCAATGTCTACCCACTCCAGCACTCTTGCTCGGAAAATCCCATGGACGGAGGAGCCTGGTGGGCCGCAGTCCATGGGGTCGCTAAGAGTCGGACACGACTGAGCGACTTCACTTTCACTTTTCACTTTCATGCATTGGAGAAGGAAATGGCAACCCACTCCAGTGTTCTTGCCTGGAGAATCCCCGGGACGGGGGAGCCTGGTGGGCTGCCGTCTATGGGGTCACACAGAGTCGGACACGACTGAAGCAACTTAGCAGCAGCAGTGAAAAATATGCCTTTGATAAAAACCATTATTGATAGTTTTTTTTTTAACCTTCATTTAGCCAGCAATTGGACTCAATGCCATTTCCATTTGAGTAGTTCTGTAACAGGACAGATGAATATATCGCAGTTTGTAACTTAGATCTTCAAAGGAAGAATTCAGTGTAATAGTTTGATGTTGAGAAACACTATCTGTAAATATCCTCTCATTTGCATAATCAGGCTTTCTGGCTTACTGACAGCAATATGTAGAGTCAAATTGCTTTTTCATTGTAGATTTAGTAATTAGAACACTGTAATTTTCTTGACATAAAGTCATTCTGTGTGTAGTCTTATCTCTTTAGGTTTTCTCTAAGCAAATGAATAACTTGATATTATGACATGGTGGAAGGAAACTGAAAAGTGATCTAAAGTACTTGTCCTGAGTGTGCCCATCTTCCTCTTTGAAAGCTGTGGGGTGACTTAATCTCAGAATGCCATATTACAACAACTTTCTGATATTCTCATAAGTATCTCTAGCTTACTGTGAAGCAACAGATGCAGGGAAGATTTACAACTTGCCCCATTGTGTAGCTCAAGAGCAGTGATGTTTAGAACCCCAGGTTTATTTAAACAACCTGGTTATAAACTATGATGCACTTGTTGGGAGAAAATGTTGATATTTAGCCAAACTTTTTTTTTCTCTCATGCCATTAATATGCAACTGCTTTTCCTTAAAACAGGTAATAGCAATAGCTGAATCTCAATTAATATCCAACTAAGAAGATATTTCAGAATGAGGGCACACTGTTACAGAGTCATTACTGAATGCCATATTACAGATAAACTAACACTTTCACCAAGGTACAAGTATACTAATAGCATGAATAAAATATGAGTGCTGATTTCAATCAACTAAAAGTCACCCTGTATTATAGAAGGTGAAATAGAGAATCAAATAGGAGCTATGACTTAATATCATTTCACTTGTTTACCAGAGATTTTATTTTTGGAAATCACCTGGGGACTTTTGAAATCAAAGACCAAATCAGTGAGAAAGAATAGCAACCAAAAAAAACAAAACAAAACAAAACAAAAAAACAAACCCAAACTCAAACCAAAAGACTGTGTGAAAGCTTTGTGCCAAACAAAGAAAGAAAAAGGAGGAATACTAGCAAAGCACCACTTTAAAATTAATGGAGTAAAATTATAAAATTGAAGTGAAATATGAGGGTTTTTATAGCAACAACTTCAAATCACATAATGTTCAAGGCTAGAAGTAGAAAGAACAGGCAAAATATAGCTCTATTAGAAACCTTCAATCTGCACAGGTGAAAAAAATAACATATCTAAAGGAAAAATAAATCAAAATGTAGGAATTAGGGTGTAAAAATGATTAAATCCATCAGGGGGCAAGGAGACCTAATCCAGGAATCGAACCCAGGCCTCCCACATCAGAGGCAGATTCTTTACTATCTGAGCCATCAGGGAAGCCTACCAGGTAAGTAGTGTAGTTAAAGAAGGAGCTTGTGAGCACACATGAGCTCATGGATGGCCAGCCTGACAGGGATCTCAGTTCTGATTCTTGTCATAGCTATAAACATAAGAGCATTCTAAGCCAGGGTTCCACCAAAACCAGACAAAGATGCCACAAAAAAGAAAACTACAGGCCAATATCACTGATGAACATAGATACAAAAATCCTCATATTAAAAACATATTAATTATATCATACTAAATGGATCTTAAAAAGATCATACATATCCTTACAAATAGCTGTGAAAAGAAGAGAAGCAAAAAGCAAAGGAGAAAAGGAAAGACATAAGCATCTGAATGGAGAGGTCCAAAGAATAGCAAGGAGAGAAAGGAAAGCCTTCCTCAGTGATAAATGCAATGAAATAGAGGAAAACAACAGAATGGGAAAGACTAGAGATCTCTTCAAGAAAATTAAAGATACCAAGGAAACATATCATGCAAAGATGGGCTCGAGAAAGGACAGAAATGGTATGGACCTAACAGAAACAGAAGATATTAAGAAGAGGTGGCAAAAATACACAGAAGAACTGTACAAAAGAGAGCTTAATGACCCAGATAACCACAACTAGAGCCAGACATCCTGGAATATGAAGTCAAGAGGGCCTTAGAAAGCATCACTATGAACAAAGCTAGTGGAGGTGATGCAATTCCAGTTGAGCTGTTTCAGTCCTGAGAGATGATGCAGTGAAGGTGCTGCACTCAATATGCCAGCAAATTTGGAAAACTCGGCAGTGGCCACAGGGCTGGAAAGGTCAGTTTTCATTCCAGTGCAAAAGAATGCTCAAACTACAGCACAATTGCACTCATCTCACATGCTAGTGAAGTAATCCTCAAAATTCTCCAAGCCAGGCTTCAGCAATACGTGAACCGTGAACTTCCAGATGTTCAAGCTGGTAAAGGAACCAGAGATCAAATTGCCAACATCTGCTGGGTTATTGAAAAAGCAAGAGAGTTCCAGAAAAATATCTATTTCTGTTTTATTGACTATGCCAAAGCCTTTGACTGTGTGGATCACAACAAACTGTGGAAAATTCTGAAAGAGATGGGAATACCAGACCACTTGACCTGCCTCTTGAGAAACCTATATGCAGGACAGGAAGCAACAGTTAGAACTGGACATGGAACAACAGACTGGTTCCAAATCGGAAAAGGAGTACGTCAAGGCTGTATATTGTCACCCTGTTTATTTAAGTTATACATAGAATACATCATGAGAAATGCTGGGCTGGAAGAAGCACAAGCTGGAATCAAGTTTGCTGAGAGATATATCAATAACCTCAGATATGCAGATGACACCACCCTTATGGCAGAAAGTGAAGAGGAACTAAAAAGCCTCTTGATGAAAGTGAAAGAGGAGAGTGAAAAAGTTGGCTTAAAGCTCAACATTCAGAAAATGAAGATCATGGCATCTGGTCCCATCAGCTCATGGGAAATAGATGGGGAAACAGTGTCAGACTTTATTTTGGGGGGCTCCAAAATCACTGCAGATGGTGATTGCAGCTATGAAATTAAAAGATGCTTACTCCTTGGAAGGGAAGTTATGACCAACCTAGATAGCAAATTAAAAAGCAGAGATATTATTTTGCCAACAAAGGTCCGTCTAGTCAAGGCTATGGTTTTTCCAGTGGTTATGTATGGATGTGAGAGTTGGACTGTGAAGACAAGACAACTGAGCACCAAAGAACTGATGCTTTTCAACTGTGGTGTTAGAAAAGACTCTTGAGAGCCCCTTGGACTTCAAGGAGATACAACCAGTCCATTCTAAAGGAGTTCAGTCCTGGGTGTTCTTTGGAAGGACTGATGATAAAGCTGAAACTCCAATACTTTGGCCATCTGATGCAAAGAGTTGACTCATTGGAAAAGACTCTGATACTGGGAGGGATTGGGGGCAAGAGGAGAAGGGGACGACAGAGGATGAGATGGCTGGATGGCATCACTGACTCGATGGACATGAGTTTGAGTGAACTCCAAGAGTTGGTGATGGACAGGGAGGCCTGATGTGCTGTGATGGGGTTGCCAAGAGTTGGACACGACTGAGAGACTGAACTGAACTAAACTGAATATGTATGAAAAAGATCATGCATCCTGACAAGTGAGCTTTATCTGATGGATGCAAGCTGTCTTCAATATTCGCAAATCAATCAATGTGATACATCACATTAACAAACTGAAGGATAAAAACCATATGATTATCTCAATAGATGCAGAGAAAGCCTTTGACAAAATTCAACACCCATTTATGATAAAAACTCTCCAAAAAGCAGGCATAGAAGGAACATATCTCAACATAATAAAAGCCATATATGATAAATCCACCACAAACACTATCCTCAGTGGTAAAAGATTGTAAAGATATCCCCTAAAGTCAGGAACAAGACAAGGGTGCCCACTCTTACCACTTCTATTCAACATTTTTTTTTTTTTTGGAATTTTTATCCACACAAATCAGAGAAGAAAAAGAAGTAAAAAGAATCCAGATAGGAAAAGAAGTAAAACTTGTTTGTAGATGATATTATCCTCTACATAGAAAACCCTAAAGACACCACCAGAAAATTACTAGGGCTAATCAATGAATATAGTAAAGTTGCAAGATATAAAACACACAGAAATCCTTTGCATTCCTATACAGTAACAATGAGAAAACAGAGAAATTAAGGAAACAATTTTATTCACCATTGCAATGAAAAGAATAAAGTACTGGAATAAATCTACCTAATGAAACGAAAGATCTATATACAGAAAACTAAAACACTGGTGAAAGAAATCAAAGATGACACAAATAGATGGAGAAATATACCAAGTTCATGGATCAGAAGAATCAATATAGTGAAAATGAGTATACTTACCCAAAGCAATCTATAGATTCAATGCAATCCCTATCAAGCTACCAATAGTATTTTTCACAGAACTAGAACAAATAATTTCACAATTTGTATGGAAATACAAAAAACCTCAAATAGCCAAAGCAATCTTGAGAAAGAAGAATGGAACTGGAGGAATCAACCTGCCTGACTTCAGACTATACTACAAAGCGATAGTCATCAAGAGAGTATGGTACTGGCACAAAGACAGAATTATACCAATGAAACAAAATAGAAAGCCCAGAGATAGATCCATACACCTGTGGACACCTTATCTTTGACAAAGGAGGCAAGAATATACAATGGAGAAAAGACAATCTCTTTAACAAGTGGTGCTGGGAAAACTGGTCAACCACTTGTAAAAGAATGAAACTAGAACACTTTCTAACACCATACACAAAAATAAACTCAAAATGGATTAAAGATCTAAATGTAAGACCAGAAAACTCATAGAGGAAAACATAGGCAAAACATTCTCTGGCATAAATCAACAGCAAGATCCTCTATGACCCACCTGACAGAGTAATGGAAATAAAAGCAAAAATAAACAAATGTGACCTAATTAAACTAAAAAGCTTTAGCACAATGAAGTAAATTATAAGCAAGTTGAAAAGACAGCCTTCAGAATGGGAGAAAATAATAGCAAACGAAGTAACTGACAAAGAATTAATCTCAAAAATATACAAACAGCACATGCAGCTCAATACCAGAAAAATAAACGATCCAATCAAAAAATGGGCCAAAGAACTAAACAGACATTTCTCCAAAGAAAACATACAGATGGCTAACGAACACATGAAAAGATGCTCAGCATCACTCATTATCATAGAAATGCAAATCAAAACCATAATGAGGTACCATCTCATGCCAGTCAGAATGGCTGCTATCAAAAAGTCTACAAACAATAAATGGTGGAGAGGGTGTGGAGAAAAGAGAACCCTCTTACACTGTTGGTGGAAATGCAAACTAGTACAGCCACTATGGAGAACAGTGTGGAGATTAAAAACTGGAAATAGAACTGCCATATGACCAAGCAATCCCACTGCTGGGCATACACACTGAGGAAACCAGAATTGAAAGAGACATGTGTACCCCAATGTTCATCGCAGCACTGTTTACAATAGCCAGGACATAGAAGCAACCTAGATGTCCATCAGCAGACGAATGGATAAGAAAGTTGTGGTACACATACATGATGGAATATTACTCAGCTATTAAAAAGAACACATTCAAATAATTTATAATGAGGTGGGTAAAACTGGAGCTTATTATACAGAGTGAAGTAAGTCAGAAAGAAAAACACCAATACAGTATATTAATCCATATATATGGAATTTAGAAAGCTGATAATGACAGCCCTATATGTGAGACAGCAAAAGAGACACAGATATAAAAAACAGACTCTGTGGGAGAAGGTGAGGGTGGGATGATTTGAGAGAATAGAATTGAAACATGTATATTACCATATGTGAAATAGATCACCAGTCCAAGTTTGATGCATGAAACAGGGCACTCAAAGCTAGTGCACTGGGACAACCCAGAGGGATGGGATGGGGAGGGAGGTTGGATGGCGTTTGGGATGGGGGACACAGGTACACCTGTGGCTGATTCATGTCAATGTATGGCAAAAACCACCACAGTATTGTAAAATAATTAGCCTCAAATTAAAATAAATAATTTAAAAATTTAAAAAGCCAGTGTTTCCTAACTTGATAAAAATTAGTATGATAATATACAACTCATACAGTCATTATGAAATTAGATAATATGTGAATAAATATATAGCAGGCACTCAATGATAGTTGATAATTGATTTAATGCAATGTTGATGATAGTGATAACCATCATCGGTAACATCATCATCACCATCATCATCATCATCATCATCACCATCATCTTGTCCCTGTAGCAAATATATTCCTATTACAGAGCTAGATGCAAGGAGCATCTCCTGCTCTGATACATGAAGGTTCAGTTCAGTTCAGTTCAGTTGCTCAGTCTTAACACAGTATCATTTGCACATAGATTTTCCCGCTAGGAAAGAATGTACAAGAGATCCCTAGATGCCTAGTCCTTAAACAAATATTGGCATTCTAACTTATACATTAGTCTCTTGTGAACTGGTTAGTGTTAATTATATCAAAAGATAACTTTCAAAATCATTTTCTATCACTTTGAAGACCAGATCCTGAAATATGGTCCACTTTGTCTGTCTACCTCTTTACCTTGCCACTCTGCTCCCACAGTAACAATTAGACTCAGAAAGAAATGAAACAAAAAATTTTTTTTCTGTTTCTTGATGAAGGTGTTCACCTTTCTCTGGAGTAGCATCTAAATGTATATTTCAGATTTTATCAAATGTTAAATAAAAGGGCTGCTGCTGCTGCTGCTGTGAAGTCACTTCAGTTGTGTCCAACTCTGTGCGACCCCATAGATGGCAGCCCACCAGGCTCTCCCATCCCTGGGATTCTCCAGGCAAGAACACTGGAGTGGGTTGCCATTTCCTTCTCCAATGCATGAAAGTGAAAAGTGAAAGTGAAGTCGCTCAGTTGTGTCTGACTCTTTGCGACCCCATGGACTGCAGCCTACCAGGCTCCTCCGTCCATGGGATTTTCCAGGCAAGAGTACTGGAGTGGGGTGCCATCGCCTTCTCCAAATAAAAGGGCAGCTGCTACTAAAGGAGTTTTTCAGAATTCTGTGTCAAACTGGCGGAAATTTCTGAATTTCTCTATGGCCTTGGCAAGGTTTTGTAGGAAACTGAGAGGTAGGCATCCATTTAAGAAGCCCCAACTTCCACATAGTACACATATGGGAACCATCGTTCCTAACACTAGCCACTCTAATACAGCTGTAAGACCATTAGCCACCAAACCATGAGGCTTCTAGAAACCTGCTGCTTCAGAAATTAACAAGTTCTGAGAATCAGAAAGAGCCAGGAATGGATCTAAGGATGACTTCATGAAATAATGGTTGATCCATGTGGTAATGCTCTGGTTCCAAATTTCTTTTCCTTGATTTTTTTATAAAACTTTCTCAATACTTGTATACGTGGCTGTTTCACCAACTCAGTGCTTACCTGACTTATTAAACATATCCTCTCCAATAAATATGACATAGATGTGAGGGGCAAGTTCTGTTACTAAGTTAGGTAGACTGGGCCAATACATATGTGCTAAGTAAGAGTATGGGCTCTGATGCCAGGACGTCTGTGCTGGTTAACATTAGTGACTGATGTGGATTTCTTCTAAATGAGGCAAGTCTCTCATCAGTTAACTCCCTTGTGAATGCAGGGGTTGACTGGGAGCTCAGGGTACCTGGTTGGAATGTACTGATGAGCAGCTTTCTCCTATAGATACCTGGGCAGGTAGTGGCAGGTAGGCCAGCAATGACCTCCATTATCCAGGTGGGGAAGGCACGTCTGTGAAAGTGGATCCTGCTTGCTTTCTGACAAAGGCCCGACTCCTGTTCTTTGTAATACCCTTTGAGGTACAGAGTGCCCTGTTCTGCTTCTCCTTTGGTGCTAACTCTTCCCAGACCCCTTCCCACATTAGTCAGCATGCTCCCGTGTAAACTGGAGCCAGTGGCCTAGTTGTGAGTGGGCAGTTTTCCATTAACAAATTACTCCATTACAATTGCTCTCCAGGCAAAAGTCTTTGGTCAGTTTGTTAAAATATCTGGGGCCAGTTAGGGAAAAGGGTTCTTCTCTCTGGAATGCATTTTCATCAAGTACTTTCAATTATAGTCTTCTCAGATTTGGTGCCTTAATCAATTATTATAAAATGCTTTCTGTCTGCAGAAAGTGTCCCAACTTCTGATTTGTTAAGGTGCTTTCACATTGCCCAGTTTTATGTGCTTCACCCATTTCTTTTCTATCATTTGAATAGCTTTTGGAAGGAAGCATAAACAATCTCTGTGGTAAATATGCCACCAGGAACATGATGAAAACATGACCACATTTTCTTTGATATATAAAAAGACCTGTCCTTTATGTTGGAAATGGGGAAAAAAATGAGGACTTTATGGTATTCTTGTTGCATTTCTAGCATTATATCATGAGTATATACTTATGTATTTATGTTCCTCACCAGCATCTGAGCCCCTTGAGTTTTGGGGTAGGATGGTATTTGCAATATTTGACACAAAGTCTCAATATCTACTACAGCATGGTAGAAATTTGATTGTGTTTAGGGTATATACTTATAATATTTGTAGAAGCAGATATTGCATTTTCCTGGCATGGGGGAGTAAAACATATAAACAGATCCAATAGATGAATTTGCCTGCGATTCTTCATCACTTTTCCTGAGTAGGTGTCAGGAATACGGTGTAGATGCATTTCTGAATTTTGCATGTTAGATCAGCTTAAGTTCAGTTTTGAAGAGAATCAGGATTAGCAGAGATGACATAGTATTTGAACAGTGAGAATGGGGCCTGTTTCAAATCCTGAGTGAATATAAATCCTACGCAATATTAGGCACAGTTTGTGATTGAATCTTTTTCATCAAAAAATGCTGACAGTGAAGACAGAAGGCAGCTGGTAGACAGCAAAAGGATAGGGAGCATTCAGTGTTGAAAGAGAGATCTACAAAATCATGCTCTTATTCATGATAACAAGTAAAGAAGCCAGCCAGCATCTTGCGAAGGGTGTTAGAAGAAAAGTAGGAATCAGCTGATTCAGATGGCACTTTGTAGAAATTCATCATCAGAGACTGAGTAGGGTTCTGAATGAGAAAACAGCAATCCAGATGAGGTAAGAAAGGTGTGGCATGGAAGGGGATAATTAGGAGTTTGGGATTAACATGTACAACTATTGTTGTTAAGTCACTAAGTTGTGTCTGACTCTGCGACCCTATGGACTGTAGCACATCAAGTCTCTCTGTCCTCCACTATCTCCTGGAGTTTGCTCAAAGTCATCTTCATTGAGTTGGTGATGCCATCCATTCATCTCATCCTCTGTCACCACCTTCTTCTCCTGACCTCAATCTTTCCCAGCATCAGAATCTTTTCCAATGAGTCGGTTCTTTGCATCAGGTGGCCAAAGTATTGGAGCTTCAGCTTCACCATCAGTCCTTCCAATGAATATTCAGAATCGATTACCTTTAGGATTGACTGATTTGATCTCCTTGCTGTACAAGGGACTCTCAAGAGTCTTCACCAACACAATTTGAAAGCATCCATTATTTGGCATTCAGTCTTCTTTATGGTCCAACTCTCATATCCATACATGACAACTAGAAAAACCATAGCTTTGACTATACAGACTTTGTCAGCAAAGTGAAGTATCTACTTAAAAAAAAAAATATCTGGTCTAAGTTTGCTTTTCTTTCAAGGAGAAAGCGTCTTTTAATTTTGTGGCTGCAGTCACCATCCACAGTGACTTTGGAGCCAAGAAAATACAATCTGCCACTGCTGCCACTTTTTCCATTTCTATTTGCCATGAAGTGATGGGACCAGATGCCATGATCTTAGTTTTTTCAGTGTTGAGTTTTAAGCCAGTTTTTTCACTCTCCTCTTTGATCCTTATTTCCTCTTAATTCCTCTTCACTTTCTGCCATTACAGTAGTATTATCTGCATATCCAATGTTGTTGATACTTCTCCCGGAAGTCTTGATTCCAGCTTGTGATTCATCTAGCCTGGTATTTCACATGATGTACTTTGCATAGCAGTTAAATAAGAAGGGTGACAATATACAGCTTTGACATATCCCTTCCCAATTTGGAACCAGTCCATTGTTCCACATCCAATTCTAACTGTTGCTTCTTGATCTGCACACAGGTTTCTCATGAGACTGTTAAGGTGGTCTGATATTCCCATCACTTGAAGAACTTTCCACAGTTTGTTGTGATTCACATAGCCAAAGGCTTTAGCATAGTCAGTGAAGCAGATTAGATGTTTTTCAGAAATTCCCTTGCTTTCTCCATGATCCAATGAATGTTGGCAGTTTAATCTCTGGTTTCTTTGATTTTTCTAAATCCAGCTTGTACATCTGGAAATTCTTGGTTCATATACTGTTGAAGCCTAGCTTGGAGGATTTTGAGAATTACTTTACTAGCGTATGAAATGAATGCAATTGTGGTAGTTTGAACATTCTTTGGCATTGCCTTTCTTTGGGATTGGAATGAAAACTGACATTTTCCAGTCCTGTGGCCACTGCTGAGTTTTCCAAATTTGTTGGCATATTGACTGCAATACTTTAATAGCATCATCTTTTAGGATTTGAAATAGTTCAGCTGGAATTCCATCACCTCCACTAGCTTTGTTCATAGAAATGCTTTCTAAGACTCACTTGACTTCATACTGCAGGATGTCTGACCCTAGGTGAGTGATCACATCATCATGGTTATCTGGGTCATGAAGATCTTTTTTGTATAGTTCTTCTGTGTATTCTTGCCACTTTTTCTTAATATCTTCTGCTTCTGGTAGGTCCTTGCCATTTCTGTCCTTTATCGAGCCCATCTTTGCATGAAATGTTCCCTTGGTATTTCCAATTTTCTTGTCTTTTCAATTCTATTGTTTCCCCCTATTTCTTGGCATAATTCACATAAGAAGGCTTTCTTATTTCTCCTTGCTATTCTCTGGAACTTGGATTACCATGATATTGAACGGTTTGCCTTGGAAACGAACAGAGATCATTCTGTCATTTTTGAGATTGCGTCCAAGTACCGCATTTTGGACTCTTTTGTTGACCATGATGGCTACTGCACTTTTTCTAAGGGATTCCTGCTCACAGTAGTAGATCTGTCATCTGAGTTAAATTCACCCATTCCAGTCTATTTTAGTTTGCTCATTGATGAAAGTGAAAGAGGAGAGTGAAAAAGTTGGCTTAACGCTCAACATTCAGAAAACAAAGATCATGACATCTGGTCCCATTACTTCATGGGAAATAGATGGGAAAACAGTGTCAGACTTTATTTTTGGGGGCTCCAAAATCACTGAAGATGGTGATTGCAGCCATGAAATTAAAAGATGCTTACTTCTTGGAAGGAAAGTTATGACCAACCTAGATAGCATATTGAAAAGCAGAGACATTACTTTGCCAACAAATGTCCATCTAGCCAAGGCTATGGTTTCTCCAGTGGTCATGTAAGGATGTGAGAGTTGGACTGTGAAGAAAGCTGAGCTCTGAAGAATTGATGCTTTTGAACTGTGGTGTTGGAGAAGACTCTTGAGAGTCCCTTGAACTGCAAGGAGATCCAACAAGTCCATCCTAAAGGAGATCAGCCCTGGGTGCTCATTGGAAGGACTGATGCTAAAGCTGAAACTCCAGTACTTTGGCCACCTCATGCGAAGAGCTGACTCATTGGGAAAGACCCTGATGCTGGGAGAGATTGGGGGCAGGAGGAGAAGGGGACGACAGAGGATGAGATGGCTAGATGGCATCACTGACTCGATGGACATGAATCTGAGTGAACTCTGGGAGTTGGTGATGGACAGGGAGGCCCGGCGTGCTGCGATTCATGGGGTCGCAGAGAGTTGGACACCACTGAGCGACTGAACGGAACTGAACTGAACTGATTCTCTGGAATTCTGCATTCAGATGGGTGTGTCTTTCCTTTTCTCCTTTACCTTTTGCTTCTTTTCTTTTCTCAGCTATTTGTAAGGCCTCAGACACTCATTTTGCCTTCTTGCATATCCTTTTCTTTGTATGGTTTTGGTCACCGCCTTCTGTACAATATCATTAGCCTCCATTCTTCAGGCACTCTGTCTACTAGATCTATTCCCTTGAATCTATTCATCACCTCCACTGTATAATCATAAGGACTTTATTTTAGGTCATACCTTACTGGCCTATTGGTTTTCCTTACTTTCTTCAATTTAAGCCTGAAATCTGAAAAAGGAGCTCGTGATCTGAGCCAGTCAACTCTAGGTTTTGTTTTCCATCTTTGGCTGCAAAGAATATAATCAATCTAATTTCAGTATTGACCATCTGGATGGTGTCCATGTGTCGAGTTGTCTCTTAGTGTATATATACTTGTCTCTTAGTTAATATAATGCTATTATATAAGAAATGGGTAACCAACAAGGACCTATTGTATAGCATACAGGACCATCCTCAATATTTTGTAATAAGCTATAAGAGAAGAGAATCTGGAAAAGAATGTATATATGTGTGTGTGTGTGTATATATATATATACATATATACAGAGAGATAGAACTGAATCACTTTTCTATAGACCTGAAGCTAACACAATATTGTAAATCAACTACACTTCAAAGGAAAAAACAAAAAACTAACAACAATTTAGGCAACAACTGCAGGAGTCTACACTGCCCTTGAGGCTTCTCCTTTGGCATGACTGGTTAAAGATTATACACACTGCCCCAGTGAAGAAGCCAAGAAATCTGTATCAGAATGTCAGTTGATTTCAGAATGTCAGTGTCCAAGGTTTGTAGTTCAAAAAATTCACACACACTTCCCTTTTCTTACTGCAGTCTGTCTCCATCATGTCTGGACATTTACTTGACTGCATATATAATTTATAATCGAGGCCTGAGTCTTCAGCTGCTCTCAACCCAGATGGGAAGAATAGGACTGAAGTCCTTAAATCTAAGTATTTTTCTTTATGAATAGGAATGAAAGAGAGAAGAACTGTAGCAATTTCTTCCCACATGATCAGTTTGTCATCTTTCACACATACATCGTTTTTTCTGAAGCTGTTATCTACACAGTCACTCCTTTGACTTTCCACCCATAGACATTTACACAACTGCAATGACAAAAAGCTCACATAAATGAATGTTCAACTTGATTTAAGCATGAAATTCTAATACCATCCAGAGAGCGATTATGCTGTTTCAAAATAATTTTTAGTGTAATTCTACAAACAAACCATTTATACCAATAAAATACTTGTTTTCTGTGTATTGCATAAAATCAATTTATATTCAAACATTTGGCTATTGCCAAATCCATGTTTTTCAGTAAGCTTAGAAACAAATTACTATAGAGACCAACTGTGAAACATTTTTACTCTCTGAAGAACAATAAAACAAATTAGAATATTTAAAAGATAGTAGAGTAATGGTCACAAGATCACTTTGGTAGCTGTGGGTCAGCTCTAACAATTTTCTACCTCTGTTCTTGCAGCCAATATTTTTTTTTCTCCCAGCTATTGATTTACTTACTCATTAAGTAGAGGGATTCATAAAATTAACTACAGCACAAAAGTTGATATAAGTACTAAAATATCACAGACAAGGAACGTAAGTTTTCATTTTCTTTATAGTTAATTTCTAGAATTGACTTACAAAATGGAATTTATAACACATTTCTACAAGATTTTTATTTAAAAGTTCGGAAACCTTATGTGAGATGTGATGGATTCTCCCCTGTTTTGATCTAGAAATAGATTTAATATTTAAAATTAGTTTTCTCTGTGAGTATTACCATGTTTTCCGGGTGATAGTGATGTTTTATTTGCCTGCCTTATTTCTTAGTTGTCCTATTTGTATCCAGCAGAGGTTTTTTTTTTTTTTTTTTTTTTTTTTTTAGCAAGAGTTTATTCATTCATCAATGTAACGGTGCTGCCTTTTTAAAAATGTATTTTCTCTGAGGTATTAAATTTGAGTAACTCTAGAGCATTACTCTCAGAATGTGTTTGGGTTTTAAATATTATTAGACACATACATTAACATCAGTAATTTATGTATTCCTTTACT
This sequence comes from Redunca redunca, assembly GCA_006410935.1. Classification (NCBI taxonomy): domain Eukaryota; kingdom Metazoa; phylum Chordata; class Mammalia; order Artiodactyla; family Bovidae; genus Redunca; species Redunca redunca. Next base: position 296,371 of record SJYQ01004476.1, read on the forward strand.
GAAGTCTGGATAAACTAGTAGATATATGAAACTGGTCAGGGATTTGCATTCTGGGGTGAGGTAGCTTTGATCATTATTAAGTAAGGATAGGCAAATCTCCAAGCTTAAAATCTGGTAGAATTATGGCTTTGAAACTCCTTCTTATATCTTGCTTTAAAAGAAAAAGAGTGTGTGTTAAAGTTCTTGAACATTTTGCTTGTTTCACTGTTTTCAGTGAAATCTTCTTGGCTATTTCTATTCCTGTTTTCCCATTCCCTGGACCAGAGGGACTCCTTTGTCTTGCCAGGCTCAGACTTCCAGATTATTCTGCTTGAGATATGACTTTAAGTTCACTTAGAGCTAGACCATCACCCTTGGCCCACCTGATTTCTACCCCTACCTTGACTTTTATATGGAGATATTGCAACAAAGAAATAATCTAGAATTCTATGTGACCTCATCAAATTACTGACTTCAAGTTGAAGTGTATTTCTTGGGTGTATTTTCATCAATCTCATAAATTCAGAACACTCCTATATAATGCGTTTTTCTAAATACAGATATGAATTAAATATGAACTCCAAAGAAAAGACACACCAGGTTGCACTGAATGATTTGTTCCTGAAATTTCCAAGCTAAGACCTATAGAAAGGGAGTCATGGAACTGCATCCTTAAATTAATAACGTTGAGCTTTTCAAGAACGCTTCAGCCACATCATGTCAAAGTGAAAATCTGCAGGTTTCCAAAACCAAGAACACAACTTGACTAGTTTTGACAGTCTATTTATTAGTTGCTGCCAAACTGTAATTGTTATTGCATTAACATTGCCTATCTGCAGAAGAGCAGTGTCAGCTGAGCAGCTGCCTCTGAAGTTTGAATATAAATTCATTTCTTTAGGTTTCATCACTGATCTTTAATGTTCTTAATATTTTCAGGCAATTTCATCTACAGTGTCAAATAAATTGTGGAAACTGGAACTAATTGTTTCTCCTAATTGATTAACTCTCTTACCTCCTGTTGTGTGTACAACGCATGTCGTCTTGGCTGCACGCAGCAACAGGAGGGAAACTATTAATCAATCATTGAACAATTAGTTCTGATGGGAAGATTTCTCCCCTCTGTTGAAAGGGAAAATAAACTCCTCAAAGGTTAAAGGGACACACTTCTTTTCTGTATTTGCTGCTAAAGGAAAAAATATATGGATTAGGCTGATTGTTTTTCCACACAAAACTTTAATTCTCAGTTAGGGTTCCTTAAGCTTGGCAGAGGCACCCAGGCCTTATGATTAGGACCCAAATCCTTTGATATGCTGCATCATAGGTCCGTGAACGTCTGTTTCCACAGCCAGCATATGTTATTGCTGTGAGTTATTTCTTGGTGTGCTTTAATTGCCAGGTTGAACAAGGGATGTGTGTTCACCACTGTATTTCCTTCACCGAACACAAGTCACATAGAAGTTGCTTAATGAATATGTGTTAAGTAAATGTATAGCTCAGTTGGTAAAGAATCTGCCTGTAATACAAGAGACCCCGGTTCAATTCCAGCATGGGGAGGATCGCTGGAAAAGGAATAGGCTACCCACTCCAGTATTCTTGGGCTGCTGTTGTGGTAAAGAATCTGCCTGCAACGCGGGAATCTGCCTGCAATGCGGGAGAGCCGGTTTCGATCCCTGGGTTGGGGAGATCCCTTGGAAAAGGGACAAGCTACCCACTCCAGTATTCCGGCCTCGAGAATTCCTTGGGGTCGCAAAGAGTCAGACTTTCAAATGTATAAGTAGAATTTATTGTCTTCAAAAATAAACGCTGCAGTCAATTTTCGATTATTCACGCCACAGAAGGCAGTTCTCTACAAGAAATCCATAGACAGGACAATTTAAGTGAGATATGTTTGAACTCTTTTTCTTTTATTGGAGTATTGACAATGTTGTGTTAGTTTTGATTGTACAGTGAAGTGAATCAGCTATATGTCTACATATGTCCCCTCTCTCTTGAACTTTCCTCCTAACTTTCACCCCATCACATCCCTCTAGGTTATCACAGAGGACCCAGCTGGGCTTCCTGTGTTTTATAGCAGGTTCCCCCTAGCTATTTATTTTACACATGATGGTGTATATATGTCTGTCCTAATCTCCCAATTCATTCCCCTTCCCGGACGATATCCATATGTTTATCCTCTACATCTGTGTCTCTATTTCTGCTTTGTAAATAAGATCGTCTATACCATTTTTCTAGATTCCACATACATATGCTAATATATGATATTTATTTTTCTCTTTCTGACTTAGTTCACTCTGAATGGCAGACTCTAGGTTCATCCACATCTCTACAAATGACCCAGCTTTGTTCCTTTTTATGGCTGGATAATATTCCATTGTATACATGTACTACATCTTCTTTATCCATTCATCTGTTGTTGGACATAACTTTACATGAACTTATAAAAGGGAAAAAGTAAGTGATTTTTTTATATTTAAAATTATATATTTATATATATTTTTTACCTTAGGTCCTCTGAAGTTAGATTACAAAACAAGGTAGGTCATGTATGAAATTGAATTTGTCACATTTTAATCTGTTATACCTGAATCTTTCCTCTATGTAAAGATGCCTTATCCTACTTAAGACATCCTTCTCTTTACCTTTAATCAGCCCCAAAGCCTGATGATGACAGTATGATACTCTTTATAGTTGTCAAACAGTCCCCATGTTTCCAAGTTTCTGTATTCTCATGTTCCCCAGTTCCAGTTTATCTCCACTGTATTCTCTTATTTCAGGATTATCTCTTTTTCTTAGGTATATGATTGTGCAAAGGATAATTTTGAATTAAGTTGGAAGACCAAATGTACTACATAACCCAACAAAATACAGCACTCATTTTTAAAATAATGAAATAAATACGATCATTTTGGTGGAGTGAAAAAGCAAGTTAAAAATTTTGGACTCTGAAAACATAGACAGGTATAGGAAAAAATGAGAAAGTTAAGAGAGGAATGAAATGGTGACAGCAAACACTTTTTCAAATGTTTTCATAGTTTCTACAAATGTATATAAGCTCCTAGTAAAGTCACATCAGGTAACCCCATCTAATGTAACAAGGAGAAAAGAGAAAATAAATACCTAGCACGTAGAGAACAGGTTTCATTACAGTCTGACATGCCCTTACAAATTAAAAGGGATAGCCATAAATATGCAAAATGGGCTTAGTTAACAATAGGGATTTCTGCAGTAACTTGTGTTTGAATCAGGGCTTCAGGGTTAACAGAATTTGTGTTATTAAAGTTGAGCAAAGTAGCTTATTGAAATGCCACTTTTCTATCTATCTTCCTGACATTAAATTCACCCAGGCAGGATTCTATTGACAATTTGACCTCAGCATTTAAGGCATTCCCAGCAGATGAGAATTGGTTTTGCCAGCTCTGTGCATCAAAACAGCTCTACAGTGCAGAAGTGGTTATATTCACCACTGAACAACAAAGAAAGGATCAATAGATGAAAGAATGTAGTTGGCAGAATGATGCACACACATGGGCATTTTTTTTAAGGAATGGAAAAGAGTTTACTTGAGTCAAACTGAGGATTGTAGCCTCAGAGACACAGATTCGAGAAGTACTTGAATTGTGTTTTGTTGGATTACACAGTGGGGGAGGCTTATATAGGCAAAACCCCAAATTGCATAAATTGTTAAGAATTAGGATTGGAGCTGACAAGAAGTAAGGGTGCTTGTTAAGCAAGGATTGACTGGGGTCCAAAATGATTGCATAGCTACGTGGGGGAGACCTTGAGACTATAAGGTTGTAGCTGGTAGCTGCTACCAGATACATTTTTGAAAACAACTGCACACACGGGTATCTTTAAAACACTCTCTCTCTCTCTCTCTGAATCAGCAGTATCAGCCTTATTGGTAATTTGTTGAAAATGTGAATTTGGAAGCCTCCAGACCTACTGAGGGTAGAATTCTGCAGGCTAGTTCAACAGACGACTGTCTAAGGCATTTTGATGCACGGTATATCTGCAAGAGAACCACTGCAGTAGTGTTCTAATTAAACAGAGGCAACATCAACCATACTCACTCAGAAAAAAAAAGCAACAATTAAATTTTTTCATACAATATGCCTGCTAGCTTGTGTGATTATTTCAATTCAGTCTCTTGCTGAGAACAGCGATCTCTTTCAAAGTTGTGTTAGATTTACTGAAACACAGGAAAAATCAGAATACTGAATTTTGTGGTAGGCTTATTTTCAAAAGTCATTTAGGCTACAGATAAAGTTTGCTTCAGATGCTCACTCTGTGGAGAACACTACTCTTCTAAAAAATTTAAACAAGTTTCAGTGGTCAGCAGAGACTTGAAAATTAAGGGTTCAACAGAAATCAAATGATTGTCATAATAAGAGTCTATGAATTATATAGCCAGTTACATTTTTACTTAAATTTCAGTTTTTAAATTAGCCTGGGCATTTGATAATTCCGATATGCTGTATGATTTACCAGAGCATATAGGGATTTAAAAATATCTAAGAAATAGAGAAAATTAAACAAAAATAAAACCAAAATAAATCCACAAACAGCAAAATGTTTTGAAATTTGAAGTAAAGAAATAAGAAACATATCTAAAGTTAGCATCATCCATTTTCATGTATTGAACAAACTAAAACACATTTTGGTCATGATATCTTGATGGATCTTAATAACAGTAAAAAAAAAATGAAAATACAGAAATAAGTAATTTAAATACTTTAAAGAGAATTTAAAATAAACTCTTGGTGTGAAACACCCCTGAATTTCTGCTTTATTAAGTAATTTGCCATAATGGTAAGGGACCCAGCTACCTCCAGTTGTAGCAAATTTTCTATCTTAAACTCTGTCCCCATCTAATTCTTTACTATCTGAATCATCTTAATGCTTCAAGTTCCAAGTCAATGGTTTCCTTCTTCTCTGAGCCTGCCCACACAAAATTCATTAATTTTCCTCGTGTGTCTCATATGTTCTACTGCCTAGTGCATATATGTTTACACGTATTCTTCTTACACTAGATTGTAAACTCCTTGAGTGTCCAGTAGCGGCATTATTCATCTTCTTTAGGTCTAGAACAATTCCTCGCATAACAAGGGTGTTTAAAAAGCTTTTCTGGGCTGCTTTCATTATCCTGTGTTTTTTCTGAAGTTTGTTGGAAAGTTACAAGAACCTTTTCAGCCTGCTAAGAAACTGTTTGGGGTCCTTGGGGTAGTACACTTATCACAGCACAGTGTAGAATGGAATGGAACGGAGAGTCACCTGAATAGAACTGACTTTAAGGTCAGGTACGATTTGCTAGTTTGGGAGACCACAGTTTGAAAGGAATTTGTTCTAGATAATCCATTTATGTGAAGCACAGCTAGTGGTATCAATTTATTTGAAAGGAAAGAAGGACAGAAAAATACCAAGATTGATTCTCTTAGAGGTCAGTGAGTGTTAATATTTGAATAAATGATAAGTGGTAAATACATTCACTTTAATCAGTTCTTACATGTTGGGGGTGATGTTGCGGGGGCAGTTCCTTTGGCCCTCCAGGAATGATGAGAGTGAGTCACCACAGCTGGCCCCTGAGTAAGCCAGAATGATTTCACAGAATCCATCAGGCATAAGCAAGATCACTCAGCTTAGCTGTGGGAGAAAGGCCACTTTGCCATCATCAAAAGGGGTGCCCTGTCCTCATTTGTGTCTCTTTTTCTTTGCATTCTCTTTTCTAGATATTCACATTAGGAAACATTAAGACTGTCAATAACTGAAGCATTTCTAACTTCATCCTCATTTCTTGATAAATAAGCATCTGAGCTTAGAATGTTTTATACATGAGATCAGGAAACAGATTCTACTCTGACACTAGGTCAACTTGGGCAATGAATAAACTAGACTGCCTTGGCCGTGTTGGCTGGTGGTTGTGTCAAAGGAACATTAAACCATGACTTTCCTTCTCCCCCTTCTTATTTGTAACTGATGAGGAATAAGGTTTTTCCTGTTTCCATCTTTTGCAATCTCTCTTTCAAGAAAACATAACTCTTCTTCCTTCTCACTCAGAGCCCTTGTGAGGTCCTTCCAATATTCTCCTGCCTTCCATCTCTTCCTCTTTTTCCTTGCTCCCTTATCTTCATGTCACGCTTTGCCAAGGTATATTTCATTTATGTTTGTTTACCACAAGAACAATGTTAGTGACACACATCTAAAGGGAAGAGGAAGTCATAGGATTTAAATTAACATTAGAAACACTTCTTCTTTCCCTCTCCGATCTGACAGTAATATTACCTTTTCAAGGATGTTTTAAAAGTATCTTCAGATATAAGGTGACTTTCTTCTGTACATCTATTGTTACATGTCTCTGTATTTGGCTTTTAGCAGTCATCATTGTATCATTGTATGTCTTAAGTTGTAGTGATACAGGGCATAATTCCCATCCTCCATACTATTAATAGGTCAGCAGGTAACTCACAGGTTGATGTGAGGATTAAATGAAGAGATTCTATGTATGGATGAAGTTCCTGGGACACAGCAATGCCCAGTACAAGTTTTACAGGCAGAAAGACAACACTTATCCAATTTTGAAGTCAAAATTCACATTAGAATCACAACCAGATATCTCTACCTAATCACCGTGGTATAATGAAACCCACATATCCTCATGTGTAAGTATATTGGGAAGTAGAAGAAAAGAGAAATGTTGATTGCATGGCAACTAAGATATAGATGTTACACTGTAATTAGAAATATCTCTATTAGTAGGAATCATCAGTAAAAGGAATCATCTCATCTTTGTTCCCAAGGCTTCTCATGTACTGGAATCTAATACTTCGGAAGAAAATTTCATGTCTGTATTTTTAAACAGCGACATGGTTTGCTTTACACATGTTCTTGATAAGTGCAATTTAACAAGTGAAAAATCTATTCTAATGAGGATTTAGATAGATAGATATTTAGATAGGTATTACCGATCCCTATCTATCCATCCATCTATTCATCCGTCTATACCTATCATCACTGGCTTTTGCTAAAGAAATAGGAATCTGTTGAGAGATCCTGTGACTAATTTGAATTTAGCATTAACAGTTCCAAGAGTAAACAATTAATAGGATACTTGAGAAACAGAGCAAAGAGTTTATATATATTCAGTGTAAATTAGGAGCCAATAATATGTTACACAAGCAACTAAATTCCTGATCCTCTCTGCTCCAAGACTCATACTTCAATTGTTTCATTTCTAAGTGAAAGGGCTCACAGAACTTTCTGTGCAAATTAGCACAAGAAACACAAACCTTTTTGCTTTTGTAAGTACCTGCTCTCTTTGCAAAGGGAGTCAACGCATCTTTTAGATGAAAACATGTCATAGATTACCTTATCAAAAGTGATTGTGGGACACAAGGTCCTGGAAAAAAGGAGCAACTGGAAGTAAAATGATCCAATGCTACAAAAATTAGCCTTGCAAACAGAACTAATGAAAAGCTAGGCTTTTTAAGTCCATCAATCCATGATATTAGTGAATGATGGCTGTGACTGAATGAATATAAATTGCTTCTCAAATGAAGGGCATATATCTAAAGTAGCTGAAAGTCATTTCTCTGAAAGAAAGGAATTAATCTGGAGAATGAGACAGATGGTCTTTCCCAGTCTGGTGAAGTGTTGCATATGAGGACCTGGGGATTGAAATGTGGTGATTTCAAATGTCTTAATTTCCACCATCTGCAGAAAACAATGGCATTAAAACTCTGACCTCTGATATTTGAAATGAAGGTGTGTGTGTGCTCATGTCGATGTAATTTTTTCTATGAGGCTCTTATAGGCCTTTCAACACTAGTTTCATCTAGTTTTAGGTGAATTCCAGATTGGATGTTAATAGGTCTCTGAGATTCCCAAGAAACTTGATCCTTAATATGTGATTCTGAAAGGAAAGGAGGGAGGTGAATAACGAGTCGTGGTTTAAAAACACTCTTTGACTCTGTGGGGTTCATATCTTCAAAAAAGTCCACTGGCAATTTTGGAAGAGAATTAATGTAAATCAAATAGGGATCATGAAAATGATTCAAGAGATGAGAGGTTTATTTTTATTAGGATCTCATGCTGCATTTAATTAGGGTTTAGAAATCTACATGGAAGCCTGAAGACTAGAGTGGAAGGGAGGATAGCATAGTGATTAAAGGAATGAACTCTGGGGGATAAACTCTTAAACACCACTTCTGGCAATATTTTTTATTTGTTTGACTGTGTGATCATCTAAGCCTTTGTTTTGTCATTGGTAAAATAAAGATAATTGTATCTTCTACAGTGTGTTATTTAGAGGATTAAATGAGATTTACAAATGAAGGACTTACTGTTTGGCACATAATAAGCACTTGATAAACAAAATCAGCTATAATACAAATATCTAAAATCATATTAACATTTTTCAGTTATGCTGTTTAATGTATCTGTGATAACTTGACTTGTAACTCTTAAAATTAAGTAATAGCTAAAAATGAATAGATGCTAACTAAGCACTTACTCCATTTGATGCAATTCCTTCCAAGATAGGCACGGCAGTCATCTCTATTGTAGAGATGAGAAAAGTAAGATATACACAGCTTAAATAGATAACATAAGATTACATGGCTAGCAGAGAGACACAGTCCACATTTAAATCCTGTGACAGAAGATTGTTGCAGAACCATTAAAATAGAACTGTCTTATGACCCAGCAATCCCACTGCTGGGCATATACACCGAGGAAACCAGAACTGAAAGAGACACGTATACCCCAGTGTTCATCACAGCACTGTTTATAATAGCCAGGACATGGAAGCAACCTAGATGTCCATCAGCAGATGAATGGATAAGAAAGCTGTGGGACATATACACAATGGAGTAGTACTCAGCCATTAAAAAGAATACATTTGGATCAGTTCTAATGAGGTGGATGAAACTGGAGCCGATTTATACAGAGTGAAGTAAGCCAGAAAGAAAAACACCAATACAGTATACTAACACATATATATGGAATTTAGAAAGATGGTAACGATAACCCTGTATGCGAGACAGCAAAAGAGACACAGATGTATAGAACAGTCTTTTGGACTCTGTGGGAGAGGGAGAAGGTGGGGTGATTTGGGAGAATGGCATTGGAACATGTATAATATCATATAAGAAACAAAACGCCAGTCTAGGTTCGATGCAGGATACAGGATGCTTGGGGCTGGTGCACTGGGATGACCCAGAGGGATGGTATAGGGAGGGAGGTGGGAGGGGGGTTCAGGATGGGGAACACGTGTACACCCGTGGTAGATGCATGTTGATGTATGGCAAAACCAATACAGTATTGTAAAGTAAAATAAAGTAAAATTTAAAAAAATGATACTATTGAGACTCCTAATTTTAGAGGAGGAAAATAACATTCAGAAAGGCACAGTTGCTTCCAAAAGTCAGAATGCTAGTTAGTGGCAAATCAGACTAGACTTGGATTTTTGGTTTCTAACCTAGTCATCTTTATATTCAATTAGCTTGTTTTCTTTTTTCAACTTAATTAACTGTATTTAAAATTAATGGAAGTTGGTGCAGCCATCATAGCCATCATAGAAGGAATAAGTTCAACTGAGAGAGCACTTTCAAATTTAGAGAATCAAGATTATAAAATTTGGGTTAGTGATTGAATACTCAGTTTTTGGTTTCATAAGAATAGCAAAATGGGACTCTCCCTACTTCTGTATACATTTTCAAAGACTTGCAAAATTTCCAGTTACAACGCCTGGATGACTATCTCACATTCATGACTCTAGTTCTACCATTAGTGATCCATTCATTTGGGTTGATTATTTCCTTTTTTTAACTCTCTGAAGGGAGAAAAGAGCAAGCTCTCTCTGGGTGATACTATAAGATAATAAGACCCTTCCTTCAAGATAGTAAAAAAGAGTGTTAGCTAGAAAGCCACAGTGCATCGGTAATGGAGATGTAGAACTGAGAAGGTAAAATGGAACAAAGGAAAATGAAGCCTTATTTACAGCTCTGCCTAAGGTTCATCCTTGTAAAAGACTTGGGATAATATATAAATTTCCTGCTGCATCAGGATGCAATGGGAATAAAGGAAGTCAGCATAAGTGAAAAAAATATAAGCCCTTAGAAAAGGGTTCAAAATCCAAATTACATCCTTCTTTCTCCTTAAAAATCAATTCAGCATGGCTACTTTTAGAAAAAGGAAATGGCTTTTAAATCACAGATCTGAATTCTAAAATCCAATAAAAAATCTTGTACTGAGATGTTCCAGATACATTTTTTATAAGTTTGAAATCCATTTTTCATAAGGCCTAAAATGGGGGAAAAAATCTGTCAATTGGTGAATGTCTCCATTCTAAAAATATATTCTAGTATTTTGGGCTTTTCACTATATCACATTCTATGCACTCTTATAAAGCTCTCTGGATGAATAAGGGAAATGAAATAGAAAAATTAAAAAAAAACCAGCACCGTAAATATAAAAGTTACAAGATATGAAGATGGTGTGAAAAAATGATTTGCAATTGAAAAGGAGTAAACAATGTCTATGTACTCATTTTTTTTTTTTAAGATACAGCTCTTTCCCAATGCAATCTTGATTATCTCACAGAAAGAAATGAGGAAATAATGAAACATGACACATCCTCTAAATAATACAAATGGAAAGATTTGGGGGGAGAAAGAAAGAAAAGATGAACTGGTGCCTTACAATTCGTGAATAGACACATTGTGGCAGGCTGTCTGAGGAGAACCAAAATTAGATATTTGCACAGATCATGGAGGTCCTCGGTGGCTTGAAGTTTTCCTTTTGTTCATTACCGAATACATTGTCTTTGAAGGGAATTCTTATCTACACTTTCAGGAAGAGAGAGAAAAAAACAGTCTACTAGAAAAGTGAGAATGCTATTTGTAGGGTTCCTACTAATCTTTTATGAAGCCTCATCCGCTCTCTCCATTAGAGACTAAAAATAACACAGGGTGATACATGAATATGCAATGAAATTTTAAAGCAGTTCGCCCAACCTGGGGGGAAGGTTCTTACTGTTACAATTGGGGAATTACCAAAATTAATGTGAATTTATGAAATCCTGCAGGAATTGAATCCCAGGTGCTTGTCAGCTCTTGAGATTGAGTGATGGACAGGCATGAAAACTAAAGGAAGAAGTGGAGGCGCCTCAAGCGTCGCTTTCTGGACTGTACCTGCGGCATGATGATGGGAGAATTATTCCAGCGCTCCTGGAGCAGCTGCTGCTCTGACCTCCTTATTATTCCCACTGTTATGCTCAATGACTTTTAAAAACCTATTTTGGGCACAGTTCCTGGGCTCTATCCAATATATATTTTTTTATTCTTTACTGGTATATTGCCACTCGAATGGGCTTAGAGAGTTATGTAAAACAAGCCAGATGGCAGCTGCTTGGGGTTTGAGAGACCTTGTGCTGTAAGGGGGTGGAGAAACAAAGAAACAAACAAAAAAATCTAAAACCAAGCATAAATAAAATAATGTTTAGAAGAGGTGACTATATTTCTTGTATCTAATTAGCAAAACACTCCTAAAGTTATATGCAGAGAAGACAAATGTTAAGTAAACTCTTAAATGAGACCAGATTAGATGGTCTTTTAAGGAGGAAAACAATAATAATATTTGTGTTCATCATCTCCAAGAATTGGTGTGTCATCACAGCTAGAGAGTCTGTTAAGTATTGTAACATAACTGCTTTTGTCTTTTGCATGGACTAAGAAAACATGAAACTGACATTCACTAATTATTCATTTGCAATGAAAATGAATCTCAGACCTTAATTGCCTAGTCCTTAGAAAATGACAAATTACAATTGCAGGAAAAAGCTGGTAGGAGGAAGTGTATCCTACTGCTAATGTATTATGCTGTGGGAAACCATGGGGATGGGAGAGTCCATTTTCCACTTGGCCACTTATTGTACATTTAATTTCTGAGGAATCAGCCTCTCAGAGATATTTTTACTAACTGAAATGGGCTTCATGAATAAAATTACTTCCTTTCTCTCAAAGAAAGACTTCTGAAAGTTCAATTTCTTTTCTAGAACTGAGAGGGTAAGAAATTAGGGCATGTATCAATAAAAAACACACATATCACAATAAGTTCCAGGAATATGAACACAATCAACTTCAATATTCCTATTCTATGCATGATGAAAGAAAGTGCCAAGCTCTGTGGGATTAAAACCAAAGTGTCCTAGACACTCTCCACTGTACTGTTAAAATACTTTTTACAAAGTAATAGTTGATGTGCAATATAGATAAAATGCAAACCAACTACAGGTATGATGCATGTAAGGTGAAATCAGTACCAGGGAGTTTGAAACTGAATTTCCTGTTATGCCATTTGTTAGTATTTTGTACTTGACGTGTAAAACCCAGGCAATACATAAAATTAAAGGTAAAGGCAAGGGTCAAGTTTGAAAAGATGTGAATGTGTAGGGATCCTTGAGCCTCAAGAAAATCTTGTAGTTTTATGGAAAAGAGGACTTGAAAGGGCTTGCTGAATAAAGACAGGTGATACAGAAAATGCTCTAACAGCAATGTGAACTCTTTTGGGGGACTGAAATGTTAGACAAACACGTCAATTCCTGACATGCTGTAGGGTTGCACTTACAATAGAAATACTTTGCTATAAAATAACTATAAAGTGATAAATTACTTGGTTAGGTGGAACTGGTTCATAATCACAGGTATTTTCAAACCATTTCTTCTATATACTTCTTTTCTACATCTTTAGTTCATACTGCCTGAGGATAGCTGGTACTATGATGATTTGTAGTAAGTCATATTTACAGCAAATTGATTTGTTCTAAACCATCAAAGTATTTTTGGAATGGGTTATTTATTTTTTATATATATTTATCTTTTATCTCCAGGGAAGATGTTGGCTTCTTGAAGAATCAGACCATTTCTTCCATAATGCAAACCTGGATAATAAGATGTATCCTGACTACTTGTTAACTGGGTATTGTGAAGAAATCTAACACAGAGGGAATGCTGGAAAGGTGGGATGGTGATTCTGTGAAATATCACAGGAGAATCATTTACTGTGCATTCAACCTCAAAAATACCTGAGGTGGAGATGTTACTAGGAAGACTTAGAAAAATTGTCTGGAGAAACTGAAGTACAAGTGGATAGATAAAGTGTAAATGAAGTAGTGTTTAATTTCATTTAAATAAAACCTAGCTCAGAACCTAGCTATTTGTCAGTCAAATAGGTGACCTCTTTGGAGCACAGGTAATTGGGTAAAAAATCATAGAATCCGGAAATGATGTCTGAATTCTGCTCCAGCTACCCACACACAAATGTGTCCCTTTTCCTTCTCTGGGCCAAGAAATCATGGGGTTTTCTAAAAATGAACTATAGCACTCTTGAGGGTCAGTAACTGCAGATCAAAATGCTGGGTCATAGTGGACGGGACCTTGCTCTCCATGCTTCTGTTTTGCTAGTGAAGATGTTCTTGCTGAAAGAACAGAGCTCGTGCAATTTTATGACAAGAAAGAAGACACTGAGATGGGAGACTTTTCAGAGAAAATATTCAACCTTTACTAAAAATAAATATTTTGTTGATAATGTATAAGTAGTTCCTAGTGGATCTCAACTAGTGTGCGTGTTAAGAAATTTGGAATCATTCGGGTAAAAACTGCATCTCCACTCTTACACTTCTGAGACGACAAAGTATAATTATTTTACTAGGAAAACACCAAAACGCAAAGTTTAAAAACCTACCTAATTTTGGCCAATTCAGACATCCTAAACATTGGATAGCATCTCTTAGACCCGCTGTAGGGTGATAACTAGTTGTGTCTATAGAAGTAGGAGACACAGTCCGCATAACCATCTAGTGGTGACAACAGCAATGGCAAAAATCTCTGTAATACTCAAATTAATCTCACTGTACTCTCTAGAGTCTAAATGGGGGGATGGCTTGCTGATGGCATCACCGGTTTGGGCAGTGTGAACAAATTCAAACCCAGGATTCTCCTGCCAGGTACTCGCTCAACTTATTTATTTAATGCATCACAAAATTCAGCCCTTGAAAGGTTAAATGAGTTATCTAATATAATGGAAGTCATAAAAGTGTAAATTCCATCTGGAGTTCAGCTGTTATGTGACTTAGCTGATACCTTGCCATACAGTTATACCGGAAAAGTGAGGACATTATGATCTATAAAGTTAAGCCAGCATCTAAAAGAGAGGGAAAACACAAGTGAATTTTGGACTAACAATCAAGACCCCTGTGAATTTTCTACCATATGAATTATAACACTGCTAATGAATAACACGATTAACTTGCCCTTCTATTCATGAATTAAATAATAACTTCTTGGCTATTTTATATAGCCGTATAACCACTGTAGGGGAAAAACTGATCCATGTGGGCAAAAACTGCAGAATGGTTCCTCACCCTGGGAGGTTTGTTGCTTCTGATATTTTAGGAAGATGGCTAGAATAATGGTGGCTGGTGCAGACTGATTTGGCCCTGCTGTGAGCTGCTGAGGGCACAAACACATTGGAAAAAAAATAGTAATTTGTAGATTGTGCTTGTGCTTCTTGTTAGGAGATTCTGAAAATGAAGTTGTTTTCTATAATTATGCCCAGCAGGCCCAGAACTTACCTTAGTGCTTGCTCGAAAACTTTAGTAAGCATTGGTTGACCCTGAGAACAGCTCAGGAAAACAGAAGGTACAGATCTCAATTGAATATTATATGTTTTCCCATGGAACAAAAAAAGAACGGAAAAATAAACCTGAAGGGAGCCTATATGATCAGAGGTAGGAGAAAGGCTGTGGAATAAACTGGCTTATGTCCCTCTTCTAAGAGAGAACTCAAGCCACCTGGGCCCTCTTGCCCAGAGCCTGGTATCTCAGCCTTGGCATTGTTGACCTTGCAGATGAAATAATTCATTAGGAGGTTGTCCTGTGCATGTAGGAACCCTTCCCCATCAGCTGGGTCAACAAAAATGGTTTGCTAACACTGCCCAAAGTTCCCTGGGGCAAGATGACCCTTGGTTTTGAACCACTGGCCACGATGAACAGTTCCTCTGTATAGAAGATAAATATCTTCCTGGCTGCCCAATTTAATGGGTTCACTAAAAGCTGGTACACCCTGCACAGCATCACTCACTGCAGGTAGGACAGGTATAAGGTACAAGCTACCAATATCATATCATCTAAGCCAGTCTAGTTCATTCAGATGAAAGGTATATGCTCCTAGGGCAAAGATTTTTGTCTAGCGTGAATCTCTAACGCTTGAACAATGGCTTGCATGTGATTGGTGCACAACAAATATTTGCTGTAACTTGGGCAACAGATGTGTGATTAAATCTTGCCTAAATTTCTGGCTAAAGGAATATAACATGTTTGGCTCTTATTCTGAATGATTACTATAAAGACCAGGTTACATCATCTATGTCAGGTGAAACTGTAACAATTTTTTTATTGTAGAAAATATGTATAAAAATTTTTAGGTGTTTAAGAACAAAAAATAGAGCTGATTTCTAACAAGTAATGGATGATCACTGATGGCTTAACTAAGGTCAGTTTAGACATAGAATAATATGCAGTTTGCTTTTGGGTATTAGATTAAAAGAAAATATTTTCAGTAGAAAGATTAAAAAGAAGGGTTAACATTTTATATTTTTTAATTATAGTTCAGATCTCTGCTTTCAGTCAGTTAAAAACTGTTGTTGGATATTGTTGTTATAATTGCCTAAGAAATACTGGCCCACAGATATTGTGATACATATTGGCCCAAGAAATACTTAGAACTACATGGCCTATTATCTGAACCTTTATATAACAGTTACCTATCTATTATCTACCACCATAAATTTAATCTGAACCTAGATAGGTTCAGATTACCCATAACTCTTTAGGCTTCATGAAATGAAATGAGCTCTCCAATATGCATTCTGCTGTTTTCACAAACCAGGAAACATATCCTCAGGTGTTGCCTTCCAACTTGCTGTTTATGTTGTGAACTACTCAAATAAACCTTATGGAAGACTTTCAGGAAATCTCTAGTTTTAGGAGTTGGGACAAACTAGTGAACAAGAGGGAGAAGGAATGTTGAGGAGGAAAACTGTGATAACAAAGGGTCCTGATAAAAACTAAGAGGGAGTTTAAAGAAGAAACCGATCAGGAGGGCCAAACATTGCAGTGAGCTTGAGAAGTAAGAGATTTCTGGAATTAGAGATTAGAGGTCACTTGAGACTTTTAAAAGAACATATTTTGTTCTTTTGTTCTTTAGAAGCCAGATCACAAGGGCTTGATGCGAATAAACAGAAGTTGTGATTTTTTAAAACAGTAACTTTCAGAATTTTGCCATTGAAAGGACAAGAAAAAGTAATTCCAAGAAGGTGAAGAAAGCTGCCTTCAGAATGTGAGAGTCCTATGCATGTGTGTAGACAGAGAGCAGTTGCCAGGAGAGAGAGATTAGTCAATTGTAAGCTAAAAAGGAGATGATTTATGGAGCATAGCCACAGAGGAAGAGTGTGGGTGTGTGGAAGGAAGAAGGAGAGTTAATCTACAGGGAGAGAACAGGAAGAGTGAAAGTAAAAATGTTACAGGGAAGGGAAGATAGAGTTGGAATAAATACAGATGGAATGCCCTTGGTTTTCAAGTGAAGTAAAAGCTGAGGTCATCAGCTAAAAGAACAGGAATACAGGGGTGAACTTCAGACATCTGGAACCTAGAGAAGAAGTACTGCTGAGTGGCAGAGAAAGCCGCTTGGTGTCCCTGCCATCTGCCGAGGGGAGTTGATGGTGGTTCAGTCACATGAGTTGACCTCCCACACTTTTAGTGGCTTGAGAATGGGACCTAATAAATCAGATTGTGAGATCTTAGGAAGTTTTTAAAATACTAGAAATCTTGAAAGGTATAAAGTTGATACAGAGACTGAGAGCCCTACAAGAAAAATTAAGACAGAAGATTATATTTTGAGGGAGAGTACCATAAGTACTCTATAGATACAGTCACACTGTAAGAAGTAACAAATGTGATGTGTATTCACTCATGTTTATGTTGTAAGTACCTCATTTGCTTCTAATTCACAAAGATCAGTCTCTGAAATTCATTTTCACTCTAAATTTCTATTATATGGATTATTTAGCTTTGTTTTACATTTTTAATTAGTCCAAGAGAAAAACAATCAAATACTACAATTTCAAAANTGCCATGCATATAATTTAAATTTGAGTTTGGAATCAAGAAGTGGATGTGTAAGGAATTCCTAAACTTGCTCTATAAGATTTTTAATTGCCTAATATTATTTAAACAATTAGCACTATTAACATTTTCAGGGAGAAAGAATAATTTGGTTATTCTAAGAAGTACAATGACAGAAGTGAAAAGTGGCAGTACGGAGGGAAATTTGGCAGTATTTGATGAAAGTATCCCTGGTATCCTTCTAGGAATTTACCCTGAAGAGACACCTTCAAAAATACAAAACGATATAAACAAGGTTAGTCACTGTGGCCCAATATTGAAGAAAATAACCCTTAAATGCCAAATTACAGATTGGCTGAGTAAATTCCGCTGTGTCCATACAGTGGAGGACTATGTGTGTGCACGTGGGCTACGTTGCTTTAGCCATGCCCGGCTGTTTGCGACCCTATGGACCATAGCCCGCTGGAGTGGTTGCTGTGGCCTCCTCCAGGGGATGCACCTGACCCAGGTATCAAACCTGTGTCTCTTAGGTCTCCTGCATTGACAGATGGGTTCTTTCCTACCAGAGCCACCCAGGAAGCCCCAAATGGAGTACTATAAAGCCATAAAAAATGAATAAAAGATACCTCTGTGAACTGGTATGTTTCAAGATGCATTGTGAGGTGATATACCTTAGTGGTACATAGTCTATGTACATAAAAGAATAGTTTAAAAGTTTTGAGGGATAAGGTGGGAAGGGAGGTGGGAAGGGGGTTCAGGATGTGGGGGACACATGGCCAATTCATGTTGATGTATGGCAAAAACCATCACAATATTGTAAAGTGATTATAATCCAATTAAAATAAATTAATTAAAAAATAAAAATCTCGAGACTGACATAGCAGGATTTTCAGTACTGTTATTGGTATAGTAATTGAAGCTTTTGTGTACTGTAGGATACAGCAAATGAGAATACACAGATGATGTTAGAAATTTGTGTTCTCACAGAGGAATGTGGAGATGTGTATATGGAAAGGAAAAAAGTGAAGAAGAATCCTATGTTGTTGAACTTGACTTAGAGGTGTAAGTTTGAATGCATTATTAATTTTAAAAAAAACAATAAATTTATTTATTTTAATTGGAGGTTAATTACTTTACAATATTGTATTGGTTTTGCCATACATCAACATGTATCTGCTACAGGTATACACGTATTCCCCATCCTGAAACCCCCTCCCTCTTCCCTCCCTGTACCATCCCTTTGGGTCGTCCCAGTGCACCAGCCCCAAGCAAGCTCTGTCTACCAAAAGAGCCTAGAAGATGATATTTAAGTAAAAATGAGTATATCTTGGTTTCTAAATACCATTACCCATGGGAGACAGAAGTCAGAATAGGACTTCTTGTGTCTAAGTCATGGGCAGGGAAGGTATATGGTGGGCTTAGAGCACTTTTTTTTTAAGAATGTAAGGATGACCCCACATCGACAGAGATGTGTCAGAAAGACACACAGCCGGTTTTCAGGGCCCCATATTGGTCAAATTTGGTACAATGTGAATGTGAAAAGTAAAATGATAGTAATAAATGATAAAACAGGAGTCCATGAACCCAGGGTGATACTATTAAATAAAAGGAAAAGAACTTTCTTCTTTATAGTAAAATGCTATCTCAAAATGTAGAAGTAATGATAAAATTAGAAAATCACCTTGTTCGCAATAGCCAGTATAATAAGTCATTCAGGTAAGAATCCATAGATGTTAAAACCATTTTGTAAAAGGTATCTGAGGGTGTTTATTGTAAAGATTGAAGTGTGCCTTTACAATGGAGCTATTAAGGGCATTTTGGATAACTGGGGAAATTTAAATTTAGATAATATATTTGATAATATTATTGTACATATGTTCAATTTTTAGGTGTGTGATGTTGGTATTATGAGTATGTAGGAGAGTGTTCTTGCTCTTAAGATACACAAGGAAGTAATTTAGGGATGAAGCGCGTGCATGCTAAGTCGCTTCAGCTGTGTCGAACTCTCTGTGACCCTCTGGACTGTAGCCCACCAGGCTCCTCTGTCCATAGGATTCTCCAGGCAAGAATACTGGTGTGGATTGCCCTGCCCTTGTCCAGGGGATCTTCCTGACCCAGGGACTGAACCCACATCTCTTAGTCTACCTGCACTGGCAGGCGAGTTCTTTACCACTACTGCCATCTGAAGTGCCTATAGTTTATTTTCACACTGCTCAGCCAAAAAGCGTGTGACACACACACATACACAAAGCAAATGTGGCAAAAAGTTACCATTTGGCATAAGCTTACCAACTGTTTTGGTAAGCTTAAAATGTTTCCAAATGTGAATTTTAAAAAATAGTAGTAACCAACCAACCAAAAGTTAATTGTGTGAAGCCGACTGTACAGTGGTAGAGGTTAATAAAAATGTTTCCGTATTAATATTGGTAAGTGTTACGGCCTAAATGATTATGTAAGTTAAGATCAAATGCAGTAACTCAGATGATCTATAAAGCTTCTCTATATTGATTGTTGTCATCAGCTTTGCCTCTCAGTCTCAGTAGCATTAGATCTCTTGCTCACACAGTCCTGAAAATCTTCAGACAGTTCCATCATTTATGTCAATACCACCTTCTTCTCCCAATCCATTCTTTATTTTCTGAATTGAATTTAAGCAGTCTAAGGACAAATAGTGTGAAAATAATTGACAAATAGCTCCAATCACTTTAAAAAAAATATAACTCTCAAATTGAAATGATTTAAAATATTGCATCAGTTTAACTTAATTGACTGTGGGGACATTACCCTTCCAGGTCTTTAAGAACAATAGCAGATATTAATGTACATTTTCTAGGGTGGCTTAGATATGTTTATGCCTGCTGATAAAGGGACAAACCAAAAGGCCTTTTCATAGATTCCCATCAGTGAACTATTTAGTAATTCCTCATACAATGATAAAGATGAAACTGTCACTATTCTTGCCTTTGTTTCATGAAAAGATAAAGTAGTTACCTCATAAAGCTGATTTACCATGGAGACTCAAATAATGAATTTCTGTGGCAATGGAAAATTTTATTGTCAGAAGTTTGCATGTCCCAAATCTAATGTCTCTAAAAATATGTGCAATGAATTTGAAAGCTGTGCTTTTATAAAGATTTTGAGAGGGGCTTCTGCTAATGGCAGCTTGATTTATCTTACTTGTTAACAGCAAAATGGAAGTTCCCTGAATAAATGTGCCCATGTAAACTTAGAGACGAACTGAGACTACGTATAAGTCAAGTCAAAGTAAGTACTACATTATTACTGTACTGAGTATTCTGTGAAGGGTAAAACCCAGAAGAGCACTAAAATCATAGCAGAAAATGTCCATTACTTCCCTGTGATCAACCAGGCCCATGTCGCCGGTGTTATTTTCCATTGTGTTTCTATTAGGACTAAAATTGAATACAGTGTAAGGCCCATTATTTCATGGTTCCTTATTGCATTAATTTTGATAGAAGACAGGCTAAATCATGTTTCCCAGTGCATAACACATATAGAAAACAAGCTGGATGTAACTCCATTATTTAGAAGTGAGTGACAAATCAAATCCCTCCTCTGTGATTTTTTTGAAGATACAATAAGATGCTTTTCATAAAAGCCTGCTGAAGTGTAGATGAATATTCACTATAAAATAAATTTCGTTCTTAAAGAGCAATGGACAGTATCTTTCAACGTAACCAAACTAACCACTGGATGGCACTGTCCCTACATTAGAATGTGTTGGTGAGACCACATGTCTGTCTCTAAAAATTCCCGCACTGGTTGTTAGCAGCAAGTGCCAATTCCTCTTCCTAAATATAAGGTGTTGGAAGAAAGTAGTTTTTCAACATCCCAAAGTAGCTTGGCAATACCATGTTCCAGAGGACTTTATATGATTACATTATGCCACCTCCTGTACTGTCAACAGTTCCCTGGAGCTTCATTCTAAAATGATTATTTCCTTAATCCTTGCTAGTGGTAGTCCCACATTCTTTTTCCTATCTAGATTTTTCCTCTTCCCCAGGTGACGTAGACTCTGGCCCAGTCCCTTTTTACTGAGTCATGCATAGTATGTTATTGACTGCCTGCATTTGACTGCACCTGGTAATAAATCCTGGTGACAGATTCAAGGGACTATATCTGAGAGAGTGCCTGAAGAACTATGGACAGAGGTTCGTGACATTGTACAGGAGGCAGTGATCAAACCATCCTCAAGAAAAAGAAATGCAAAAAGGCAAAATGGTTGTCTGAGGAGGCCTTACGAATAGCGGAGAAAAGAAAAGATGCAAAAGGCCAAGGAGAAAAGGAAAGATATACCCTGTTGAATGCAGAGTTCCAAAGCATAGCAAGGAGAGATAAGAAAGCCTTCCTCAGTGATCAATGCAAAGAAATAGAGGAAAACAAGAGAACAGGAAAGATGAGCAATCTCTTCAAGAAAATGAGAGATACCATGGGAATATTTCATGCAATGATGGGCACAATAAAGGGCAGAAATGGTATGGACCTAACAGAAGCAGAAGATATTAAGAAGAGGTGGCAAAAATACACAGATGAACTATACAAAAATGATCTTCATGACTCAGATAACCACAATGGTGTGATCACTCACCTAGAGCCAGGCATCCTGGAATGCGAAGTCAAGTGGGCCTTGGGAAGCATCACTACAAACAAAGCTAGTGGAGGTGATAGAATTCCAGTTGAGCTATTTCAAATGCTGAAAGATGATGCTGTGAAAGTGCTGCACTCAATATGCCAGCAAACTTGGAAAACTCAGCAGTGACCACAGGACTGGAAAAGGTCAACTTTCATTCTAATCCCAAAGAAAGGCAACGCCAAAAAATGGTCAAACTACCACACAATCACACTCATCTCACATGCTAGCAAAGTAATGCTCAAAATTCTCTAAGCCAGGCTTCAACAGTACATGAACCAAGAACTTCCAGATGTTCAAGCTGGATTTGGAAAAGGCAGGGGAACCAGGGATCAAATTGCCAACATCCGCTGGAGCATTGAAAGAGCAAGAGAGTTCCAGAAAAACTTTTACTTCTGCTTTATTGACTATGTCAAAGCCTTTGACTGTGTGGATCACAACAAACTGTGGAAAATTCTTCAAGCGATGGAAATACCAGACCACCTGACCTGCATCCTGAGAAATCTGTATTCAGGTCAAGAAGCAACAGTTAGAACTGGACATGAAACAACAGACTGATTCCAAATCAGGAAAGGAGTACATCAAGGTTGTATATTGTCACCCTGCTTATTTAACTTATACGCAGAGTACATCATGAGAAATGCTGAGCTGGATGAAGCAAAAGCTGGAATCAAGTTTGCCAGGACAAATATCAATAACCTCAGATATGCAAATGACACCACCGTTATGGCAGAAAGGGAAGAAGAACTAAAGAACTTCCTGATGAAAGTGAAAGAGGAGAGAGAAAAAGTTGGCTAAAATTCAACATTGAGAAAACTAAAATCATGGCATCCAGCCCCATCACTTCATGGCAAATAGATGGGAAAGCAATGGAAAGAGTGACAGACTTTATTTTTTTTGGCTCTAAAATCACTGCAGATGGTGACTGCAGCCATGAAGTTAAAAGCTGCTTGCTCCTTGGAAGAAAAGTTATGACCAACCTATCCAGCTTGTTGAAGAGCAGAGACATTACTTTGACAACAAAGGTCCGTCTAGTCAGAGCTATGGTTTTTCCAGTGGTCATGTATGGATGTGAGAGTTGGACTATAAAGTAGCCTGAGCTCCAAAGAATTGATGCTTTTGAACTGTGGTGCTGGAGAAGGCGCTTGAGAGTGAGTCCCTTGAACTGCGAGGAGATCCAACCAGTCCATCCTAAAGGATATCAGTCCTGTGTGTTCATTGGAAAGACTGATGCTGAGGCTGCAGCTCTAGTAGTCTGGCCACCTGATGCGAAGAACGGACTCACTGGAAAAGACCCTGATAATGGGAAAGATTGAGGGCAGGAGAAGAGGGGGACAACAGCGGATGAGATCTTTGGATGGCATCACCGACTCGATTGACATGAGTTTGAGTAATCTGTGGGAGCTGGTGATGGATAGGGAGGCCTGGTGTGCTGCAGTCCATGGGGTTGCAAAGAGTTGGACATGACTGAGCAACTGAACTGAACTGAATAAATCCTCAAAATTTTCTTCTTAACTCTTACTATCTTCTATTAACTGACACCCAAGTTCCTGCTGATGTCTCCTAGTCTCTTATTTCCCTATAAAGGCAGGAGAAAGAGTAAGCAGAGTATGTGTGTCTCAATACTACTTCCAGAAAATTAACTACAGCCCTTCCTTAAGCCACGTACATTTTCTGTACTTATTCTAGTCATTTCTTCATTATTGTCATGAACAGCTTGTAGGATGGGTGTCCGTCTTCCTCCATTGGCTTATACTGCATTTGCCAACATCCTTTGAGGCATTCTTAGGGATTTCAATATCTCTGTCATTTGGCCATCAAAATTTTTTTTTATTTTAATGATTTTTTGTAATTATAGTATGGGTTTCATCTCTGGGCAGCACTCCATTTTCTATATTATATATTCAAAAATTCCTTTCAAGATAGCCTTCTGTCTTCTCTTCATTATAAAACTGTTCATTGTTTTTTTCTTCATTTACTACCCCTTCTAGTGTGTGATATAGATGCAGTTTCATTCATCCAGCAACTGAACCAGAGCCACACAATATCTCTTATTAATATACTATTTCCATAGACTGTCACACATCTTAAATATACACTGCATTTGCTCACTAATCTTAAACACTGCGTGACTGGCTTTTTTTTTTTTGCTTCCTAAATATTAATAAAGTCTCAATTATTTTAAGTTTATTAAAAATTCATCTCAGTGTCAACTTTGATGGGTCCTCTTTGATGCCTGAAAATTCTTCTACTTATTTCTTCTGGACTTACTGCCAGGCTCCTCATGGAAGCTCAGTTCATTGATCTTGCCTATCTAATTTATATTCCTTTTTAGAACATATCCCCGATACTATCTAACTCTTTAAATTGCTTTCTGTTCCTTTCAACCATCTGAGACCCCTTCTTCTTTGAACCCCTATATATGCTGTCTCCTTTAGGACAAGAACACTTATTTTTCACTTCTCATATCCCCACCAAGTGAAGAAAGGAAAGATTAAGGGAGTGATGTTCCTATTTTTTGGGCTTCTTCCCTCCATCTATCTTTCCCAAGAGAGGAATGCCTGGCCCTATTGACAAATATGAGAGAAGGAATTGCAAGCTCAATTCAAGGAACTTCAGTGAGGTCATATATTTAAGCCCCCTAATGTAGTTAATATGCTCCCCAAAGCTACTATTTTGAACTTCAGTAGCTTGATTCCTCAGTCTACCTCTCATGTGGTTCTGGACTCTAGAGGGAGAAGATAGGTATGCTTTGAATTAATTCCGTTAAATCTTAAGAGTTGGTGTGCCTTTTATGCCACATCATTTTATTCCTTGAGCATCTCTAGTTGCAAAAGTCTTTTGAGGGCAAGAATTCTTACTGATCTGTGACATATGTAGTAGCACCTTGACACATATTCATTGAATTAAACTGTGATGCTCATGTAGGCATGTAGAATTTGAAATTCTATGTCATTGTCAAATGATCATAGTATTTCCAAGGAGAGATATTTCTGCCACAGGCTTAAGAAAAAATGTCTTATTCTCTAAAAAATAACTGAAAGAAATATAGGATACATCATAGACACTCCAGATTCCAAGTTTCTTAATAATGGAGAACTCTAATTCACTAGAAAAGTGATACATCCTAGATGATATTAATAATTTTTTTCACTGATAAATTTAATGCAGNATATCATATTAGGTTGTCAATATGTAATTAACCCCATTCTTTAAAAAAAAAAATTCTAGGAGAAAGCAAAACAAGTAAAATGCATTAAACAATAATAGCAAAAAACCCAGAAAAAAGATCTAACTAATCTCTTCCAATTACTAAGACCTGCTTTTAAACAGACAGTAAAGTTACCTTAACTTCATACTCTCTTAACCACAGATACCGTCTTCATAAATTTTCATAATGATTTTATTATTTCTTCACAGCAAATTTCTTATCACTGAAAAACTGAATCATTTAAAAGTGAAGTTCCAAAGTAAGTTAGATTATCTAGTGTGCACATTTTATGTTTTAAAAAATTTAGGATATGAAACTTTAGCAATTACTTCAAAGCATTTAGAACCATTTTACACTGAATGGTTGTACCACTCTGAATTAAAACATTGTTGTAATTTTAAAATGTCTATATCTCTATTTAGAAAAAACTTAGGAACTTATATAATTCAGTTTGAATTTTTCAGTTTTGACAGCTCTATTCTCTATTACAGAAATCAAGATTTACATGGTGTAGTAATGAATATACCTTAAAGACAAGTGATCTCTTTATCCTACAGACCGTAATAACTAGCATTTATTGAATGTTATAATACTAAATATTGAGTTAGTACTGTCTTGACAGCTCTACCATTTAGTCTCGTTATTAAAATAAGAGGGGAGACATTATGTTACCCCAATCTTATAGATGAGGAGACCGAGGTTAGGAGAGACTACATAGTTTATTGAAATTACACAGCTGGCAAGGAGAATAGCCAAAATCCACAGTCACATGGTCCAGAGCCCACTTTTCTCCTCATTCTGCTACCTTATCCTTCTTCTGGAAAATCATGCAATAGGTTTGGCAGATTAACCCTCTAATGAACAAATAGTTAAATTCTGAAGGGATATATGAAATCACTGAGTGGGAATTACTCTGAAAGACCGATTTCATAAATGGCAATGTGACTAATACGAAGGTCAAATGACTCTTCCTCTCCTATGGTTATTTAGTAACTGTAGGAATCGTCTTTGTTAATTATTGATATCCTTCTGCCACACTCCTTCTGAGAAACATAGATGGCAAAGCCCACGGCAGTTTTCAAAGGCAGCTGCTTCATCTCACACCGCTGAGAGGTCAGATCTGCTTGCAGCCCTGGCAGATGAATTTCCCCACCTTTGAGCCTTCACTGATGTGATCTTCTTCCAGAGAGGCCTTTAGAATTCTGTTTACCTCACAGCATCTGAGAAACCTCTAAATTATTGTCCATAGACTCATGTGATAAAAATAAGCAGGTAAAAAAGATTGTATATATCTCTATTTACCCCTGAAATAAGTTCTTATAATTCTCTTTAGTTTTTAAAAACATTTTTAAATACAATTTTTATTTAAACTTCCAGAAGTCAGGACATAAATAATTTGTAGGAGTCCTCCAATAACCATATTTACTGACATTTGTAATTGCTGGTGTATGTCTAAAGCTGGCTATTTTACTTATTGGGTTCTTGTGCGAAATTTTGGAGCGACAAACATTATTGCTCATATGTGGAATATAAAAAATAAAACAAAGAAATGGACTTAACCAAACAGAAACAGACTCACAGATATAGAGAACAAACTCGTGGTTACCAGTAGGGAGGTGGGAAGGGGAGGGGCAAGATAGGGGTAGAGGAATAAGAGATATAAAGTACTATATATAAGATTAAAAAGCTACAAAGATATATTGTACAGTACAGGGGATATAGCCAATATTTTATAATAGCTTTAAATGGAGAACATCTATAAAGATATCAAATCACAAATATCAACATTGTACATCTGAAACTAATATAATGACTTTTAAAAAGAATTATTTTAGGAAATAAAATAGGCACTGGCATTAATGGGTTAACATCTGTAGGAGCTAAGGCTGACATTTTTTAGAAAGACATTTGCAAATGAAGAAAATCACAGACTTCCTGCTGTCCCTTGATTCATCCATAATTTCATTGGGACTCTCATTTAAAAGTATCTACATTGTTGAAAATCCATTTAATTTTCCATTCACAAAAGCATTCAACTGGTGATTGCTGCAAACAGGGAAAATTGCTGCTCAAGTATTCAAGAAGTCTTGAAAAGAATATTGAAAACTTTAAAGATGAAAGAACTAATGGCCCAAAGGGATATGTGAAAGCTATTTAGAAACTTGACTGCTGATTATTATTGTTGAGGCCAAGTTAAAGTAGAAAATGGTGCTTGCTAATTACGGCAAATCTATTGATAATTAGCCTCTCATATTCCTTTATCTTATATACATTTCGTAAATAATAGCTGGTTGTGACCTCAAAAATCACATCCTTGTTAACTACAAAACATGATAATATACCTGAGCTCACATATTCTGAGGACAAAGCACTAGTCAGAAACATTTCTTTCAGTGAAAAAGAATTTAGAAAACTATATGCTATTTTCTAACCATAATGAATATTGTATTTGTTTTCCTTGTGACTACACTGAAAGCATTTAAAATGTGAAAATGAGATGTCTTTATTCTGTAAATACTAATGATTCATCAGTAAGAACTAGCAGTATTCTGTGGGAAAGGGAATCATTACATTTAGCACAGGATATCTCATCTTTGCCAGACTGAAACATCACTTGTTGGGTTTATTAAAGTTGAACATTCCTCTTCAAAAAACTAAAAGTAGTCCGATCCAGCAGTTTCACTCCTGGGTATATATGTGAAGAAAAAAATTAATTTTAAAAGATACATGCTTTCCAACGTTCAGAGCAGCACTATTTACAATAGCCAAGATACAGAAGCAACTTAAGTGTCTACCAATAGATGGATGAATAAAGAAGATGTGGTGTGTGTATGCATGTGTATAACACATATATATACACACAATAGAATACTATCCAGCCAAAAAAGAATGGAATTTTGCCATTTGCAATAATATAAATAGATTTGGATGGTATTATATGCAGAGTACATCATGAGAAACGCTGGGCTGAAAGAGGCACAAGCTAGAATCAAGATTGCCGGGAGAAATATCAATAAGCTCAGATATGCAGATGACACCACCCTTATGGCAGAAAATGAAGAGGAACTAAAAAGCCTCTTGATGAAAGTGAAAGAGGAGAGTGAAAAAGTTGGCTTAAAGCTCAACACTCAGAAAACTAAGATCATAGCATCTGGTCCCATCACTTCATGGGAAATAGATGGGGAAACAGTGGATACAGTGTCAGACTTTATTATTTTGGGCTCCAAAATCACTGCAGATGGTGATTGCAGCCATGAAATTAAAAGATGCTTACTCCTTGGAAGGAAAGTTATGACCAACCTAGATAGTATATTGAAAAGCAAAGATATTACTTTGCCAACAAAGGTCCATCTAGCCAAGGCTATGTTTTTTCCAGTGGTCAGGTATGGATGTGAGAGTTGGACTGTGAAAAAAGCTGAATGCTGAAGAATTGATGCTTTTGAACTGTGGTGTTGGAGAAGACTCTTGAGAGTCCTTGGACTGCAAGGAGATCCAACTAGTCCATTCTAAAGGAGATCAGTCTTGGGTGTTCATTGGAAGGACTGATGCTGAAGCTGAAACTCCAGTACTTTGGCCACCTCATGTGAAGAGCTGACTCATTGGAAAAGACCCTGATGCTGGGAGGGGTTGAGGGCAGGAGGAGAAGGGGACGACAGAGGATGACATGGCTAGATGGCATTATTGACTCAATGAATATGAATTTGAGTGAACTCCAGGAGTTGGTGATGGACAGGGAGGCCTGGCGTGCTGTGATTCATGGGGTCACAAAGAGTCAGACACGACTGAGTGAACTGAACTGATGGCTTAGTGAAATGTCGGAGAAAGATAAATACTATACAATATCATGATATGTGGCATCTAAAAAATACAGCAGATGAATAAATGAATGGAAACACGCAAGTAGGGAGAACAGACGAGTGGTTGTCAGTGAGGAGAGGTCAAAGAAGTGGGGCATGATGGGGGTATGGGATTAAGAGGTTAAAAGAAAAAAAGAGATTCTAACTTGCTGAACATTGTTGCTTCTTGAACTCCAAGCACTTGTCTGGCCAGTGTGGGTCACTTTTGTTCATTATAATGCTGAATCCTACAACAATCCAGTAAGACAGAACTTTCTTCATTTACAGATGAGGAAACTGAAGCTCAGTGAGAGTTTGACAAGTCACTTGAATAAGGCTTTCCACCAGATCTCATTGATTCTTCTAAGTTCCCTGTTTAAACAAATCACTAGATGACTAAGAAGTTAAGTGTACAGATATGTGTTAGACCTTAACATAATGTCTTAATTCTTTGCTTTAATTATAATATATATTGGAATTTGGGAAATTTATAGCTAAATATTCGGTATTCGGTAATCTCATCTATAATATTTATATTTTGTGAAAAGAAAGACCCATTTCAACATAGTAAGTACAATATGTTCTGATAATACATTCTGGTACAAGCCTTTTGATAGTCATGTTATGCTTCTTCATGGTATAAAATTCTGATGTTTCACAAATGAATAAGTTTGTTGAATGAAGGGAAGAATTTTCACTTTTGTAGTATACATTTCAACTTCATTGTCCCCTCCCCACCCCACACACTCATACACTCCTACAAATCAGGGTATAGGACAATGTTTTGTACACAACTAATTCTCAATAAACAAGAATAACTGATGCTAGGTGACAGATTTAATCATTCAAATGGCTTATGATGTGAATACATTTTAAAAAATTTCCTTTATATCTTGTAGAGACTCAAAGTATGCCCTGAAATAGTAAGATGTTCAAGGCCAGGACTTGTCCACCATTTCTCTGCCCTTGCATAGAGACACTGTGATAGTCATCTGATAAGTACTCAAGAAAGAACTCACTTCAATTGCCTAACCTTTCTAAATAGATATTCTCATTAAACAATTTACTTTGTTATTATTTTGCCTTTACTATACTTAATAAATAACCACTCTAACAATATACCAGTGCTTCTTTGTTCACAAAGCACTTTTACTGTGGATCTTTTTTGTTGGAGGGTGTTTACAAAACAGCAGTGTGGTAGAAATTACTTGTTTTATGTATAGAAAAGTTAGACTCAAGTTTAAATGAGTTGCTGAAGGAAACAGAGCTTGTAAAACTAACGTGTTTCCAACACTGAGTAAGAGTGTCCTTCTACTGTCCCAAAGCTGTCTCTATTCCCCTGGAATCCAGCTAGCATTTGTATAGCATCTGTAGTGCTTTCATGCACATTATCTCATTGATCCTCCCAAGATCTAGGGAGGTTAGGTATTTTTATACCTGTTTTGCTTCAACTGGATTTCTGAAACTAGAAGAAGGACATGCCATCACCCAGGATTTAGGACTATTTGTGATGTTACTGAATCGTTAAAAGGGCATCACAAAAATAAAATTTCATGAAATTTTGGTCTAAAAAGATGACCTAGATGGCTATGCTAGGTCATAGACGCTAGGCCTAGATGGCTAGTTTTTCTCCCTAAAATACTCTTGTTTAGAATCGCATCTCTGTCTCCCAGATAGCCTGCATGGTTTATACATTAATATAATGCTGTGTCTTCCCTTCATAGAATATGAAGTGACTGCTATTAAAATCAGCTTTGAATTCTACTCTGTATATTGCATTAAACTTTTATGTTCATTATTAATGCATTCTATTGCAATTAATAAAGTAGTATTGACCAGAATTGCATTAAAGAAACTAATTACCAGCAGAACTTTTTGTAGATTCTGACAACTGATATACATTTCAAAATCCTGAGCTGCCTTCTAAAGGATTATCTGTATCAAAATGATGTTTTGCAAAGACATTATCTGTATCAAAATGATGTTTTACAAAGACAGGTCTCACAACTCTTAAGTTTCAGAAAATATAAAAATGTAACTTTTTCTCTGTAAGTACAGATCCATGTTTTGTATAATCAAGTTGGAACCCCCAAGTTGATGAATCTGGCACAATATCCAAATTTGATCGTTGTCTTAGGTTTACCATTTCCATTTGAAAAGATAGGATAATGACTTCTTGTAAACAGTAAAATGATTTTGTGTAAGAAGTCAGGTAGTCAAAATGAGAAAAGGTAAGGAAAACTAATGAATTCAGTGGGTGAACTTTCAGTAAATAATTAGATTTTAGCCTGAAGCAGCTAAAGAAACTTTCCTATAATCGTTTAAAACAAAATGTGCTTTGGTGCTCATCCTATTGCATTTGCATAATAAATATCTGTAAAAACAATGGAGAAGGTGGACAATTCAGTTTCCTTTTTGTATAAACTCATTAGTTCATAGAATAGGCTTGTAAATGATTTTGTGCTGCAAGGATTAAAAATAAGCAGATTAATATTCACTTATTTAGGAATGGGAGTCAGGTCTTCAAATAGCAAGTGCTTGATGATAAAAGCTCTTGAGTTATTATAAGAATAAATAATTGTTCCAAATTGCCATCTTCCACTGCAATCAAGATAAATTTCTTAGGCGTCTGTTCAAGGGATAAATTTTCAGTAAAGCACACTTTAATAGAAGCGTTTTTACAGCACAACCATCTGATAAAATAGCAACTATATCCTCCTTCAAGAATGTAGAACCTTAGAAAATTTGGAATAAGTTTAGTGAACAAAACCTTTCCGACACTATTCTAAATCTGAGTTGGGTTGGTGCCCAACTTACAGAAATCTTTAATTTGTGAAAAATTCTCTCAAGATACAAATATGTAATAAATGAGGCTGTTTAAAGACCACATAAGCTATTAATCAACAGAGATGCTATCTGTTCAATTACAATTTTTAACCATAAATGTCATAAAAAGTTTAAAATTGTTTCTAAAGATAAATGCAGCAAAAATTTCATGCCTGCTCACTTCCTTTGAATGAGCTTAGATGATATCTAAGAAAAATAACATTTCTCAATACAAATTGGATATCCATGAACAAACTTTTTGAATATGGCAAAAAGCCCATTATTATTGTTCTGCAACTTCCACAAGGATTCAGATCGAAGGTTCCTTAGTCCCTGCCTCTTGTCAAAATTTGTGCCCAACTACTTTACCAAAGGCTAATGAGGGTCAACAGGTCACTCTTCTAAAATCCATGCTTTTTATTTTATATCAAAGTCTTAGCCATTAAAGGGCTCTCAGGTGGCTCAGCTGGTAAAGAATCTGCCTGCAATGCGGGAGACATGGGTTCAATACCTGGGTTGGGAAGATCCCCTGGAGAAGGGAACAGCTACCCCCTCCAGTATTCTGACCTGGAAAATTTCATGGACTGTATAGTCCATGGGGTCAAGAGTTGGACATGACTGAGCAACTTTCACTTCACTTAATCTTTAAAGGGGTGAGGTAAATCACATCAACATACACTTAGGTATCTACCAGAGTTCTGTCTGGATCAGGCAATGGCAACCCACTCCAGTACTCTTGCCTGGGAAATCCCAAGATCGGAGGAGCCTGGTAGGCTACAGTCCATGGGGTCGCCAAGAGTCAGACACGACTGAATGACTTCACTTTCAATTTTCACTTTCATGCACTGGAGAAGGAAATGGCAGCCCACACCATATTCTTGCCTGGAGAATGCCAGGGACGGGGGAGCCTGGTAGGTTGCTGTCTATGGGGTCGCACAGAGTCGGATGCGACTGAAGTGATTTAGCAGCAGAGTTCTGTTTAGATCACCATTTCCTTCTGTGCCATTTCTCATTTGCTAAATACAAAAACTGAATATTTTTTGATCTGCTTAGAAATTAAATTTCAATCTAATTCATCCAGTTTGCAACACAATGTTTATTACTACATGCCCCCTCTCATGAGAAACTAATAGTTTCATACACTAGAAAATGGTTTACACTAAATTCCGAAAGATAAAACAAGGGGCGCACCGGCAACTGCAACCATCGAAAACAGTCATTTCTAAAGAATTCTCTTTGCATTGTGTTTCTCTGTGCGTGCATAAGAGCTAAATCGCTTCAGTTGCGTCTGACTCTTGGTGACTCGGTGGACTGTAGCCCACCAGGCTCCTCTGTCCGTGGGATTCTCCAGGCAAGAATACCTGTGGGTTGCCATGCCCTCCTGCCCTCCCGCAAGAGATCTTCCGCACCCAGGGACGGGACTCACATGTCTCCTGCCCTGGCAGGCCAGTTCTTTACTATTAGCGCCGCCGGGGGAGCCCGCTGAGCATGAGCCAAGGGTAAACAGATCTGGTTCTTTCCTGTGCTTCTCACAGCAGAGGTGAGGGAGCAATTTGTGAATATCTAGTCACACATACACTTTAATTTAGTGATGCATCTGACATAACTTCTTGCGATGTTTTTGTAAAAGGAATGGAAACATGAGGGCTGAAAGGACAGCGTAGTTTAGGTAAACCAATAGTTAGGGGAGCACTCAAAAGCCAAAAAAAGAAGAAAAAAAAGTACAGCACACTGTAAATTCTCTGTGAATGCTTCCAAGTTAAGTGGTTCTCCACTGCAGTGTCTTGCCATAGTAGGGATTCATCACTGACAGTAAAATACCAACAATTCTTAATTATCCACTCTACAAAATATATCTGACTTGATTACATAATTATTCTCATAAACAGGCACCATTTAGTATTTAATTCTACTTATAGGCAGTTTTCCTTTAGCTTTAATGGTGTGTAAAATAATGTATCTTATTAAAAATGGACAGTTTCACCCTGCATTTTAAGTTTGCACCTTCCCTGAAAACAAATCTGAGGATTTGGCAATACAAGACTTCGAGGGGTTGCCACCTTCTTAGATGGGGGTTCTACGCTCCACTTTGCTATAGTCTTTACCATTCTCTATGTCCTCGGTGCTGAATTCAAGCACCTTTGTTGTTATTACATTGCTACTTTCTGATGGCAGAGAAATATTTGTGTCTATGTTTCACTCAAAAGTGGGAAAAATGAAAATAGAGTAAGAGGGTCATATTTTCCTAAGAAAAGCTTTTTGTAGAAGTGAAGAATGTCTCTTCATAGTTGAAAGAAGGGGGACACTGTCAGGGGCAGATG
This sequence comes from Redunca redunca, assembly GCA_006410935.1. Taxonomy (NCBI): domain Eukaryota; kingdom Metazoa; phylum Chordata; class Mammalia; order Artiodactyla; family Bovidae; genus Redunca; species Redunca redunca. Next base: position 330,371 of record SJYQ01004476.1, read on the forward strand.
ATTCGAGACAGCAGTAGGGACAGATCAGCTCAAGTCTCTCGAACACTGTACTTACTTGTGTCCCCTCTAAGCATTTAGATTTGTCACATGAGCTCTGTAAAGAAGAGCGGCAATATTGGACAGTGACAGGAAGCTGGGCTTTGTGCAGGTTGGAGTGCATTAGGAAGCAGGCGGGCTTGCAAGCAAGAGTCCTGGGTTCAAATCCCCAGGAAGCCACTTCCTAGAGGTGTAACCCTTGCAAACTTACTAAACCTCAGATTTTATTCATCTATGAGAAGGAGATTTGAGTATTTAAGTAAATATTCGCTCAGTCATGCCCAGCTCTTTGCGATTCCATGGACTGTAGCCCACCAGGTTCCTCTGTTCATGGAATTCTCCAGGCCAGAATACTGGAGAGGATGGCCATTTCCTTCTCCAGGAGCTCTTCCTGAACCCAGAGATTGAACCCATGTCTCCTGCGTTGGCCGGTGGATTCTTTATCATCTGAGCCACCAGCCACTTCCTAGATGTGTAACCCTAGGAAAGTTTCTAAACCTCAGATTTTCTTCATTTATGAGATGGAGGTTTGAGTATCTCCTATGCAGCTATTTAGAAGTATTATAAATATCAGAGGTAAAATGGTCACACATATAAGCATTCAATAAATTATAGTATTTTATCATTAAATAAGTCATTTATTGTTAAATAATATTATTTAGTATCAGGTAGAATTACTTCACCTAAATATAACTTACTTTCAGGTTCTATGATTAAATTGTTTCTGCAATCTTCTATACCACAGCAACAACTTTCACTGTGAATAGATGACTCTCAAATTGATATCTCTAGATCTGACCCATCTGCAGAAATACAGGTTATAAACTACTCTTAGGTCATTTTCACTTGCATATTCTGACAGCACTTTCAACACAGGGTATCTAGAATTGAAATTTTTCCTCATTATCAATCAAACTGTTATACTTCCTAACTTGCCATATCATTCAATAGAACCACCTTTTCCCCACTCCTTAAACATTTTCAGCATCAAGACTGAGAAACTTTATCTTCATAGTATTTCTTGAATCCATATCCATTCATTTATTCACAATGATTTCCCCTAGTTCAAGCCAATATTACCTCTTGGCAAGACTTTTAGGTGGCCCCATCCACTTCCACAGTGTCACTGACCACATGACTTGGATGCTTCTTCAATTAATTTGTCCAACCCTGTCTTCTTTTTTTAAACAGGAACCAGGCACTGATTCTAAATACCAGCTGACATTCCCACATGCAAGACCTATCTTTATTTCAACCTCAGGATGTCCAATATCAAACTCATAATGCCATGGCCCAATATTTTCATAAGAAGGCTTTTGGTCAGCCTTCTTAGACCTTTAACAGCTATCCTTAAAGCTTCTTTCCTTCTTTTTCTGTATTCAGGAGGACAACAAAACTTCAAAAGTCTATTTCTAAAAGATCTTATATCCCATATCATCTTTCCCTTAATCACTATTGCCATTTACTCTCAGCATATCCATTGTATTTCTATACAACAATATTCAATAAGCATTTGTTCGGTGAATTTAGGTTCTAATGAACTCAGTGACTGGTATAAGTAATTAAACCTACTACCATCTTTCATAGATTCTAAGATGCATTCATTCTTACATTTTAACATCAGTGAAATTGGAATGCTTTTTTATGATACATAGTGTTTAATTGGAAGCATTTTTATTTCTTATATTTCTTAAAATCATGCACTTTAAAATCAAGGGTGCCTTGATGAAACATGCTAATAGTTTTCTGAACAGCTTCCCAGCCTCTATTTCATCTCTTCGACTGATTTGTTGTTGTCGTTTGTAGTCAGAGCAAGTCTTAAAATCAAAATGCTGACTGTGACATCTCTGCATAATCCCTCAGTTCAGTTCAGTCGCTCAGTCGTGTCCGACTCTTTGTGACCCCATGAATCGCAGCACAGCAGGCCTCCCTGTCCATCACCAACTCCCGGAGTTCACTCACACTCACGTCCATCGAGTCAGTGATGCCATCCAGCCATCTCATCCTCGGTCGTCCCCTTCTCCTCCTGCCCCCAATCCCTCCCAGCATCAGAGTCTTTTCCAATGAGTCAACTCTTCACACAATCCCCAAGTTTACCTAATTTCCACATTGGATTTTTTCTCTTATTTGATCAGAATCTATGAGCCTATATTTCAGCTTAACTTTTACTTCTACTTACCTGCTTTGGGAATCTCTGCTGTCTATCTGTTGTTTGTAGGATGAATATTCATACTTCTTCAGCATAATATAAAAGGCCCTTCTGCATCTTCTCCTAATGGAATTTCCCTGCTTCATTTCTTGAACACATTTTAAATGTCATTTTTATAGACTTTATCAGTGTTCCCTAAACAAACTGTCATGCCTCAGTATGTGGTATATGTTTTGCCTTGAAAGACTGTTCTTTGACTAATCCAATCGTTTAGAGTTCAGTTCTAACATCAGCTCTCAGAAGTATTTCCTGGATGCCCTGGAGAGAGTCATTCTCTATTTTTAGTGTTCCAAAGCAGGGTGACTGATATTGTGGACTCTGGAGCCAGGCTGCCTGAGCTTGAGTCCTAGCTTCAGCTCTTGAGATAAATTAACCTGTCTGGATCTCATTTTCTCTATCAGTAAAATGGGAAAGTTAATAGCAACTGGTGGCTCAGATGGTAAAGAATCTGCCTGCAATGCAGGAGACCCATATTCAGTCCCTGGGTTGGAAAGATTTCCTGGAAAAGGGAAAGGCTACCCACTCCAGTATCCATGTCTGGAGAATTCCATAGAGAGAGGAGCCTGGCAGGCTATAGCCCAGAGGATTACAAAGAGTTGGATACAACTGAGCGACAAACACATCCAAAAGGTTTGGAGAATTATATGAGTTATACATTTAAACCACTTAGGAGAGTTTCAGGGCCATAATCAAGGTACAGATTTTAGTATAATGTTCTATAGTTGTTTGCACCCCACTCCAGTTCAAGAGTAAGTCTTGCTCTGACAGGAACAATGTCCCCTTTTTCTTGGCATCTTCAACCCCCAATCTAGTTCCTGCTAAATGTTCACACTCTATAAGTACTTACTGAATGAGTACTGCCATCAGATAATTGTCAAAACACAAGTTGATCATACATGGTCAATTGGGTAAGTTATTTTTTTGCTGTGTTTCATGTACAGAGGGAATTAAATATGCTTAGAGTTTCATTTAAGTAAGGGATACCCTGTCATCCCCTTTGAACAGGAAGTCTTAAAACAGTGGTGGGACTGAGGCTGTGCCTGAGGTGGCTATTTCGGCTCTCTCACTTTCTGCCGGTCTGTCTTCTGCAGTTGTTAATTGGCCAAGGAGAATACCTGGTGTCAGGACTTCAACCAGCCAAATCAGTGCAAGAGTGGATGATAGTCATGCCTATAGCACACTGTGCTTTTCAAGAGCACTGCAAAAGATTCCCTTGAGCAAGCAGGTCACTTTGTCTTGTGGAACAAGCCTGCCTGACAGTGGAAAGGATGGGGTCCTAAGCACAGTGGGGTGCGGAGGTGGCAGGAGATGGAATGATCTGGGATTAGGCTTGTGGTCCTACGTGAACTCTTCATCTTTCTCTTCTCAGCACCTTCCTCTGATGCCATGCCCTGTGCTTCCTCTCTCTCAGTCTGTCTCTCTCCTGTCTGACCCAGTATTGGAGGGGATGCTTGGGACACCTTGGGTGCCTGGCTTGGTGAGGGGAAAGGCTACCTGGAAATGCTTGTTCATGCAACTGGCTCTAATGTTTGCCAAGGAGGACCCTTTTCTGAGTGATGTCACTGCTTGCATCCTATCAGAACTTTAAGATGTGTTAAATTTTACTATTTTTATTAAATAAATGAACAACAACAACAAAAAACACCAGCCTGTATTTTTCGTGTAGTTTGGAGTGAGCATGGCCTCTGAAGGCAAACTACCTCAAAGCAATGAATACACACAAATAATGACCCTACAAAAGCAAGTGAAAGTGAAAGTGAAGTCGCTCAGTCATGTCCAACTCTTTGCGACCCCATGGACTAGTAGCCTACCAGGCTCCTCCCTCCATGGGATTCTCCAGGCAAGAGTACTGGAGTGGGTTGCCATTTCCTTCTCCAGTACAAAAGCAAACTGCATATCAGATGAGTACCTAGTGACCTTCCCTGATAAATATGAGGCCACGTGGCCATAAAGAAAGCTGAGCTCTGAAGAACTGATGCTTTTGAACTGTGGTGTTGGAGAAGACTCTTGAGAGTCCCTTGGACTGCAAGGAGATCCAACCAGTCCATCCTAAAGGAAATCAGTCCTGAATATTCAATGGGAGAACTGATTCTGAAGCTGAAACTCCAATATTTTGGCTACCTGATGCGAAGAACTGACTCATTGGAAAAGACCCTGATGCTGGGAGGGATTGGGGGCAGGAAGAGAAGGGGACGACAAAGGAAGAGATGGTTGGATGGCCTCACCCACTCAATGGACATGAGTCTGAGCAAGCTATGGGAGTTGGTGAGGGACAGGGAGGCCTGGCATGCTGCAGTCCATGAGGTTGCAAAGAGTCGGACATGACTGAGTGACTGACCTGAACTGAACTAAACTGATATAGCCTTCTGCACGGATCCTGGGCCTTACAGTTATATAGACCTACCTGAATTAGCCTCAAAATTCTGCAATTCTGCTTATTCATTTTGTAAAAGCCTGCTGAGTCTTGGCTTTGCCATTTGTAAAAAAAGTAATAATAGTACCCATCTTGCTTGAGGTTGTTCTTAGTATGAGGTCGTATATGTGACACACGTATGAAACAGTACTTGATGTCGGTATGTAATGACCTAAGGTTAGACTCACATGGATTTTAATTTGTGGTTCCTCTGGAAATACTGGTTAGATACTGAACATAGGACTGGATAACCTTCCCCATCCATATAACAATAGATGATTTAGCAAGCAGATCATATACTCAAGTTACATAATTGTTACCAACTTTCCACCGAATGTTAAAAATACTCATTAAGTTCTACTCTGTAAATAGGGAATACTTGAAAGGGGCCTGAAAGCAGTAGAAGAATTCCATCTTGTTTTTCCTGATGAAATGGAATTACCACTAAAAACTTACCAGAGAAAACTTTCTTCAATTTTCACACCTATTTTTTAAAGCTGAATTAAATATTTCTAATTTTTCCAAAGAGTGCATTAATGGAATCATAACTCTGATAGACTCCTTCCTGATATATAAATTACATTTTAAACATGATTTGTATCCTTTAGAGGCATCACTCAGTGAATCTAAGTGAATCTAAGACACTACTAAATTCACAGATTTTAAACAAAATATGTACAGTTAATTTGTTGGCTAGATGGAAAGAAAGTTTTATTCTATTTTAA